>BTCW01000012.1:64132500-64482500 GCA_033239725.1 Echinochloa phyllopogon
CAGTACAAACAAAGCTTTTTTGATCAATCTGGAAGAAGAGATAAAACTGCTTAGCCTCCTAGTCCGCAGTTAGGGTGAAAAAAAAATCCCTTGTAGAGACTAATATTTATGACATAAAAGAGGTGAAACCAGGAGAAAACTCCAAGGGAAAATCTTTGATGTTACAGGTTTGTAGTACAGAATAAAAGAAGAGCTAATTCTGATGAAAACACGTAAAATTTCCTTTGCCGAAAAAGGACATGTGGTGCAGTAATTTAGACACGAAAACTACAACACAAAGGCTAGGAGTAAAAAGGAACAGAGCTTTAAGAGCTTCATGAAAGCATCGAAAGAAGAAATAGAAAAACATGTAGAATTCAGTCACAAATCCAATTCCAAAGGATAAAACAAGCTCAAATTATTAGCTAAGATACTTTAAAAAAAAAGGAGCTGGTTGCCAGTTCGCGAAGAGGAGGCAACAAACACAGAATTCGAAGGAACTAACCCTGAGTTGAATCCAATAAAAGAGGCAAGGTTCGCAGGCGTCAGTAGTAGTTACTAGAGCAAGAAAGGGAAGAGCTTTGGTGAGCGCATGTCACCTCAAGATAAAAAAGGAACATCTTTTCTCTTGGGGAGCTTTCGCTCTTTGCAAGAAAACCCAACACCACCTTATAAACCAAAATCGGCAAACAACGAGAGGAGCTCGATTTTTTCCCTTCCAAATTCAGTGAGAATAAATAGCGGCACACCCTACCAACTCTATTAATCCAAGAAAGCAAGAGCAGCCCGGGGAACAGAAGAGCCACAAGAGCATCGGAATTCTGAGAAATTTTCATCGGCCAACCGAAGCAAAGAAGAGAAGACATACATGCAGGGACCAAGCAATTCTTCGCTGCTGCTTCTGCTGCAGCAGCAGAATTGCAGGAAGGAGGGGTTGCAGATGGTACAACAAGGGATAAGCAATAAGAAAATGGGATGGAAGACGACCTGAGGGCGGGTTGTGCTCCTCTCATGGGGAACCAGAGCAGGTGCAGGCAACGAGGCAGGCAGGGATTGCCTCCACAGGCAAAGCTGATCTTCTTCGGGCTGAGGGGAGAGGGGAGGAGAAGCGAAAGAGAAGGGGGGAGATGAGAAAGATAATCAATCCTCCCAATATGGGGACAAAATCAGATCCCAGGATTAAAATAACAATTCCAGAAAGAAAAAGGAGCTCCCTTCTCTCTCTAGTCTCTCTCCCTTCCTCCCTCTGCTGCTAGCTCTGAGGTCTGAGCTTCTCTCTCTCCCTGGCGCTCCTGAGCTCCTTCCCAAATAAAAAAAGGGAGAAGCTGAGCTCGCACCACCCACTAACAACAGCACCAAATATGGAATAATGTGTGCCTCAAAAAGAAATTGTTTTTTCCTCCTATTCATTAATTGGTTGTTGGTGGGCTGAGTGTCACGCCCGGTTTTAAAGGCAAAACCAGATGCATCTCATATATGCGCCAGGATCAGTTTACACACATATGGTAGATGTCACAAGTGAATATCCATAACCATGCATAACGAAAGAGTATTAAAGTGTATTTATTACAGTCTCAGAGTTGACACAAATGTCATAGCGGAAGACTTAAATAAATGTTCATCTAACGAAGCAAAAGTGACTCCAACTCCACAGGCATTGACTGGGGGAGACTCGCCTAGAACTCCTCAAAATCAGCAGTGAAATCCTCAAAATTCTCCCAATCTGAGCAGCATTCCGGGTGTAGTTGATGCAATAAAAGAATAAAAACACAAGCATGAGCACATGACGTACTCAGCAAATGTAATATGACGTACAAGGTTGGGGCAAAAAGCCTGGCTGACAATACTGCAGTAAGCACTTTTAGTTGGTCAAGTTTTATTAAGCAACTATTTACTAGCAAATGAAAGTATATACCACCCACAAATTAATGAATGTCATAATCCCAACATAATCAAGTAACCACAATTTAATCCATGTTCAAGTATGATTATCATGTAAGGGTCCAGGCCGCTCTTGACCGTGAGCACGGCTGTTATAACAGTTTTACACTCTGCAGAGGTTGTACACTTTCACCATAAGCCGTGATTCCCATTGCCGAAGCATGCACCCGTCCCACACCACGTGGACCGAATATTGAGTTTCACTATGAGACCTTTACAAAAGCACTCTAATAAATGATAGCCCGCTAAGGTTTCCAGTTCAGAAGCAAAGCATAACCCTCCATAATGAGGTCTGTCTCTTACCAAAGCCCACAGCTCAAGAGGACCGAGCTATACCCCGTCAACCGCCGCCCCCCATGCCCCTTCCGAGTAAAGCTACCATAAACTAGAGCACCTAATTAGTCAGTCAAAGCCAGAGCCACATGGCACTCATGGTTGTACTGTTTTCCTGGGTGGTTCTCCATGTTCCAATTAAAAAGATGTGATCTTGCCATTTAATTAATTCAAAGAGTATTTGGAACATAGAGTAGGGGTTCATTTAACCAATCCCAGTTGAGCAAGATAAGCATCATCTACCATCAAAGTTAATTAAATAACCCAGTTTCAGGGACAGGAAAATATAGTGGCTAGGCAAATCCTTAATTAGGAACCCATCCAATTAAGACACATGCATGGATGGTGAAATTAATAGTTATTAGGACATTTGCATGACATAATACACTTGCCTTCTTCCCAACTCTGTTGCTGCTCAAATCGTTCTCCAACAGTTGGTTCTTCAGAGAAATCCTCGAACTGCTCGCTTCCTAATCGCATCACACAATCGCATGCAAAGAAACAATACACTAAATAAGAAACAGTATACCAAACAATTACAACAAAAGAAAACAACAGCACAAAACTAATCTACGCGTTACAACGAACGCGTGAGCGCGAGAATCACTAAAATCGGAGTTAAAACGCAAAAGATATGGCTTTTCTAAGGTTCAGGGACTTGCTGGCAAAGTTTTAAAAGTTCCAGGGGCTTAAATGCGAAAATCCAAGGGCTAAAACATAATTTTGTATAAAAACTCAAGGGCTTACGGGTAAAAAGACCAAAACATGACCTCAGGCGCAATTTTAAAACTTGCAGGGGCTAAACAGAAAGAAAAAGGACTTAAATTGAAATTCTTTTGAACTGGCTAGGACTGCGGGTTGATTTTTAAAAACTTGAAGGGCTCTTTTGCAAAATTGGCAGCGCTGACCGGTATCTCGGGTTTGACTCAGCGCTCGATCTAATGTGAGCCGTTGGATCACGATCGGATGGCCAGGGATGGATCGGGATCTCGGCCGACGACGGCGACGACCACGACGGCGGCGCCGCTCTACTCCGCGGCGGCGCTTCGCCGGAGCAAAGCCGATCTAAGGCTACAAGGCTTGGTTTGCGACAGGATCAAGTGCTACGGACGCGCGAGGCAATGGCTAGTTCACCTAGGGTGGTCTGGGTGGCTGGGACGGCGCATAAGCGGCGGCCGACGACTGCGGCGCCATGCGCGGCGGCGGAGCTCTCGGGTGACACGAACTCGACGCTACGGCCTTCAACTTGCTACAAGAAGTCGACGAAAAGGACGAGCGGGCAAAAGCGAACTCACCAGGTGCGAACTCGGCGAGATTTGGCTTGCGACGGCGACGGACGACGGCGAGCGGCGGCCGGCGGAAAATCGGGCGGTGGCGCGGCTCGGCTAGGGCTTGCGGAGCTCGGTTTGTTGGGGAAACTCAAGGGCGCGGCGGCGGCTATATATAGGTCGAAGACCGGCCTCGGCGTGCGTGAAGAGGAGGGACTCGAAGTCGGGGCGGAGGTAGCGGCGCTCGGACTCGGGGAAGAGTCCGGGTCGACGAGGAAGAAGGCCTGACAGATGGGACCCACCTGTCAGCGACTCAGGAGAAAAAGAAAAAGAAGAGTTCGGTTGGGCCGTGTCGGGCCGAAAAAGGAAAGAACGGGCCGAGCGAAAGGAATTCGGTCCGCTAGAAAAAGAAAAAGAGCGCGGGGAGGAAAATCGAACTGGGCCAAAAGCTCAGGGGTGTAAAGTGGACTTTGCAAAGAGTTCAGGGGCCTAATCTAAACTCAGCCTATTTAACTTTTCTAAAACTCAAACAAAAGCAAATCAAATTCGAATTTAAACAAAATTTAAATTCCCACTTGATTTACTAGCAACAAAAAATATATGCAACAGCATGAATGCAACAAAAACTTATTTTGACTAAAATTATTTAATATGATATTTAAATTGATAAAAGGCTAGAAATTCCAATTAAATCATAGAAAATTTATTTAGGCCTTAATAAATCCTAGAAAAATTCAGAGAGTTGCTACAATTTAATTGTGATGAATTTTAGGGTGTTACACTGAGCAGGATTATACTGGCTTTAACTAACCTCTTCCCCTTCCTACTGTTTGCAGCTTGGAGTTATTTGCTGGTGTAACCACCACAGGAGTAGAGTAGGAGGAGCCTTCGGCGGCTACTTGCCGAGCTGTTTCTTTACGACAAAGCCTAGGCGTCTCTCCGGCAGCATCTCCTCTTCTCTTGTGCTGTCAACCAGGAGTAGATTAGAAGTGGAATATGATGGAATTGTGTTATTATGCAGTAAAAACTCAGGATTTATTCAGAAGAGAACCTGTTTGTTGATGGCATTGCTAGTGCATCTGGCTTTTCCGGGTTGGGTTTTGATGCCAGCTAGCTGATGGGTGAGATACGCAGAATCATGAGACCATTCGAGGACAAAGGCATGGAGGCAAGGGGATTTATCACGTGTGACATCAACGCCCCAATGAGAGAACCCCAAAACAATTAGTGGTGGGGCCCATCCCTCTCCTTTCCTTCGCTTGGGTCATTGGGTGGTTCATTGTGGTCCACGAGCTTACGCCATGGCACGGGTCCACCAACCAAACCAAACCAAACCAAACCTCCTCATTTCCTCTGCACCAAATTGCAGAGCTGGCTTCTTTGCTGCTTGGCCTAGCTGCTGCACAATATTGATGCAATGTTGAATCGGAGCTTACTAGTGATTAGCATATGGCAACACCCTAAAAAAGCTGCAGTGAACATGAACAGGTTCAGGCAAATTTGCATAAGCAAAGGGGGTAATGTAAAATATTCCAGAAGAGGGAGAAAGTATCATGCCTCATCAGGAATGCTACATCAAGAAAGACAACATATTCCACTATTGTGTGCTGTAGTATATATATATTCTCATGTAAATCATTCGTGGAGGTAGAACAAAATGTTGATGAGTGGAAGGATAGATAACGTCACATACTCCAAAAGAGACCCAATTTAATTTTCAAAAAAGAGAGACCCTTATAACTGTTATACATAAGTCTCACCAATTTACATTATACACTTTTTCATCCTATGAACTCTTAAATGATAACTATATATATTTAATGACCTTAGTACACCTGAATCGTGACTTGGACATAATCCCACGGCATCGTATGAACCGGCCAGTACAGGGATAACGCTAGTAATTAAATACTCTTGCACGGTGATTAACTTGGTAACCTCTCTTCAAATCAAAGGTTGCATTGGGGAGGGCTTGCTGTGCACACACTGAGGTTGGGAGTGGGTGCTGTGGTTAGGGATGGTCAGATGGATGGATGGATGGATGGATGCTCTTCATCTCATCTCCCTAACAACCAGTGGGTGGACCTAATATAGAAACAATCCATCCAGCCTTGTCTTAGACTTTAAATTACAAACCCATCCATCCATCCACGCCCCTACCTCTCTACCTGTAGTGAGTGCATGCCTTCCTTTTTATCCTACTGGCTACTTCTACCATCTACTCACCATCTTTTTTACTTTCCTGTAACCACCCACTAATTAACCTCTTTTCACCTTTAGCTAGCTTGCATCTTTGTGACGAGGACATGTAGCATATTTTAAATATGACAGTTCAATCAAAATATCTTGTAAAGAGGAGCAGTACGTCCAAAATTTCTTGCAGGCATTAGTATTCTTTAGTAGTTACTCTAAATGTTTCATAGTTACCCAGCCATCACACCAGAATAATCAGATCGTGAAGATCTTCAAAAGGAAAAAAAAAACATCACGTGAGCGACCAGAGTTTTTCGTCCTAATTCTTTGTTCCGTCTTATTACTTGTCAGGATGAAGAAGATGATATAGTCATTTCTAATACGAGAACACATAAAAAGGGGGAAACACAATAACTAATAAGCAATATGCTGTATGACAAATCTTATATGGTGGCTTGTTAGACAAGAGAAACAGTTTGATTGGATGTTTTGTTTTTCAGGGAAATCCCAGCAGTCATCTTGCAAGTTGAAGACAAGTTCAGCAACCATCCACCGTTGATATCTTATTCAAATGAGTGGGCTTAAGATAAATTATCGGCCTGATTATTTTGATCGATAATTTGTTCTTTGGCTACCTTGGTAAGCTCTCCTCCTTTTGGTGTAACTAATGACCACTATGGGGTATTGTAGCCAAGAACATCAACGAGACTGCCAATCAAAATTTCCAACCATGGTACATTATACAGTAGAGGAAAATAAATTCCCTAGCTTGGATCATAAGACACAATGATAAAATCTAGCTGTAGAAGAGTTACATATAATTTATGGCAGGCACTATTAATCTATATTTCAAAATTGTTGCTAATATGCACTGACAAGCTGGATGATCTATATATCAATCAACTAATAAGGTGCAAAGTATATAGGGGACCTCCCAATTTGCTGTTCTGTGAATTTGCACAAAAACACAATATAGCCCTTTGATTAGCTACTAATTGTTGCTAATATGCACTGATAAGCTGTTGCTGATATCATGGTGACGTGTGGTGATCAATTATTATTATTAGCCACGATGACAATGGTAGGCGAGTAGCGGTTGCTGTCATGGTCCTTGAATTTAGTGTGGGGGCTCTTGATCTGTTCCTGCTTGCTTACTCAGCCTTCCTCCCTCAACCATTTCTTTTTTCCTAAACGCATTTGTATTTGTCGCTATATTATATGTGTTGTCCTCTTCGATTGCTTTCAATCACAGAACCTTCTCTTTGAATTAGGTGTCCCGAGCATGCCACGTGGCTTCCGCTTACTGAACAAATCAACCTTGTCAGCTTTTAGTACTATTGTTAGTCTTCGTAATCAGCGATTAAATTACTATGAACTTACCAGCTGATCTGGACCTGCTTGTTGGTTTGGTTTCCATGTGCGAAGCAAATCTTGTTCTATGCCTCGCACAGATCTGCACAAGAATCACAAAATAAACCTATACATGAATAATTTAATTGTTGTGGATATGCTTTCTTTTCTTATCCAGGGTTAGTAGCTTATTTGTTTTCACCTTACTTATACTTGCTATAAATTTCTAATGTGATGCTAAAAGGACTAGATGATCGAGCTGTGAACAGAAAACAAATTAATTGAACTGTGGAAGTAAGTTCTTCCCAAATCCCAAGCGTGTGAAGAGAAGAGAAAACATTCATGCGTATGAAAGCTTCATACAAATATCTCGTTTGATCCAGTGTGTAGGTTTGTGAATGGCTCCAGTGATGTGTAACACACGGTATAGACAAATTGACATTAAAAATCTTGCAGTAATTAAATAAAGTCCAAAGTCCACATAAGATTAACTTAAATTGACTTAACCAACTGGATCACTATCACACAGTGGTATAAACAATATTTCGCCATCTTAAACCATGTCATCATCCAAACTACCAGCAGTTATATATTGCCATTAAAATATAGTGGCTTGTAAGCCGGAGGATCAGAAGGCTCTAAAGAATGCACTGATTGTGCTCTTATTTTAGGGCACACCTGGACAAACAAGTCTTGTCAAATGCCGACTAAACAAATGCTTTAGTGTTTGTGCCACACAAGCAAGATCCACTTCTTTATTTGCTTGCTATTAATTACAAGGGAAATTTCTTCCCATGGAACTATTATTTGTGTTGTTTAATTCAGCTTGGCAGCTCTAGGTGAGGGTATACCCATCCTTGAATATTCAGAGAGAAATTAGGGATCTTAGACTGTGTCAAACACTTAAATATATGTCCAAATTAAACAACAGGAATACATTAAATTTAAAGAAGCGTCATCATAAAGCTAATCTTATTTTGTTTTAAACTGTTTTTGTTCATCCTTTCCCATGGCACCAATTTCAACTTGCTGCACCATCATTCTCCTAGCTATATTCATAATAAAAGGTAATTATGTAGAGATGAACAAATAATTCACACATTCTGCAGCTAATTACTCTGATTTCGCTAAAAAACTTGACATGGCCGGCCTTCATTCTTAACTTTAACATCTACATACTATAAATCTACTATATATGATCCAAATAAAGTACTTGAGGAAATAATAATTAATAAGAATTGTTTTTAGCATTGTGAAAAGTGAATTGCTATACTTAGGTATTGTCACCATCTACTTTGTTCACCTTAAAAATATTTGTGAAAGGGAGATGGAAGCATGAAGCCGGCCAGATGAAGGACCTTTTGATGTCTCATGATTGGTGGTGCCAGCTACATTCCGTCCGTGTCCATCTATATATATCCATAAGCTGGCAAATTTTCAGATGTTAGAACTGAACAGCCGCTAGAAAGCAGTAGATATCATGGTGCGTGTACATGTCAATAATCATGAACGAAATGGACCTAACAATTCGGCGTCTCTGTCGGTTCGCCAGCGGATGCGGATGCATGCATTTTGGGCGCAAAAAAAATAGGTGGAAAAGTTGCCTCCAGATAGAGACCAAGATGACAAGTTCCGGCAACTCTTAGGCTTATTAGACAAACAGCTTGCTTTTTCGTTGCACCGACGGTGATAGATAGGATGCATGTAAACGAATCCTGAATCCATGCAAACGACTGAACCATCAAGCCGACAGCAGCAGGCAGAGCTATCCTTGTTCATACCACATTATTATCAGTCAGCCATAAGCCTACGAATCCAGGGCAATGCATGACCCATGACCAAGTTTTCAGACCCAACACATCTCTCTCCATCTATCTCTATCTTCCTGTTCTTTTATGGGGGAGAATAAGCACATCATGTTATTTGACTATAAATGCATGTGTTGCATTTCATGACGCTAGAGTAGCTTGGTAACTTAAAGCAACATAATCAATTCCACTGCACTTATTTGCAACAGAAACACTGTCTAATAAGTATGTGAGTCTCAATGATATAAGATTGTAGAACATGCGTGCATGCCATTACACTCCAACAAATTTACAAGGCTGCTAGCAGCAGTACACTAGCACTGCCTTGCAAAGGACAAGGAGGAACCCTAGGGGCTTTGCACTTTTACATTGGTCAAAGCTTCCCTCTTTGTGCAGAGCCATGAAGGCAGACCTAGGCAAGTACAGTGGTGCACATATACACCAAGTAGGATATGGTGCACTGTTGTTGTGCACTGTCAGCATCTACTGCTCAACAATCCTTGGCCTGTCTGCCTGCCACCTGTCTAAGAGTCTATCCTATCCATCTATCTGTGGCTAGTGCAATCATCAATACCCTCATAGCCTTTTGGTTGGAGTGGAGCAATTGGTCTTTTGGTCATTGCACACATTTGGTACCTGACCAAGGTTCCATTTCTATGGGTGAAATTGCTCATCAAATATATTCATTTTTCACCTCTATTTCTACATTTGAAAATGGTCAACAAACATTTTTCAAGCTCTAAGAACAAAACCAGCAAACACTTCGTCCAAGACATATACTCCCTCCGTATATGATTTAGATGTCGTTTTGGACAACGACACAGTCTCCAAAACGTAACTTTGACTTCTTATTTTTACAAAAATATTTATTAAAAATAATATATGTATATTTTTTATAAAAAATTTTTTTAAGATAAATTTATTCATATGGTTTTCACATTTCCAAACTCAACGACTTAAAAGTTATTCGTGATTTATATTCCTAATGTTTGATTAAAATCTTATCCAAAACGACATCTAAATTCTATATGGGGGGAGCATGGGACGATAGGTAACACTTCAACTCCCCGATAGATCCAGGAGTATCAATCAGGGCATCCAAATACAGCAGCTTTGATCCACTGGGTATTTTCCTTTTGTAAAATAGTGCGTTGGGTCCGACGGGCATTTAAAAGCCACAGTTTCAGTTGGTCTAATTAATTATAGCACCTGTTGTGATACCATTGTTTGGTCTGTTTTTTAATAGAAACCTAATAATTTTTTTGATACTAAACATAATATTTAGGTTGCACTTACCTCTCAAAAGAACAATGCCTACCATACTTTTTATTTCTGTTACTTATAAAAAAATAAACAAGAAGCCAGATACAGGGTGTTGCAGTGCACTGCTCCTTCTGTTTTTAAATAACCGTTCTGTTTTTAAATAACCGTTCTTAAAAATCTGTGTTTTCCCTCACACACACACGCTTCCCAGACGATTAGTTATTAAGGGAGAGAGGAAGCCCACTGCGCACTAACAGAAAACTTTGGGTGTTATATTTATGTGCTCCCAGACCTTTTCCAGAAGTCAGTTCAGAAATGATCAGAGAAGATAAGCACCCTTGCAGCTTTTCTCTGTTCATGGCAACATTCTGTTATGTGTTAAGGCAAGGTGGTGTAGGAGGAGGGGTAGGAAAAGGAATTGCAGCAGCTAGCTACAGTATCATTGCAATGTACCTCCAAGACCTGGTACTGGCAGACAATGCAGAGAAAAAAGGTGCCTTGATACAGATGCTGACTGGTTCACGGGTCCCAATTGACACAATCAATGAGCACGTACCCCAGCTACAATCAGCTGGAGCTATTTAGGCACGCAGAGGCCAGGGCGCCAGGCATGCCATGTGTAGGTTCAGCCTTCAGCAAAGCCAGGCACCAGCATGCATGCATAGGCAGAGAAATGGACAGGGCGGCATCAAATCTCTCTCTAGGTAGAATGAAAAAAAAGTCTTTCTCTAGTCACACATTCAAAATGTGATTATGAGGAGGCAGTTGAGACGAATTACAAAAGCCGACCATGAATTAGATATGTGATCATCTGCTGCATGATTAGGTAACTACTACTAAACTGTCTAATGCCACAACCAGATGGAGCATCTATTGGACATGGGCTCTGGTCATGCTACCATTCTTCTCATTTGTTTGGATATACTAGCCAGCTAGAGTTAGAGTTTATATATATATATTGTCCATTTGTCGATGATGGGTGTAATGTTCTTTTTGCAACTTTGCTAGGATGAGTATAATCAAGTGTGTAGGGTTTGGTTTTGACCAAAAGTACGTGAATGAGCTTGCACAATACATTTGATTAGCACCAGTTGCCAGCCCCTGCGTCATCTTAATTTTAACATACATATGTAAGACATATGTTGCGATGGAGGCAACTGCCGTGTTTGATGAACACGAATGGCTCCCCAGCCTTTATATATATATATATATATATATATATATATATATATATATATATAATGTCGACACTTTTGAATGCTTAACCCATGGACGCATCAAAAGTGGACAGACAAATCCTCGATCTTACGATCTAAAGGATATCATATACGATTACCTAAGCAGATCATATCAATTTCATAAACATTTAATTTGGAAGGGATAATAATCTCAAGAAAGTTTGTATTGTGATTCTGCACGCCACATGTGTATGATTTCAGGATTAAAAGTGTGTGATCCTACTCTTGTAACCTATACGACCTGAGGATAAGCAGAGCTAACTCAACTAACCTTTTATTTCAGGATAAGCAGCAGCTAGTACTATAGTAGTACTGTGTTCTCGTCAGACTTGGTGACTAATTAACAGGTGCATATGTAGCACCGTGGACTGCAGGATAATGACCTCTCACTTGTACTGCTGACATCTTCTTAGTTCCGAACGCAAAGGGCATCACTGCTTTGCTCAGGCAGGTAGTTAGAGGTTGGAGGCGGAGGATTGATTATTTCCTTGTGAAAATTATGCTCATTTTATATTGTGAGCTTCTAAGTGACACGAAAACAGTTCATAGGATTGAATCAGTTAGGTACTGCAGATTTATGGGCTCAATATATCGTACAGGAATCAGGAATACATAATAGATGCAAAGCATGGGCCACAGTGCAAAAAGATGAGCTCTTGTGCTTTTCCTTTCCTAGGACAGAGTACAGTGTCTACCAATTGTGAGGATATCACTACATCAGACCAATAGCAACAGGCACACCAACTAGAAAACCGGTCAGTACTGCAGGATACAGTTAGGGATCGAAAAGCCCATGCAAACAGCTCGACCGGCCTGGACATCATGGAGATTTGCCAATCCTGATTGCTCTTTTCGGCTGTCAATTTATTATTGTGTCAACTTCTGTGGGAGAAGGAAATTAAAGAGCCTTATCATAGATGTCTGTTAAGCCGGCTACGGGATGATTATGAATGTGTTTATGATGATAACATTATTGATGCTAGTAGACATGGACCATAGCCGGCCGGCCCCGGCCCCTTCACTTGGCGTGAGGGAACCGATCACATTAGCTAGCGCGTAGAAAATGTTGTGTGGTCCGTGATTGTCTCAATTATTGATAAGAATCTAGCTAGCTGCACCAGAACATAAGTCTCATCTCATCTTCTTTCTCACGAGAAAAGGAAAAGGGAAAGGGAAAGAAGAGGCATTGGTCAAGCTAGGATCATCATGAACAAACCTTACCTTACAGTTAAGCACTTAAGCCCTTCTGGCCCACTGGCCCCTGGAATGATCACATTTTATTATCCGCTCTTTATTCCCATTTTCTGTCATTTACTGGTTTCTTTATTTTGGTTTCGCAGATTAGATTATTCATGTGTGGTTCTGTTTGCAGCTAGCAGAGATAAGAGCATATTCCTATCCTATACTGTAGTAACAAAGATTCGTTCAAGATGGAAGGGAGCCGTACCTTGTTGTGTTGTATTGTATCAGCAGAGAGTGTAAAGAGGAATCCATGAGACAGGTTGTTGCTTCTGTTCTTGGCTGCCGATCAGAGGATTATGATTTGCAGTTGCTATAGTCTGCAGAATGCACATAGCTTCCGCAGCAAATCCTGAACTTTATCTTGTAATAAAGCATTTGTGGGGGTGATTCATTTCCAGGGACTTGCGAAAGCCAGGGTAAAGCATTCAGGGTCATCGCAAAAACATGTCAGGAAATCCTGCTTTAATTCCTGTGGCAATGAGTGGCATCCATGTTGGCTGTGATCCACATCCACTTGGTGCTTACTTGTCCCCCGACCTTAGCAGTATGCATGCCATGACACGCTGTAGTGTTCCAATATTGTGATGAAATGAGACGCTTCATATTCAGACGATTGATGCTGTCTCTGCCCTTCGTTTATCAACATTGTCACCATCTGTGCTCAGGTAGCCCATACAGAGCATACCACAAAACATCAATAAGCAGTGTCAGGTCATCGTCAGGAGAGCTGATTCTGACAAAAGACTGAAGGGGCCCTTTCATGTAACTTCATCTGATAAAAAGAAAATCCCTATCCCTTTGTTCCAGAAAAAAGCTAAGCTGATAGAAATTCTGCGTGGGCAGCAGAGATCCGCAGTGGCCGCCAAAGCATTCTCGCGCATGGAAACAGGAGCAGTAATTCTTGACCTGGATGCGCACAGTTGCACTTGCAAGTTGCATCGACAAACAATGACACCTTGAGTAAGCAGCTCCACATGAAAAGGTAGGCCCGCCAGGCCTTGAGCAAGTTTGTCACCGTGTTTCTGACCAGATTGTTCTCGCGCGTCCACCTGCAGACGAGAGACGTCCCAATTAATAAGTCACCGAGTTGATCACAGCCATATGCTTAGGGTGATCGCAATTGGTAGAGAACATCTCATCTGTGTGGGATGTATATATGACAGCATGGCTCAACAGGTACAGAAGTTGTTTGTTCAGAATTCAGTACAACTCTCACAAACTGGAAAATTCTGAAAGCATGTAGAGATGAAAACAGCTGGTACTCACTCTAGAAGATCGATCATGCCACGCAGTGGCAGTGCCAACTGGATCGGAATTCTGGATGCAGCAGCACATCGATGAATCAACGTGTTGGAGAAAACAGAATCATATAGGATTCAATCGTGGAACCGTTTCAGACTAGCATTGCCATCGCGCGCATTGGCACAGCAGCATACATACATCGCGCGGGATAGAGATCGGAAAGAGGGAAGGAGGCCTCCGCCCTCACCTAGGACACACAGGATTCCAGGCCCTCGAAGGGCCTCTCCGGCGATCTCTCGAGCAGCATCTTCTCCCTCCCTATCCCTATCCACCGGCCGCCGCCGCCGCCGATCGCCGGCGCCCCATCTCGCGAAAAGAGTACGTACTGAGTAGTGCAAGGGGGGCCCTCGTGAAAATGTTCCCGTACTACGGCGTTTTTGTCCTATCATGATGAATCGGAGCCGCACATCCGCGTTCGGACGTCTCACAGGGACCACGACGGCTCGATCGTACGGGTCCTTTCCTTGCATGATCCGATTGATTGATGATCGAGGATTCTCCGGCTGCACATTCAGGACGAGATTACTGACCTCTTTCGATCATCCCTTCAAGGTTTTCTCAAAGCCATCGCAAGTACTGTACAGCCTGACTGACAGCTATTTGCACTGCATGCGTTGCTCTGTGAGCGTACTGTACCTGCCCTTCAGATTAAATTCAGAGAGCTTGATCGATCGATCCCTTCTTCGTGTACCATGCGCGATGGCTTCCTTCAATCCCACTTAACACTGACCGAGCCCCAAGGATTATATTTGAGACGTCAGACGTGCACGCGACCGCATCGATCCAGTATATAATTCTTGCCTCCTGATCCCAGAGATCAAGCAACCATGTCGTCGTTCAGAGTTGAGACAGTGGCGAGCGGGCTATGCGACGCGACCAGGCCTCGGCGGTTTGATCTCACCATGTCAAGGAGGACAAGGAGACCACCAAGCTCACCTACCAAGCTGAATGCAGGACCGCCGTCGCCGCAATGGCTATGCCTATCAGATCACCTACAATCTGAAGATGCCGAGGTGCAGCGGCAGCAGCAGGAGTGCCAAGATGATGATAACTCTCGCCGTTTCTCGCTGCTGGAGCTGATCGAAGACGAGACCACCGTCGACGGCGAAGAGGATCCTGCTGCAGTTGTTGCTGCTCAAGGTGTTGCACAAGGCTTGGATCATGTGCCGGGGAAGAGGATGATCGGGATGATGCGCCGGTACGTGAGAGTCCGGTCCATCAAGACCAAGAAGAATGTGGCGCCTATATGTTGAGGTCACCAAGAAATTCAACCGGCAAACTGGGTAAATGAGTCGCCTCATCTCGTGCAATTTCTGTAACTGAACATGTTTGATGCTCCTGTGAAGCGTATACTATAAATTCTGTATCAAGATAAAAACCTACATACGACGAATTTCTGTATTTTTCAGATGATATAAAAAAAGTGGCCAGCTGCATAGCCACAATAAATGTCTTTTTTTCTCGAAAGATACATTTAAATTCATAACAAGCAAAGTGAGAGGAACTGTTGATCACCATCATGGAATCCTGGATCACTCAAGTACGTGTCCAACTAAATGTCCACCTGCTCAGCAGCCTGTTCGTCTAGCTGGTGGTGATTTGTTCTGAAACAAAAGTACTGTTGGCTGGTGGCTAACAAGCCAGACAAATAGGGCGCACCGTGCACATGAGCAGATGGATTGGAAATTTTGCTGGACACGATATAACACCATTAATCGACAAGAAGTTTGAAATCATGTGTTTTACTTGCGTTTTCAATTCTTAAACTGAATGCGAGCCAGCAGATGGCAAACCAACTTATTCAAGAACAGATACATATGAGCTTCACCAGTTTCAGTCTTGAAAGCTTCCAGTCCTCTTCCCAAGACTGACTGAAAATAATAAACATCATGCTGATGCTTCCTCGCTGGCAAACTTATTTAGGAAGGAAAATATCTCAGAATTCACTCTCTCGGCCTGCTCTTGCTGCAGGAAATGGTGGCCTTCGATGATCGAAACCTCAAGATCTGGAACGTTGAACTTTAAACCCCCACTCTTGACGTACTTCTCAGTCCCGAAGGACTGAAGACCAACATCCTTCTCCCCAAGAATGAACTTTGCAGGCACTATGATTTTTGCTCCACTCCAGGGTGCAGTAAGCTTCCAGTTTCTGCAAAAACCATAACATCACTGCTGAACTAAAGCAAATACAAGGTCCATGAGGAGGACACAAGGTATGGAAATTACGTTTCCAACATGCGGTAGTAGTTGAGGGGGCCTGTGAACCCAGTCTTCTGAAACTTTTCAGCATACTGGCCCAGTTCTTCATCAGTCATCCAGGGAAGTGGCGACGAAGGTGCCTGAAGAAAGTCTATGATCTCTACTCCAGGAGGAGCAATGAGTTCATCGATTTCAAGGGCGTAGAACTTTTTTAGGACAGTCACAACATCATAGCGACCAAATGCCCTTTCGGCTCTTCCAGGCTCCTGCAGGCATGTATTTTGGAATAAGATATATAGTAAATATATAGGCCACAACCACATAATGGTTATTTGCATCCTTGGTTGAGGAAGCGCCTAGGATAATATTATTCTGTGATCTTAGGAAAAAGGGCCACCACCACAATTTGTATTGCTTTAGCATGTACTCCCTCCGTCCCAAAAAGAATGATGTTTTAGCATTTAAAATCTGTCCCACAAAGAATGATGTTTTAGCATGCATGCAGAATTAAATGGAAACTAATTTCATGCATGCATTAACTATAAATAGATTCTTTTCATTTTCTGCATATAAACTCAACTAACTAGGGGCATATGTGTCTTTTTCATCCACCTCTAACCTGTCTGAAAAACTCTAAAACATCATTCTTTTTGGGACGGAGGGAGTAGTTGCCTGCACCCTGGAACTAAAATTACAAATTTGAAGCGAAATGAACCAACTTGAATTTAGATCAAAGCATTTGCTCCTAATTTTCTTGTACATACTGGGAGTTTAGAGAAAGGAAGGTTCAAGCAAACAATAAGCAACAGTTTATATCACAAACATGTTTAAGCCAGAAAAAGGATGTGCAATGAGCTTGTTAATATGTTTTACAAAATAATTTTAAAATAGTTTGTAGGCATTGCATTAATTATACCAGGATATTTAAAATACTTTCTTTCGGTCAAAAGTGTGAAGTTTGACATTAACAGGATAACATTCAATTCCACCGGCATTTCACCGTGAAAGTCGGTCCCGTTTGGTAGGTTCCAGTTTCTCTAAGAAAGTTTCAAGTTTCTCTGAGAAACATTTCAGATCTAGATTCTCTGCTGAAACAGAATCACTTGCTCATTTCATTTGGCTACCAAACCAAATTCTTCTTAAAATGAACTAGAATCATTGTGTTCTCCCTTCAAGTGTTAAAATGGGAGTTTCAAGGTGAAATGTTTCATGTTTTTCATTATTTGGTAGGGATTCAGGTGATTCTATCAAGAATCGGAAACGTTTCACCCAGCCAAACGGTTGGTATTAAAACCTTGGCCATTCCCACTCCACATAACCCTGTGATTAGGATACAGCGGATGCAAAAAAAAAAAGAAGTAATTGAGCCGCGAAAGAAATCTCGACCTGGAACTGATTGATGTAAAATCCATCGCCGAGCTTGGCAAATGACTCCGTCGTCGGTCGAGTGGCGCGGGGGAAGTAGGGGATGCCCAGGATGACGGCGGCGCGCACCCGGTCCGGCCTGAACAGGCAGAGCTGCCACGCCAGGTGCGCGCCCCAATCGTGCCCAATTACGAACACCTACACCGCCCAAGAAATCAAATCAAATCATTCACTCACCCATTGGCCATTGTGGTGAAGTCACCATTCACCAGGAGAAAAAAATGGAACCAAGAACACTGGCGCGGAGGAAACAAGGCGGCACCTTTGGGAGGCTGAGGTGGTCGAGGAGGGCGACCAAATCGCCGACGACGTGGAAGATGGAGTAGGCGGCGGGGTCGGCGGGGACGGAGGAGTCGCCGTAGCCGCGGAGGTCGGGGGCCAGCGCGCGGAAGCCGCGGGCCGCGAGCGCCGCCATCTGGTGGCGCCAGGAGAGCCAGAGCTCCGGGAAGCCGTGGATGAGGAGGACCGCCGGCCCACCGGCGGGGCCCTGCTCGGCGACGTGGATGGAGACGCCGTTCACGTCCGCGGTCCAGTGCCGCACCTCGCCGGCGGCGTCCTCGGCCTCCATGCTTGAGCCGCTAGCTGCTTCCGTCCAGCACAGATTTTATAGAGCGCAATAGATAAATAAAGAGGACCAGTCCGAAATCAAGAGAAGAAACAGCGTACGCAGAGCTACAAAGAGACAAATATATGCTCGGCGATTGCGTAAACACAGATCATCTGAAACTCCTGGATCACACATTTCACCTGAAGCTTTTGTGCCCAAGTTGATTATACCTTCTGCGTACAAGCACTAGATTGGAACGTGCAGGACCAGAAATTGAGAAATAACACTAGTCAGGTACAATGCTTCAAGCACCAAGTAGTCCACGTGCTTTCTGGGGGAAAAGAAAAGTAAAAAAAAAAGCTCTTTTTAGTTTTTATTCCTGCAATAAACAAAGACTCTGAGGGTGTGTTTAGTTGTAAAAAGAGGTGGGTAAAATTTGATCGAAAAGTCACATCGGACAATGTAGCGTACTGTAGCACTTTTCGTTTGTTTGTGGTAAACATTGTCCTATCACGACCTAAGTAGGCTCAAAAGATTCGTATCGTCGTGTACATCAAAACCATGTAATTAGTTTTTTTTATTTACCCACGTTTAGTGTTCCATGCATGAGAAGAAAGATTTGATGTGATAGGTGAAAAGTGAAGTTTGGAAAGAGAATTTTGGGAAATTTGGTGATGTGATGGGAAACTAAACACAGCCTGAGTTGGAGCTTCAACATTTCAGTTCAGGAAAACTGGCCAACGGTCCCCCGGAAGATAGATTTTGGTTTCTCTCAGACACGACACGAATCGAGTGTAATCTTTGCACTTGACAATTTTGCCCAGTGGTTTATGTTAATTGAGATATAATTTGAACATTTCAATGTGCAGGCAAGTTTTATCTTGTTGACTCGGGGTATCCAAACCGGCCTAGTTATCTAGCTCCTTATAGGGGAACAAAGTACCACCTCCCTGAATTTCGTCAAGGACCAATGCCAAGAGGTAGGGAAGAACTCTTCAACTACAATCACTCATCACTGCGTAATGTTATAGAGAGGTCTTTTGGAGTGTTGAAGAACAAGTGGAGAATTCTTTTGAAGGTACCTAGTTATCCAATGTGGAAGCAAAGTAAAATTATAATTGTATGTATGGCACTCCATAATTTCATTAGAGAGAGTGCTTTGGCGGATGAAGACTTTGATAGGTGCGATGACGATGAGAACTATATTCCAATAGTTGAGGAGGGTGCATCATCTTCTCAAAGGGGTGGACGTAGTAACCGTGTTGGAGAAAAAGACCAAGATATGAATCGGTTTAGAGATTGGATAGATGATGGTTTGTATGCTAGAGGTTAGATTTTTTACCATTCAATGAATTGTAACGAACAAATTTTAAACACTGTAATAACTTGTACGATTTTTATTTTTTTGAGAATTCAAATCCCTTTGATGATCGTTGTGCTTGGCGCGGCAAAATTTGGCGCGGCAAGCAGAGCAACCACAGCGCGCGCGGCAAAAAACATGTGGCAACCAGCGCGCGAGCGCGCGCAGGAAAGCAGGCGCGCGCAGGGGAAGGGTACTTGACCAGGGCAAAACCATCTATACGCAGGCCACTAAAGTCTATTTAGTCTCTTTTAGTCCTGGGATCCAAATAGTTGTTTTAGTTCCTTATTAGGGACTAAATTTAGTCCGGCCAATTTTAGTCCCTGGAATCCAGGGGCCAAAGAGGACCAGTCCGAAATCAAGAGAAGAAACAGCGTACGCAGAGCTACAAAGAGACAAATATATGCTCGGCGATTGCGTAAACACAGATCATCTGAAACTCCTGGATCACACATTTCACCTGCAGCTTTTGTGCCCAAGTTGATTACACCTTCTGCATACAAGCGCGCACTAGACTGGATGCATCAGGTGCATTAGAGAACGTTCAGGACCAGAAATTGAGAAATAACACCAGTCAGATATAGGGGTGGTAAAGGGCCCTCCATTTTATACTAGAAATTTTAAGGGTCGTGCCCTGTTAGGGCCGGACCAAAAAAGTATTAGTTTTTATCTAAATTTGACTAGGGCCAAATTGGATTGTGAAGAAACAAACGGGCCACGATCCATTACCACCCCTAACTCAGATACAATGCTTCAAGCACCAAGTAGTCCACATGCTTTATTTCTGGGGAAAAGAAAAGTACAAAGAAAAAGAAGCTCTTTTTATTCCTGCAATAAACAAAGACTCTGAGTTGGAGCTTCAACATTTCAGTTCAGGAAAACTGGCCAACAGTCCCCCGGAAGATAGATTTTGGTTTCTCTCAGCTGATTAGCCTCTCTGCTCGCTGGTGAACTTGTGGAGGTAGGACAGTATCTCAGAGTTGACTCTCTCGGCCTGCTCTTGCTGCAGGAAATGGTGACCATCGATGATGGCAACCTCAAGATCTGGGACATTGCACTCCAACCCCCCGCTCTTGACGTACTGACCAATTCCAAAGGACTGCAAACCAATGTCTTTATCACCAGCTATGAACTTGGCAGGCACTGTAATCTTTGCGCCGTTCCAGGGTGCAACAAGTGTCCAGTTCCTGCAGTTACCGGCGCATGTTACACCTAAACCGCAGGAAATTAAGACACAGAAATGGGATACAGGGTAATAAGGAAATCCATTACGTGTCCATCATGCGGTAGTAGTTGAGGGGTCCAGTGAACCCAGACTTGTGAAACTTTTCAGCGTACTGTCCCAGTTCCTCCTCACTCATCCAGGGGAGTGGTGAGGGAGATGCCTCCAGGAAGTCGACGATCTCCAGTCCAGGAGGAGCAGTGAGGTCATCTATTTCGATGGAGTAGAACTTCTTTAGCACGGTTGCAACATCATAACGAGCAAATGCCCTTTCAGCTCTTCCTGGCTCCTGCAGACATGGATTAGATATTTCGCATAACAAGTGGACATACTAAAGCTGAATCAGAGGAGTGGACTGAAACTGAACGACGACAAGGATTGATATGAGCAGCTAGCCAGGCAATTAAGGAAGATAATAAGATATTAATTACCACCTGGAACTGCGTGACGTAGAAGCCATCGCCACGATCCGCGAGCATCTCCGACATGGTGCGAGGGCTGCGGGGGAAGAAGGGCACCCCAATGGCGATGGCGGCGCGCACCCGGTCCGGCCGGAACAGACACAGGTGCCACAACACCTGCGCGCCCCAGTCGTGCCCCACCACGAACACCTACATACATACGGATCCAATCCATCCATGGCGGATCGGATCAAGCTCATCATGATCGTGAGGCTATATATCGAGCAACCAAGAGCTAGCAAAAGGGGGAAAAAACAGGTGACACCTTTGCGACTTGGAGGTGGTCGAGAAGCGCGACGAGGTCGCCGACGATGTGGAAGATGGAGTAGGCGGCGGGGTCCTCGGGGGCGGAGGAGTCGCCGTAGCCGCGGAGGTCGGGAGCGACCGCGCGGAACCCGGCGGCGGCGAGCGCGGCCATCTGGTGGCGCCAGGAGAACCAGAGCTCCGGGAAGCCGTGGATGAGGAGCACCACCGGCCCATCCGCGGGGCCCTGCTCGGCGACGTGGATGGAGACGCCGTTCACGTCCGCGGTCCAGTGCCGCACCCCACCCGCGCCGCCGGCGTCCATGCTTGGCTGCTTTGCTTGATGACTCGCCGCTCTTGCTTGCTCTGTCTGTTTGCTACTACGTCGGTCTCGGCGTCCCTAACGGGTTTTGTTCAATGAACTTGTTTGATGTAAGCTTTGCATGCCACACGCCTTAATGAAAAAAAAATCAGGTGGGGACGCTCTCCCCCGTTGACTCTAAAAAAAAAATAATGGGCCCACTGTCCACGTTGGAGAAAAAGAAATGGTCAAAGATTTGAATCTTGTACAGAACAAGTAAAAAAAATATCTTGTGATTTTTTTTTCTCTGCGTCATGCAATGAACAAGTCAACTCTTCCCATCTGTATTGATTTGGATCTAGCTTCTGGCGAACAAACAGATTGCCCTAAAAAAAAAAAGGTCATCAGACGGTTTGGGATACGGAGACAATCCCAAATTCCACCCTTACTATAAAAAAGAAGATTCTCTCATTACATAAAAATATCGGCACATGAATGAAGTACTAAATGTAGATGAAATCAAAAACTAATTGCACAAAACAAGTTTTGTTGTACTATATGAGACGAATATTTTGAGTCTAAATAATCAATTTCTAGACAATGTTTCACAAATATAAACGAAATGCTACAGTGATGCACGCACGACAAGGAGCCAAATTTGGGGTGCAAATTTTGCATCTAAATAAGGCCGGAATTATTGTTGATGCCACCAGACAGAATCTGGGGATTCATTCCCATGTACGAAATGATCCGGCTGTAATGATCTCTTTGGCTTAAGGTTATAAATTTCGGTTTTGGAATTTTTTCGGTCATCACCGAAATTATCGAAATTCGAGAAATTCGAACGAAATTTCGCTGAAATATTTTTAGAGACTTCACCCAATTACAAGATTTTCTAAAGTTTTTGCATCTAATCAAAAGATTAGCATAATTTATGGCTATACAACTATTAAGTTGACGAATATACAACGCAAACAATAGCAAACATACATCAAAAGTGCTATATTTATAATAAAACATATGTGTAAGTGTAACAGTAAATTTCGGATTTTTCTTTCGGTCTCCACCGAAATTACCGAAATTCGTGAAATTCGGACGAAATTTCGCAGAAATTTTTAACCCGCTTATCCATGAATTTGACTTCATGCTCCACGAAACTGTATATTTCCTCCACAAGCCTACGAACTAGGATACTTTCATGCAATACATATCAGTCCTTAACGACGACGGGCATTCTACAGGCAATATGACAGACACATCATTGCAGCTCAAACTTAGCGTCAGGTTAAGTTTCACTCTGATTTCAGCACACACATAAGCACACAGACAGAAAGCTGGAATCTACGAAATTCATGAGCACATATTGTGAGTTAGAATAACCACAGCACAGCACAGCACAGCAGCAGCAGCACTCATGATCAGCAAATCCATAGATAGGCATACGGCAGATAGGTACAGAGGCACATAAGAAAATCATAGTTAAATCTGCATATTCCTTTCGAGCTCGTTTTCAGTTATTCAGGCACGGTACACTCTTGCTTATTCTATATATATCATTGATGGTGATAATATATATTCTCAGTTTTGACACATTTACACACCACCACAGCAAGGTAAGCTTCGCAATCCAATAAAGGGGTGCTTAGAAATAAGCCTAAATCATTGCATCTCCCCTTGGAAGAGATATATCATGGTAAGGAAGGCTGGCTGGCAAAGACACCAATACTCATTACACTGTGTCGTCATGGAACCACCATCTGGTCTCCTTCGGCGACCTCCCATTGCGGCAGTTCCTAACATAGCGGTCGTTGTCTGCCGGACGTTGCTGCAACCACAAATTGTACCTAGTTAGATGATGAACACCAAGCAAACGCTGGGGGTTTTGATAGATTAGATCATTCGAGTAAGAGTCACCTTTGCTGGCGAACTAGACAACATAGACAGGATACTGATACAGACGGAACTCACAGTCATTGCTGGTGACCACGAGTCATACAAAATATCTGCAGTAGAAGCAACAGGAAGCTCATTATTTCACACAAATCATGCAGTAAACTGTAGCACATGGCCACCATGGCTCTACAACATTATTTTCATTTCATTCAGAATCTCAGAAAATTCATGGAAGACGGTTCAACAATTAGTTATTTTATTACAGAAGAAGAATGACTAATAAAAAACAAGACAAGAAGTGTACATGCTCAGTTCTGAATACCAAGGATAGCTCAGATATTCTAACCTAGAGAAAAAGAAGCAGATGCTACTTGGTCTAGATTTACAAACATTTTTTTGGCTATGTTGGCTCATTTTACTTCAACTTGGTTTCTAGGAGACTAATTATTTTAAATCCTGCTGAGCACTTTATAAAATTGGCGCTCAGTGAATTCCAATTAATTGAAATCCTGGTGAGATTGTCTCAATAACCTGAGGCTCAAGTCAATTCTTAACCATGCCCTCCAGCTCCAAGTAAAAGAACAAGGTATTGCTTTCACA
Source organism: Echinochloa phyllopogon (assembly GCA_033239725.1). Lineage (NCBI taxonomy): Eukaryota > Viridiplantae > Streptophyta > Magnoliopsida > Poales > Poaceae > Echinochloa > Echinochloa phyllopogon. Next base: position 64,156,669 of record BTCW01000012.1, read on the forward strand.
AACAAAGGACTGCGCACTTGGAGTATTTTGCATTGTCAAGATGATCCACAGAACCAGGTAGATTAAGAAAAGATGGCATTGTTAGTGTTGGGTAAGATGCTCGCTGTACAAGATATCACATATCAGTTCACAACAAATTGGTTGGTTTTAGAGGTGGCATGGAGAGGGATAGCTCCAATCCCTAAGTGATAATTCTCAATTGTTGCAATACCAATGCTACCGCATTATATAGAAATGGATGGCAAGGGTGTTCAACCATGCAAAGTATCGAATGCATTGAAAATAAATGGTTCGACAGCGTAGGGATGGCTGCAATGGGGAAAAGGTGAGCTGCAGCGATTCAGGATATACCATAAAGAGTGGATACTTCAGATTCTAGTTTATATTTACAACTATCTAGTAGGTATAATTTGTATCAATAAGATAGTAAATGGCACATCATGGGGCGTACCCAGTGCCGTAGGCTTCCCGCACCGTGCGGGGTCTGGGGAAGGGTTGTAATAGCGCCCAAACCTTACCCGCATAAATATGCAGAGGCTGGGGCTTGAACCCGGGACCTTCCGGTTACATACGGTAGGCTCTACCGCTGCACCAAGCCCGCCCTTCTAAATGGCACATCATGCACAGAAAGAATTTAATGAGAATGTCCTACTTGCAATAAACAAGTCCATTTGCAAACTAGACTTGTATATAATTTCACATGTAGCCTAGTCCCTTTGCATGTGATGGTTTGAAATAGTATATGCATATAAAATAGCTTGCTCCCTTTGACTTGCTATTATTTGCAATGCATAGAGCAAGGACATAACCCATGTGAATACATTACGGTTACATGTGAAGAATAATGCCAAAAACACCTTTTCACACGGCTACTTGAAAGATTTCATTTGAATAACTATTGATTTATTTCGCCAATGTACTCATATTATATTTGCTTACATAGAAGTAATGATGAAACCAAAGAACATGAGAACCAGACTTCATGTTGTTGAATGGTAAGAAGTAAACTAAACAAGCATTGTTTAATTGATTCATTCTAACTATATATTTGTATTAAGACGTTTAGTCTGCCACCAACTTTTCAGAAGGTTTGTTTGCCCAACACCTCGGCAAGTGCCAACCAACCTAACATGCTTCCCAGCCTCACACATTATCACTTGCTATATTCTGCCTGTATTATTCATATCCAGGCTCAAAACTCTAGCCATAATTTTGATACTTTGGAAGCTCAAATGACTTCAAAAGAAGGAACTGGCATTCACTGACTTCAAGGAATATGACTAAAAGAACCATTTGGCATACATATAAAGCATGCTTTCATTATGCACAAATGCATGGCAGATAGGATTTTCTTCCACAGGTTAATGCAAGATAAGATGTGAGTTTTTCCAACAAATTTGTCTACAAAAAAAATATGCAACTGAACAGGCAATGGAAAATGAGGTTTAGCAAAAATTTGCTACAATACACAATTGTCACAAAACTAACCTACAGATAAACAGCATTGCATGAAGTCAAAAAGAAATGTAGCATCTAGGAATCTTAAAATACTCAATTTCAGAGGGAAGAGAAGGCATGATGCCATCAAAGAGGATACAAAGAAGTTATAATTGTGAAGAATAAGACTAGAACCTGTAAACCACTATTGTGCTAATGACTAGCTGTTATAGATGCATTCAAGGTAGCTATAATATTATAGCAAGATAAAGGGACAGACGAACAAGCCATCCACATCTGGACATTAAGTGAGCTTTAGAAGGGAATACAAAACCCCTGCGCATTAGCAAGTTCACAAATTTGGTTATCCAATTAAGACCCTCTAGTGACAAAAGGAAATGGTGTGTTGGGGCATCTCAGTCACAAGCCTACTATAGAACTATAAAAGCACAATTGGTTAAGTTGGCAACTTTCTGCTAACAAATGGAATCTTAGCACCTAACTGACAGCTAGATGGAACATTAGGTCAGGCAAAGAACATTCCCATAAGGCCACAGCCGTGAAAGTTAATCAAAAGAATCAGACATGGAGTGAGTCATGCACAAATCTTCTCCATGAGAGAAGATGCATAAGGAACAGCACTTTTTTTTTACCTAAGCAGATGTGGCCGTTGCTGTAGATGTGTGGATGCATCGGTGCAGGGTTGAGAAAAATGACCTGGAAGCAAAACGAGGTTATCATCCAATCAAATGTACTGGAAGGAACAGAAGAAGAGAGAACATATAGTTAACTGAAGGTGCAATCTTTGTTGTGAAAGTCTGACCTGAGGTGCCTCCATGGGATAATGCTCAGGGAAGTCAACCTGCAACTGGTAGGTTTCGCCGGCATAGAGGGTGCCTGCAGCTCCGGTGACCTCAATCACCCACCTGCTCAGTTATCAAGAAAGAATTATGGTATCAGGCAAGTAGTCCAACCAAATCCAGCTCCACACAGAACGAGTGAGATCAAAGAGAACCCCTAGAAATCAAGAGCAAAGATGAACAAAACAAAAGGGATCGATCCTGAACGGTTGAACCCGTCCATCTGGAACGATTTGAACAACTCCAAAGAAAAAGCCCAAAATAAACAGGAAAGGAAAGAGAAGACATGATTAGTGAGGAATTGGAGGGAGGGACGCGGTAAGAAAAGGCGGCACCTTTGGAGGTTATCGGAGACCTTGTGCTTGAATCCGGCGGGGGGGCTGAGCTGCCACTCGGCGAGCTCCTTCTGCAGCCGATTGCAAGCGATCTTGCTCAGCGCCTGCACACACGAAAAGGGATCGATCGAATCGTAGCCGAGCCGAATCGACAAGGAAAACCGACCGGCCTGCCGGCGAATCGGACGGGCGGATTGGGGGAGGAGGATCCAGTACCTTTCGGGAAGGAGAGGAGGAGCTCGTCATGGTGGGGGGCTGGGTGGGTTCTTGGGGGAAGGGAATCGAATTGTGGAGGAAGACGGGAGGCGGAGACGAAGGCGAAGGGGGAGGGAGACGGAGAGGGAGAAACCGCAGCGCAGTCAGCTATTCGCCCTTTTTTTTTATTTCGGTCTCGGACTTTGGATGCTTCCGGTTTTTCTTATTATTATTTTTTTCTTTTGGGTTTCTACTGCTAGAGGAGAAGAACCTAGCCGGTTTGTTTTCCTGGGACGAACCACTTGGGGATTGTGCACTGATTCATATTTCATCGTAGTTTCAAATACCAGTGTAATCTAGGTAAATAACGAGTTTACTTACCAAACATATACACTATTAATGATTTATTATGCGTTGCCATTGGCAACCACTTCCCACTAGTGAAGTATTTTTTCCTATATCCGGTGTGCTCTCTATTCTACTCCACAATTATCATAGATTATGACAGAAGGTCAAGCTCATTCGCACAATCATGTAGAAATTATGTTTTTTTTTTAAAAAAGTGGGAGTATAAACTATGAAAAAGGGACATTTCGTTTACTAACAACTCTCATGCGCATGTGTACGAAATGAGGCGGAAAAAAGCTCCATCAAAAGATTATTTTATCCTCGGGCTCTCAGCAACCACAATTTTTTGTTTTGATTATTTTATTTCATGAGAGCGCAAGTATATAGCAATGGATCCAGAAGCATTATTGATGAGGCTATCAATAGCTGACCTTGGACATATATGGTGATGGAGCAAGCTCTCTTTTTTCTTTTCTTTTCTCATCTGAACGGAAAATGTGCAAACTGTTACCCTATGCAATGGTACATAATGCGAAGGAGCCTAAAAAACACGAAGTAGAAACGGGCCATAGAGTCAACATCATGTATTGTGTAATCACGGCCCAATTGCATGTTATTTTGATCCAATGTCAATTCCACTCTGGTTCCACATTCTTGTTCTAACCATTGGCTTGTGTTATATAAAGTGAACGAGTTACCAATTAAATATCGCGGAATGTGCGGATGATGTGATTGGAGCACGAGTCAATTTTTCAAGAAAGTGTCACTGTCAGCGCAGGAAAACTCTTTATCCATTCAGCAGAGCATTCATGGTGTAGTTGCACACCCGGTTTTTTTTTTAACCATGTTGAATTATTCCGGTGATGCTTTTTTCTAATCCATGCTGGGGTTGCTACATGTCTGTACTTGTAGTGATGTTTATAATTTCTTTTTGATATGTTTTCTCATCGCTGGTATAACGAGCGTTAGTTTTCCGGACGGCCCATGAACCTCTCCTTTTGACATTCTCTAAATATGGGCTGTTAAATGAGTAAAAAGACGGCCTGAAAACACCTGTTAGGTTTTTTTTTTGAGCTCAAACACCTGTTAGGTTTAGCCCAATATATGTAACGGCCCACTAAGTTGAGTGCTTTTTTTTCCTTGACACCTGCCTAATTCCATCATGCGTCGGACGACATCCATCCTATCCCGTGAGGAAAATCATGATGTTCACAAAGCAAGGCCTATATTTTGTTAGATAATGGAAGAAATATTCTGGATCATAAATACCCCCACGACATATATATCTGAATCTCAACACCACCTCTTGATCGATTTTCATTCATTTTGCTGCAACAAACAGAGGTAATCTAAGCAAGCCGCATTGTACGTACATGCTCTTAATTATGATGTCGATCGAATGATTACATCCATCATCAAATTGCCCAACACCAATCGCGATCATCATCATATCGATGAGCTTGTTTAGTTTAATTGGTGGAGTCGTCGTTTGTGGGCATCCAGTACCTGTTGGTGAGCCAGAGCCCGTCGGCGACGACCTTTGCGCCGTCGTGGTTGCGGTGCCAGGCGTAGAAGGCATGCGTCCTGTTCTTGATCTCCAGCGTGGCGTGGCCGAAGCTGGCCTCCCTGAACGCCGAGTAGCTCGGCTGCGGCCTCGTGAAGTTGTCGGCGATGCCCTCGATGTTCCCCCCGTCGCCGATGGTCACGTACACCGGCGCCGCCGCGTCCCTCACCGGCGTCGACTTCCCGTTGATGATGTCGTACGCCACGTTGGACACGCGGTGGCTGCGCTCGTACGAGTGCACGTGCCCCGCCAGCACGAGGTCAACCCTGGCGTCGACGAGCCACCGCTCGAACTGCACCCGCATCGTCTCCCCCTCCATGTAGTGGTAGTTGTTGCTGTTGTACCACGGCGAGTGCATCAGCACGATCAGCCATGGCGTCACCTTGCGGTCGACGCGCTTGAGCTCGTCCTGCAGCCATGTCCACTGCGGCGTGTACTTGCCGTAGGCGGAGTAGGAGGAGAGCACGATGACGTGGGCGGAGGCGAGCTTGACGGAGTACCAGAGCGGGTCGGTGCTGCCGGCGGCGAGGTACGGGGTCGGGTAGCGGTGGGTGAAGGGCTTGAAGGGCGTCGTCTCCCCGAGCTCCGGCGCGAAGTCCAGCTCGTGGTTGCCGGCCGTCCAGATCCACGGCTGGTAGGCGGTGCTGCGCTCCGAGAAGCGGCCCCAGCTGTCCCACCGCCGGTTGTCGTGGAGAGGGTGGTTGTCGGCGTAGGAGAGGTCGCCGACGAACAGCACGGCGTCGCCGCCGTTCGCCTCGTAGTGAGACAGAGTCGCGTTCGAGTCGAACGTCTGACCCAGGTCACCTGCATCAGTATAAATGTTTTCGTTTCAGTTTTCATCAGCACCACCGTACGCACGGCTGCGTCAGCTGTAAATTGTCAGTCAGGCCACGAAATGAATTGTACCAGTACATGTACATTTCATCACTACATACATGAATGTAGGGGGAAAAAAGACAGGCAGCATTTTGATTTTTCAAGTGGAAACGAGATTTCAGAATCCCTGGTCAACACGGCAGCCTTGATTGAGTGAATGATTGCTACCTGGCAGTTTCAGACTTCTATGTGTGCCGTCAGTTGACCGCAACAGTCAGCATGGCACTGCCAGTACAGACCAACTACTAAGAGTTGTGTTTAGTTTTAAAATTTCTCTCTATAAACTTCACTATTTATCTATCACATCAAATCATATTAAATTTCTCTTTTCATGCATGGAGCACTAAACATAGGTAAATAAAAAAACTAATTGCATAGTTTTGATGTACACGACGAGACAAATCTTTTGAGCCTACTTAGGTCATGATAGGATAACGATTACCACAAACAAACGAAAAGCGCTACGGTGCGTTACAGTGTCCGATGTGACTTTTCGATCACATTTTAGGTGAACTAAACACACCCAAGATATTGGATATTTTTGCAGATAAGTATACTAGTATAATCTGAAGTTGCAAATAAACTATGGGCCATGAAGCATCGGATCCTGTATCCTACGATCGCAATCTCGTCGTATCCTGTTATTATGGAACCTCGATCGTTTCGAACTGTTTGTTCACATGTCTGACACGAAAAGAGGCTCAATCCAAGCCAATGGAGGGAGGCACACAATTCAATCCAATCAATCAATGGAAGAAAAAGAGGAGGAAAGCGTTAATGTCGAGTTACCTATGAGGCCGAACTTGTAGGGTACATCAGGCCCCGGCTTGGGAGGCGTTGTGAACCAGAAGGTCCTCACCGTGTGCCCGAACCCCATGGCGTAGTAGTACTTGGTGCCGTGCTGTCAGGAATCACGAAGAAGAAGAAGAAGAGAGCAGCCACAGCCATGCATGGCGGCCGGCCGTTAGCGGATTGCTCGGCTGCAACCAATGCCATAATGAATCTTCCAACCAACAACTAACTAACCAACCTCGAGGTTCTTGAGGAAGCAGTGGTGGATGAACCCGGAGGTGTAGTTGAAGTAGTCGTAGCGCGTGTGCTTGCCCTCCGCCCGGAGCTCCAGCTTCTCCGGCGCGCCGCCGTACATCACCGTGCTGTTGCCCAGCTCGTTGGGCGTCACCCACGACACGATCATCGCCGTGCCCTCCTGGTTGCCCAGCGTGATGTGCACCTGATTCATAGACAGATAGATGCCCATCACCCAACCCCCATTCCAAGATTCAATCTTTCTTTCTTTTATTCTGTTTCCCCAATCGGCAGGAGCAAGGAGATCGAAGCAGTACCTGTTGCGGAGCATTGTACCCCGGCGGCACGCGGAAGACGTCGGCGTCGAACGGCATCTCCACCGTCGCCTCCAGCTTCCGCCGGTACTCGCTCGTCACGCCGGCGTCGGCGGCGAGGATCGCGGCGAGGAGCAGCGTCGCCGCCAGGCTCAGGCGCCGGCGAGCCCCCGACATGCTGCGAGCACTACTCTCTGCTTCCCCTGCTCTTGTCTTCCTCCAACAAGAAGAGAACTTGACTTGAGAAACCTACAGGGTCTGCTATCGCAATGGAGACGACGCAGGCTGGACTTGAGGCCGTCCTTTAAATAGACCCACCCCTTTGGGCTTTGGAGATGAGATCGATTATACGCTGATGATTTTTCGGGGATTTAAGTAACCAACCGAGCCGAGTCTACTCTGCAACACAATTTGCGGGGAATATCCCATCGGTTGTGCTTCAGCACACACCGAGAGAGGCCTGAATCCACACGTAAACTGGATCTCTACTGCACGATTATATCAGACTTGAATTAGAGATAAGGGATTATTATTAGCCCGGCCATGCATTTGATTAAGGTCTTCCAAGTTGACTTTGAGACTAGTCTAGGAGTACGTATATCATTGGAAGAAGAAGAGGAGGGATATTGCGTCTCTGCCGGGTTCTCACGAGGCCGGACAATACCAACGCATCGCCGTCGTGGCGTGTGGGCGCGCCCACAGCGAAAACCATGCTTATATTTGACCCATCTCAACAACTACGGCGATGGCGATGGCGATGGCTTCATTGCACGAGCAGACCATACCATACCACTTCAAATGTAGTACACTACCATCTTCCCTTATTATCAGTCTAAACTTCGGAATGATACAGTAGTACATCTCGCGATGAGAGAGATACCTTCAGAGCCGGCCTCAACTACTTTATGTTAGCAGATAACAGGCAGCTACTGTCTATGGCATGCTGTCTCAGAGGACCAATGGACATGGACAAAAGGGGATCACAAGTTGTGCCGATTGAGGAAGGCATGGTGGGCATAAAGACCTGTGTGCTTTTTCGGCGATTTCGCTCCACCTTTTGTTCCCTACTTGTTTTGTACAAGAAAAAGGAGATTTTTGATCATACCAGATGCATGCTAGCTGCACGAATTGTGGCCGTGTTCTTGCGCGATCCCAAAAGGAAAAGCCTTTCCAAGACTAATGTTTAGGACCGATCATTTAAGGGTTGACTGTTATTATTATAACACTTGCATACAAGAGGCATATCCAATATTCCTAATCTTGATTCTGAAATAAAAAAGGTAGGATTTAGGAGTAGGATAATACACTTTCGTTGCTTCTACGGAAATGCAATGCTCTGCATCTAAAATGAAGTTCTACATACCGAGAGACATCTGCCTTGGCCTGTTTATTTGTTGACCCAATAATCAATGAGCGGCCATTGTCAAGCAAATCAACCTCAAGGACAAGGAGTTGTGAATGAAATGAATGGACGCACACCAAGATTTGACCCTGCAAATGCAGAGGTAGGTTAGTTGTATGGATCAAGTCCTTTTCCTGCTTGACGGGGCATCATCAGGCAGTCTCGCTCTCTTCACATGATGCATATGCATTGCAATTTGCAGAGACGAAAACCAAGACCAAGGGCACGGAGGTAGCCTCTGTCACACGTAACAAGTAGGCTTCAATAATTTGATTGACCATCCATTCAACTGAGACTTGAGACTAGCTTAGGCGACCAATTAATTGGTTTCGCATATAGCAAAGCATATTCGCTCGCATACCGTCTCATGCTGATGCATGTGTCGTGTGTACTCTATATAGGACTATATTACTTCTTCTAGACATGAACTGGAAGCTCAATCACTGAGTTATTAAATCGATGACTGTTTTCAAAGGATCGGATGAACGACTCCGTGATTGATTTTTTTCGTTATTTCCTTTTCTCTGAAACGAAATGAAAAATGTTTTCTTTTTCTTGTCCGGACAAGCAGCAAGAGATTCTTAGCATGGTCGCGTCACCATCAAAATAAGCATCTTGAAAGTGGAGTTGCAGCAAGCCAGCAATTTCCATGGCTGAAAAGGAAGATAAAAGAGCACCGGCCGATCGGTCTAGCAACTAGTAGTTCCTGTGCAATCCATAGCAAGCAAGCCGAAAAGAAGGATTTTTGTGATGGGGCCATGCATATCTTTGTTCCTTTTTCCTCTACCTTTCTCCGTTGATTTCCACTTCACAATGATGGGGAAAAAAGATCGAAACACGTTCGTAGATTCTGGGCTTGAAGTGAAGGGCACAAAGCTTGAATTAATTCCCACCCAATCCAATCAAACCAGTCTTTTTTTTTTCTTTAGGGATCAATGGAGGGGAACAGAATTCCGGCCTGATTCATTGCGAGGGCACATGGGATTGTTACAGAGGGGAAAGAGGACGGTTACATGGGTTATATTGGAAACAAGAGCATCATCAGCTGCCTGCGTAATGTTAGGCTTCGTTTGGAAGTAGACATTGAATGATGAAATTTGAAATTGGAATTAGGTACTTTCAATACCTAGTGTTTGGATGTTTTTGGTATTGGAATTGGAAATATGATCCAATACCGAGAGGAATTGGCCCTTTGATAGAACCCCCTCCCTCAATTCGCATCTCTTCCCCTCTGTATTGCTCGGCATTGTCTCCATCTCGTGAATTCATCTACATCCAAACAATGGCTTTGGTATTGTAATAGAATGCCAATACTACTCTGATTTGATATTGAAACCAATTCAATGCCAAGCCATCCAATATCTACGTCCAAATGGAGTCTTCTACCGAACGGCCACCGCTGTACTGTAGGCCCTTACAAGCCTTAAAATCGAGAAGCTCCCCCCAAACGGGCTAGTAGTCACATTGCTCTGAGCCTCTGACGACCAAGCTTCTGACCTGAATCGCCCAACATACGCAACTTGAATCAGTCCATCAAATTCATGATACGGAGGGAGTATACGGTAAGAGCAGAGTTTAGTAGTCACAGAATATTCAGTTTGTTCGGCTTGCATCAAAATACAAAACTGCACCCTTAAAAACAACTTGCAGGATTTCGCCCGCGTTTCAAAGAAGGCATTGTTACTCCATTTGCAAAGCTTCGGATCAGCAGTGACACAACATAATATATTAGCTCCAACACCAAAACAACCCTACACATCGGGCTTTGACAGCAAGGAAACGTACACGGTGACCGTAGCAGTTTGCTGGCAAGCAGTTGTACTATGCCAAGATAACTGATAAGATTACAGGTTCCATGCAAAATGTTACTGTTTTGAGAGGCCACCGTCTAGGTATCAAAATTCTTCCCAGTAGCAGCAGCAGCAGTAAGGCCTCTTATTTTGCTTCATCATTGACCACTACTTTTTCCTTTCCACGAGGGCTCCGGACGCACCTGCATCAAACAAAATACCAAAGGATTACTTCTTCCTGACAAGGGTAATCAGCGCTCAGGACTCGTGGGTTTTCTTAACTCATAAACTCATTGCCGCCCATAAGCCGAGACTCAAGGAAACACATATAATGGTTCAGTTCCTACTGCTAAATGTAATGTTCCCCGATCCACTCCAGTGGAGCCAACTGTCTCTTTTATTTATCAACAAATACCATATATACTACTTTCTTCCAATGTTTTGACTACAACCATATACTAGCCAACCAAACATCGAATTTACACTCAGGCAGTGCCGATGCCTTCCGAACGAACTTGCCTGCGAAGCATCAAGTGTGATCCTAAAAACTGGTTTCTGCAGGCAGGAGTATGAACCACCACATAGTGAAACAGAGTGTAGTTTTGGCCGGCATCTAGTAATGTTAGTAGCAAAAAACAGGGAAAACTCTTTATCTTAATACCCCCCAGGTGTGTGCTGCTTTTGTCTTGGGAAAAAAACTGGATATTGTCGAAATCAAGCTACTAACTGACCGGTTCTATCCTTGCGCATACATTATTATGAACCAACAACCCGTACATTCAGGCCAGAGAAACCCTATCCGCATAATATTAGCATCCTTTTAGTGTTTATTAGAAAGGATCAAAAGACTAGAACTTGAAAGTCTACAAATTGCTGGAGCAGAGGATACCACTACTGCACAACATCACTCTTAATAAGTTTTAAAAGGGTTTAATAAAAGCATCCAAGAAATTCACAATTGTAACTCGGTAGCAATAACTGCAGGTTTTGTGATTGACCAATCGTGCATGGTTAGTTTATCTAACAGATACAGGAGCCAAGCACACGATCAGTTACTGATTGATGCGAGCCGCCACATGCATGCATGGCTACATAGCAAGCAGAGTAGAAAAAATTACCGGTAGCCTTGGTCAGAAATTTGGATATGTCCAATCGTGATTGTCCAAGAGAGCACGGTTAGTTTATCTAACAGATACAGGAGCCAAGCACACGATCAGTTACTGATTGATGCGAGCCTCCACATGCATGCATGGCTACATAGCAAGCAGAGTAGAAGAAAGTACCTGTAGCCTCAGTCGGAAATTTGGATATGTCGGTGTGAAGGTAGTATCGCCTGAAAAAATCATTCTTCCTGCTGTCTAGCTCAGCTATGCCTCGCAGCTTCTTGTCCCTGGCACCAACAGCAATCACCCATCCCTCACGGTCCATGAAATCCACCTTGGACAACAAATAGATGACCAGATCACCATCCACGCCCAGCTCCAAGGTGGGGTAAGCCGTGATCAGCCTCCTCAAGCTCATGGCCGCGCTTTCTTGATCAGTTCTCAGCCGTGGCAGCCGCAGCAGCACCTCACAATGCCTTGGGTCGTCAACAGCAATGTCAGTGACATCAACCCTGGAATCCCTGTCCTTGCGCCAATCCTTCCATGAACCAACTGGAACCGGCATGGTCCAGATGGTGGCCTTCCAGTATGGGGCGACAACCAAATCTTTGTCAGATTCATCATCATCATCATCGGAGTCGGAGGTGTCCACTACTGACCGTCGAGGTGGCAGCAAATCCTCTCCAGGTCGGGTTTCCATCTCGATGTACTTGATCTCGATGTGCTGCTGACCTGGCCCTGGCAGTGTGACGACATCGATTTCCCTGTAACGGTGTGGGCCTCCTCTGCAGAAGTAGGGTCTGTTGCCTTTGGACGGCTTGGGCAGCGGCACATCGCGGAGCACGGGTTTGTCATCGAGCACGTCACAAAGCAGTATGCCCCTCCAGAGATCGACCCAGCCGATGGTGGCCCTTGGGCCTCCGAGAGTGATGACCTTGGAGGTGTAGTGGAAGCCGAGCTCGGTGGCCGTGCTAGGGATCGGCAGCACCGTGTCTCTCTGCGGCGCGTCGACGGACAGCAGGGTGGAGGTCCACCTGCCGGTGTCTGAGTCGTAGAGCTGGAGCCTGAACTTTTCTCGGTCGGTGGTGTTCCCGAGGCCGGCGATGATGTAGCGGTAGGTGCCGCCGGAGCAGCGGAAGATGGCGAAGTCGGCGGCGGCGTCCAGCGGCTGCCGGAGGCGGTGGAGTGAGGCGGTGCCCGGGCCCGGGCTAGCCGTGTAGACGAAGTAGTCAAGGTATCGGGGATTGGTGATATCCACGGCGCCCGGCTGCGGGACGCGGAGGAGGACCAGGCCGGCGTGCGTGCTGATGACTCGGGGGGCCTGCATTACGCACCGGGCGGCGGGGGCGCCGTCGGGGATGGCGGCGGAGAGGGGGGCGGCGGGGCCTGGGAAGTGAACGCACATGTAGGAGAGGCGCGGGGGGTGGGGGGCGAGGCAGAAGGAGACGTGGATGGGTGTGCCGGCGCTCGTCTCGGCGACGGCGGTGGTGGCGTTGGAGACGGCGACGGCGGAGATGTAGGCCGTGTTGTCGAGGAGGACCGAGCTGGGGCTTAGGCCGCTGCCCTCCTCCGTTGCTAGGGAAGGAGGAACCAAGCAGGGCACGAAAATATCATCCATGGAGGTCGAATGGATCCGATCCGATCTGACCGGAGGCGGCGGAGGAGGAACCCTAACCTAATAGTCGAGGGAGAAATTTTGGGGAAAAGAGGAAGCGCTGTGGATCAACTTCCTGCTCTTTTGAGGAAAAAAATCTCATTACCTCCCTAAACAATGGGTCCAGTTTACTTTTTCACCCTGGATTTGAAAACTGTCCACACATACTCCCTGTACTCTCGAAACCGGAGACCAAGTCCAGTTTTAACAGTTTTGACTAGGTAAATCGGACTTTGCGTGATAGTTTGATGGGTCAAATAAACTTTATCAAAAAAAATATTATTTTAACTTTATCAAAAAAATATTATTTTTATAAAAATATATAAAATAAAATTTACTAAAATCTAATTCATTCTTAGAAGATTTATAGAAAAAAATATGAAACTAATTTTCTATATTCGAATGAGACTCATGATATATAATTGTACATATTTTATAACACAAAAGTACAGAAAATTATACAAGATAACAAGGGTACCTACTAGCAAATAAATACAAAAAGAGACCATAAAGATTAAATAACTACAAATTAGGAGTCAAAAGATAGAGCATGATTTTGGAAAAATAAGCTTAAACAAAAAATTGTGATTTTTAATTATATACATTTCTAAAAATGTTACTTTTGAAAGATTTATTTCGATAAAGATCTAAATATTTAAAATTAGATACGACAAGGGAGAGCATGATTTCAAAAAAAATACGAAACTCATTTTGTGATTTTTCTATCTAAAATAATTTTTCTATAAATCTTCTAAGATTGAAATAGATTTGAGGATTAATATATATATATATAATCTATTTAACCCATCTAACTATCATGCAAAGTCCAATTTACCCCATTAAAGTTGATGTGGTGCCACGTTGGACAGTTGACTTGGCGTCATGTAGGACAAAAACAGAGTTGTTTTAGATGGGGGAAGTCACGTGACAGGTTTTGAGAGTCTAGTGAGTCTGTTCGGACGGTTTTTGAGTCCAAGGGGGAGACACAAACTCGACTCATTGTCCAGGGAGGTAAATAGGACTTTTTCCTTCTTTTGATGATGTCCAGTTCCATTTGGAGGCCCAAGCCCAGCCCAACCATGCGGGGTGGGTCCACGAACCTGTCACACCCTGTTTTTACCCTCTGGTAAATCACCAAAATACCGCACTCGGTAAAAACCCCTTCAAAATCTTTTACCGAGCTCCCGTTTCTTTTCCCTTCCGAATCTTTCCGCCCCGCTGTCACCTCCTCCCTTTCCCATCCCGCGTCGCCCGCCCTCGGGTCGACCGCCGGGCCGGCCAGCCCTGGCCCGCCGCCGGCTTTCCGCCGCGAATCCCGCTCTCTCTCTCTTTCCCCTTTTCTTTTTCCCCTCCCTTTTTCTTTTTCCCTTCTCTTTTCTTTTTCTCATTTCTTTCTTTTCTCCCTCTCTTTCTCTTCCCTCTTTCTTCTCCTTCCTCTGTTTTCCTCCCCGGCTCGGCGCTGCTCTGCCGCTGGCCCCGCTCCCGTGCGCCGCCCCGTCGCCATTCCTCGCCGAGCCACTACCGCTCTCACCGTCCGGCCGCCACCGCCTGCACGAGCGCCACCATTCCTCGGGCACCAAGCTTCCACCGTGTTGCCGCCGTGCTCACGCACGCAGCACCGCCGCACTACCTCCACCGACCGCGCCACCACGTTCACCCGCGCACGCCCACGGTTTTGCCGCCCCGCCCGCCGCTTGCGCCGCCGTCGTGTCGCGTTGCGCCACGGTCACCCGCCCGGCCATAGCGGCAGCGTCGGGTCACCTCCACCACGCACAGCGTCGCCGCCACGCCGCCGCGACACGGAACCACGCCGCAGCACGGCATGCCAGCCCGGCACGGCACCGCAAGACCAAGCCGCCGCTTCCCGCCACGCCGCTCGTCTCGTCGCGTCGCCACTCCCCGCCAAACCGCTGGGCCAGCACCGGCACGCGCACGCCGCGTCGCGCCACGCACAGCGCCGCCGCCGCCGTCTCGGTTCGTTGTCCGCCTTTAAGGTCGCGCCACTGCACCGCCTGAGCGCACGCTGCCCGCCTCGTCGCGTCGCTGGCCCCGCTCCCGCACCACCTGTGCACTGGCCGAGCGGTCACACGCCATTACTCTCGCCGTCGGCCGCCATTATCGCCGAACTCCCCCTCACCGTCGGCCCGCCTCCTCGAGCTCCCTCCGCGCCTATAAAAGGGACCCCGAGCACCCTCTCCTTCACCACCAGCTCACCCGCCCTCCAATTTCACTCCTCCACCACCACAACATCGCCGCCGCCGCACACAGCCACCGCCGCCCGCCGGCCACCGTGGGCAGACCAGCTCACTCCACCTCCGCCCGAGGTAGAACCATGGGTGAACTTGGCGTGCGCTCCTCTCTCTTTCCCCCCGGTTCACGTCCAACGCCATCGTCCCCAACGCCGGCGAGCTCCTCGCCGACGGTCGCCGCCCCTGCCGCTCTGTTTTAAACGAAGAAGATGGACATTTTGTCCATAACCCCCTGGACTTTCCACTATTCAACCCGCCGTCCAAAATCACTGTTAACTCTCTCTCTGTTGGATTCAACCGAGACCCCTGAGCTTTTTAATATTTACAAACAGATCCTTTTTCTTTTAAAAACAGTCCAAGTCCTATTCTTTTAATCCTAAACCCCACCAACTTTTAGTTTTTACAACTAGGTCCTTCCAGCCTTACATTTAAGCCCTTGCAACTTGCAGTTTAGCCCTAGACTTCTACCAAACCTTACAAAGTAATCCAAATACCTATTCAAATACCCACATGACCTCTAATGACGCATCATTTCATGCGCCATTTTAATTCTATTTGTTTCCAAATTCCACCACAAGTCCCACCACTATATTTCCGCCAAGCCATCCAGCTCACCATCAGAAATAACCTTACATCCTTTGTTGTTTGCTAATCACTCTCTACTCTTTCTCTCGGAGCTCAACGAAAAACTTTATTTTCTTTTATTTACTGTATGCTTGTTTGTTTGCGCACTTTAGACCACGCCGTGAACGAGGGAGGACTCGAAGGAGAGCAGGGCTACGAGCAAGAACCTGCAGATCAGTACACCGGGCAGGAATCCCCCGAGGGTTTTGAGAACGGCAAGTCCAATCCCATCCTTTGATGCATATTTTTGTCCCAGTTTTTATAAACACCACCTATTGGCCTGTTTTGTAAAACTTGCATGATTTATCGCTAAACCCTGTTAAATAGCCACCCCTTGTTTGTATGACTATTTCCTTGCCAACCTAGATTAATATTTAAATATGACGTTGCTCTGTTTAAATGTTAATCACTGTTAGAAATGCTTAGGACATGGGTACCTTTATACTCTCTTTTACAATCACTTTGAGTTTACAAAAGCAACCGCGTGTGTGCTTTAAAATGGAAAGTGGATTTTGGTGAATAAAGGAAACTCGGTGTGGAATAAGACGGACGGTGTTTCTTGTGTGAAATGCCGAGGTGAGCTTGAGCCTGTGTGGCTGAGCATGGTGGGAGATGTTCGTCTTGTCACATTTTTTTGGATGATGCTGATATGACATCTTGCCTAACCCATTGTACCGTACCACCACTCGACCGTTGTATGTGGCAACGGCTTAGCATAAATCCCACTAGTTAAGTTGTTAGTTGTCGGTGTGCTGGTGAGCAACAGAAAACCATGAGGACAGGGATACAATCTTTGTGAAGTATGCCCTGAATAGAACCTCGTTGGTAGGTTGCTGACCTCCTGGTTGTTCTGTGGCGGCTAGTCAGTTTAGCTATGGTGGGTAATGGCTTCGCTAGGATCTGCACTGACACTAAGGTGTTCATGTTGTGGTACCCTACTTGTGGTTGTGTACACCTCTGCAGAGTTAAAATCTATCCGGATAGCCGTGTCCACGGTCTTGGACGAGTTACGGCTTGGTCACTTCACTGGTCCTTTGTTTTGTGGTGTGAGTTGTTTTGGAAAGATTTTCACAATGGCTATGACAGATGGGAAGTCTGGTAGTCTCTAGACCTTGGATTCGATGTGGATCAAACAACTATGTTTATTAATGAAATTAAAAGAATGATTTGCGAAAACCCGGTTATAAAATAAACCCTTGCATGAGTAAAGTTAGCTTTTCTGCAAATAAACGATAACCTGTCCTTGATGATATCTTGTGCATACTACTGTTTATATTCCTTCCGTGATGTGATTGTGCTTGCTGAGTACGTTCGTACTCACCCTTGCTTAACAATTGTTACAGAGGAAGACCCCGACTTTGTTCCTCAGGACGTTGTGTAGGGGTTCGTCCTGCACCCAACCTTTGGCCTGTGTGTTAGGGTCACCCGCAGGAGTTTCCGCATGGCGTGTTACTCTGATGAAGACATCTACTACCTCAACATCTTCATCTGGAGTTTAGCTTTCGTGTTGTTTCTGGTGGCTTTGTCTTGCCCCCGCCCGCGTAGAGTTGTATAATTACTGAACTATCTGTTGTAATAATGTGAACCAGCCTCCTGGGACTAGTGTTTGCAATCACATTAAGTCTTCTCTCTCGAGGGGACGCTTCAGAACCAAACCTCAACTTTGGCCACATCTATCTACGTTCAAACGGGGGATTAGTGTCACACCCGGTTTTAAAGGCAAAACCAGGTGCATCTCATATGTGCGCCAGGATCAGTTTACACACATATGGTAGACGTCACAAGTGATTATTCATAACCATGCATAACGAAAGAGTATTAAAGTGTACTTATTACAACCTCAGAGTTGACACAAATGTCATAGCAGAAGACTTAAATAAACGTTCATCTAGCGAAGCAAAAGTGACTCCATCTCCACAGGCATTGACTGGGGGAGACTCGCCTAGAACTCCTCAAAACCAGTAGTGAAATCCTCAAAATTCTCCCGATCTGAGCAGCAATCCGATTGTAGTAGATGCAATAAAGAAAAGAAAGAAAAGCAACAAGTATGAGCACATAACGTACTCAGCAAATGTAATATGACATACAAGGCTGAGGCAAAAAGGTTGGCTGACCATACTGCAGTAAGCACTTTTAGTTGGTCAAGTTTTATTAAGCAACTAATTACTAGCAAATGAAAGTATATACCACCCACAAATTAATGAATGTCATATTCCCAACATATTCAAGTAACCACGATTTAGATCATGTTCAAGTATGATTATCATGTAAGGGTCCAGGCCGCTCTTGACCGTGAGCACGGCTGTTATAACAGTTTTACACTCTGCAGAGGTTGTACACTTTCACCATAAACCGCGTAAAAGTTCAAAAGAACTTTAAACCCAACCATGCCGAGGGGGCCAATCCTCTTAAATCACACTACCGAGGTGTGACCGCATAGGGACGCTACGAGGCCTTTACAAAGATTCCTTAGTAAATAGTAACCCGCTAAGGTTTCCGGTTCAGAAGCAAAGTATAACCCTCCCTAATGAGATCTGTCTCTTACCAAAGCCCACAGCTCAAGAGGACCGAGCTATACCCCGTCAACCGCCGCGCCTCTTGCCCCTTTCGGGTAAGGTTACCATCCACTAAAGTCTCTAATTAGTCAGCCAAGACCAGAGCCATATGGTACTTATGGTTGCACTGTTTTCCTGGGTGGTTCTCCATGTTCCAATTAAAAAATATGATCTTGCCAATTATTTATTTAAAATAGTATATGGAACATAGAGTAGGGGTTCATTTAACCAATCCCAGTTGAGCAAACTAAGCATCATCTACCATCAAAATTAATTAAGTAACCCAGTTTCAGGGACAGGGAAAATATAGTGGCTAGGTAAATCCTTAAATAGGAACCCATCAAATTAAGACACATGCAGGGGTGGTGAAATTAATAATTATTAGGACATTTGCATGACATAATACACTTGCCTTTCTCCAAAGTATAGCTGCTCAGATTCTCTTCGAAGTCTTCTTCATTTGAACAACGTTCCGTCTACTCGGAGCAATCATCAAGCACAAGAAGAAGCTAAACAAGCAAACAAACAATATACAACTAAGAACAATACACCAATCAAAAGAGAAGCTTTTAAAAGAGCGTACTAACGGATAGGGCTCGATGCTAAGGTCACGTGAGCGCAAGAATCGCTGAAAACGGGGCAACGGTTGAAAAGATACAACCACCGGGAATTTATACGCACAACTAATTGCTTGATTAATTTTAATTAGATAAATCGATAGTTAAATATTAATTTAGTTCATTCAATCATATTTGGATTTATAAAACCAAGTAAACTTAATCACATTTTATTTATAATTGTTTATGTATAAATTATACCAATTTAAATATTGATTTGAAATAAAAACATGTGAGAGCAACTATGGAATAACTTTTTATTTCGAGTTGATCTAATCATATTATCATTAAAACATATTTTTATTGATATTAATCAGATTAATATTTATTTTATAAAACCGAAGTTTAATTCTAATTTGCTTTTAAATTAGAAAACTAGTGGTCATAAACATTAATCAATTTTAACATAAGTTTATGAAGAATCGAGATAGAGCCTAATTAAATTTTAGTTAGAAAGATTTATGAAATTATTAATCAAGTTAACTTTCATTTATAAAAACTCGAAGTATAGCTCTAATTTGGATTTAAATTATAAAAACTAGTTATCAAAACATTAGTCATATTAATATTATTTATGAAACCAAAATATTTGTAACCTATCAACTTTTATTTATAAAACTCACTAAATAATATTAATCAAATTCATAGTTGACATGAAAACCGGGTTAAACCTTAATTATATTTTAATTTAGAAAGACACATTAAACTAGCCTTTAATTAAATTAATGTTAAATAAAATTCAGAAATATTTGTCATGGTAAATAATAGTACTAACACGTGGTTTAAGTTGATATGAAGCTAACGCAACAAGAACGGATTAAAACGGAGTTAAAACGCAAAAGATATGGCTTTTCTAAGGTTCAGGGGCTTGCTGGCAAAGTTTTAAAAGTTCCAGGGGCTAAAATAAAAGAAAAAGGACCTATTTGCAATTATTTTCGAATAAAATTGGACTGCGGGTTAATTTTGAAAATCTTTAAGGGCTCTTATACAAAACTGTCGCGCTGACCGGTATGCGACCTAATTGACTTCGGCTCGATCTAATTCGGGCCGTTGGATCTTGATCTGACGGCCGGGGTCGGATCTGGAAACGGCTCGCCGGCGGGGAAACAGACCGCGGCGGCGCCGCCCACAGATACGGCGGAGCATCGCCGGCGAGTTTCGAAAACGCTCTACAGGGCACTAAACTCGACGAGAGTTGGTCGGGGAGGAAGAGGGAAGAATAGCGAACTCACTCCGGGGGTTCTCGTCGAGGGAAGAACAACGACGGCGGCCGGCGACGAGAGGAGGCGGCGGCGGAGCTCGGGTTCACACGAACCACGGACTTCGGCGGTCGAGCTACGAAGAGAAACAGCGGGATCAACTTGTGAAGACGAGAAGAAACTTTTGGCGGTATTGGTTTCTCACCCCGAGCAGCGACGGCGGCGAATCGTCGGCCATAGCGGGCGGCGGCTCGGGCGGCTTAGAGTTTGAGGGTTCGGCTTGATTGGAGGGGAAACAGAGGTGGCGGCCGGGTTAAATAGAAGCGGAGCGGGGGCTCGGGCAGGCGTGAGGCGGCGGGAATCGGAGTTGGAGGCGACGACGGCATCGAGACGAACTCGGCGTCGGGGGAAGAGTCCCTGCCGGCGACGGAAGGGAGAAGAAGGACCCGACCGGTGGGACCCACCTGTCGGCGTCAGTGAGAGAAAGAGCGACGGGGAAAAGAGCAGCCGCAGTTGGGCCGGATGTTGGGGGAATGGGCCGGCCGAAAAGAATTCGGCCCGCTAGAAAAAGAAAAGAGCGCGGGGAGAGGCCGGACGGGCCGAGCTGGGCTGTAAGTGAAGAATGGGCCGGGGAAAAAGGGAAACAGGCCGGAGAAAAAGGAAAAAGAAGAGGGGGGCAAAGATGGACTGGGCCGAGGGTTCGAGGGGCGAAAACGAACTCGGCGGATTTAAACTTTTCTAAAACTCAAACAAAAGCAAATCAAATTCGAATTTAAACAGAATTTAAATTCCAACTTGATTTACTAGCAACCGAAAATATATGCAACAGCATGAATGCAACAAAAACTTATTTTGACTAAAATAATTATTTAATGTGATATTTAAATTGTTAAAAAGGCCAAAAATTCCAATTAATTCCTAGAAAATTTATTTAAGCCTTAATAAATCCTAGAAAAATTCAAAAGGGTTGCTACAATTTAAATGTGATGAATTTTAGGGTGTTACAATTAGAGCGGGAAACCTATATGGCTTCTAAAAGTTTTTTTTGAGTAAATTACACCCACCATACAACAACTTGTAAGGATGTATCATTTTAGTCTATAAAGTTGTAAAACATGCAATTATGTGCTAGGAGTTGTTTGTTGTGTGCATGTACGGTCTCAAATGCACCACATCAACGTATTTCGCCATGGTGGCAGTATGACTTGGATTGTCGAATGGTTCAGTTGCATTTTAATTGGTGACGTGTAAGCTGCCTTTTGCTATTTTGAAAATAAATATCTCTAGTTCCTTATTCCGTTGTCTCATTGGATGGTGCAGGTTTTCTTCTCGTACATGAGCAACTAATTGGACGTACAGATTACTAATTTGTATACAAAGGAACTAAATAATAATTGTGTAATCCAACGATAATACTTTCATAAAAATATTGGAACAATAATCAAATAAAAATACAAGAAAATATAACAAAATGTAGTAGTAATACAAACTTATTGATAGTAACTACATGCTCATACCTAAGCATATATGGAGTATCTGTTATGTACAAGTCGTCGGTCCTTGCGTGCATTCTGCATGCAACGTTTGGTCGCCACCGCATATATTACTGTGATCAAAACGATTGGATAAGGTTTTATGCAAAGCAAACAAAACACATTGTATGGGTTATGTGCATAAAACTAATCGCAACCGGCACAATTTACTTCTACTAAATTTTTAGATTGCAATGACAAATTTCCACTTTATATATACTGGTTATTAATCGAAGTATTTGGTGATGACATCAAATAGCAAAAAGATAAAATTACTAAGAAACAACTGCGAATGGAAAAGAAGGAGACGAGAATGTGGAATTGACCAGAAAAGATTGAATCTCTGTGGGCAAAAGAATAGAAAAGAGAAATGGCATAAAAAGGTAGGCGCATGTATGTGTTGTTTGCAAAAAAACGCCTAACAGTACATGCATACCAATTAAATCATCGGTAATCCATGTTATGCATTGCCACCATGGCAAAATACACTGATGGGGCATACTTAAGACTGTATGTGCACATAACAAACTAGTTATAGTATGTGATTGCACGTTTTGCAACTTTGATGGATTAAAGTGATACAATGTTACAAGTTGTTGTATGGTGGGTGCAATTTACTCTTTTTTTACCGGAATAGATTTCACTGTTGGAAATCCATGCAACAGGTAGGACTAAAATTTTATTTGGGTTCACAACGCGGATGGTGGGTTGGCGGACAGGTGGTAGAAGGAGCAGCCGAGTGGGAGGATGGACGGGAATCTAACGTGAATTTTAATCTTTAAATACAATTTTCTCTTAAATTGTTAAACATTTTTCAATTTTGTTTGAACCACCACATCATTTGGAATTAATGCAACAAATAAGATCCAATATAAGTATATTTTATTTTATATATGTATATTTTACAATCAATATTTTTTATATGCTACTTGAACATTTTAAATAACTAACTCAACATATTAGACACAAGTATAAAAAAACATCTTGGACACAACGTTTCAAAATTTTTGTATAAAATGTTGATCTAGTTTATCTGAATTATTAAATTAAGTTTGAGAAAATATTGAATATAGTATTTAAAAATGTTGACTGCATTAGTTCAACATGTAAATCATTTCAAATTATTTTTTATGTGCAAGATGCTAAAATGGTATAATCAGAACGTTGAATCGTTATTTTTGGAACGTTGACCACAACATTCTACATCTTATTAATACATACTTAGCTAGTGATAATTTGGAAATTGAAGAAAAAAGTCATGAGGGTAATTCCAAACATCCGATTTAGTAGAATGGAGATGATGAAAAAAAATGTAGCGGGGTGGCAGACAACTTTCTTTCTTTCCATACAAGAGGGTGATTCATTTCCTTCCTTCCACATGGAAGTACGGGACGACTCTTCTTTTTGTTTCGCAACTGTGTTATTGGGCCTTGTTGGGCTCTAAGCCATATCGATTAATTAGTACATGAAAGCCACATAGGAGCCCCCGGATTAGAGTGCCATCAGGTGAATGAATACCCGGTTTTTCTAAGCACTAGATAACATGCACGTGCTCGTTGCTACGGGTTTATATATTGTTTAAGTAAAATTACAATTGATTCACATGCAAAAAAAAATCAACCTAAAAATGAAATAATTATCATACATTGTAAAAAGATAAATTTTTAGGTGACTATGGGTTGCTATGGACAAAACAAATATGGAATTTCACCACATCATACAACTTCCATTAACATGTATGCGGGAGGTTACACGGAGGTAATCTCCTGAAAGTTCCAAGCAAAAATAGCATAGGGATTACACATCAATTGATTAGTGATGCGCTAACTAGAATGCAAAGAAGAAAACATTGCATTGTTTTTTTCACTACAAAAATCAGGCACCCAAAAAATCAGACGCCCAAGAATAGCAGTGAAAATCTAGAACTGGAAATAGCATACAAAAATAGTTAACGAAAACGAGTGGAGGCGGCGGAGCTACTCCTTTTGCTACAGGTAAAATACAACTTAGACTCCTATCATATCATAGAGCCACACCAAGCATGAGCTAAAGGTAAATATTCGCTAGAATCATTCTCATATACTAATTAGAAACTGTTTGCAGTGTATAGGCTAGGATGGTCCACACCTGTATTGAGAGTAGATTATTAATGCACAGATGAACCTTACAAGTGAAACAAATAGTTGAATCCTTAATACAATAACTAATTTTTGCTTTTCCATCACTGATGGTGAGAGTTCACTACAAATTAGTTTACACTATGGTGTACACATTAAGTACCGAAAGGAAAGCACCGTTAGTAATAAATGACAATATAACATTATCCGGACTGGCATGTATATATAACTGTGAGAACTGAATCCTACAAAAATTGGCATACCAAAATTTTTAGTCAGCAACAAATGGCATGATTCTTTAATCGAAAGTGAATGTGAACCCTTGAAGGCACGCGGCGGGATTTTTGTTGCGTAGAGTAATCAGGTCTTGTAAACTGTTGACTTTTGAGGCTGGACCCACCCACTTGTTTCATCGAGTTCTTTCGTGATGGAAGAAAAAGACAGCGTTACAGCAACCATTGTACCGGATCCGTTGAGCATTCAAGAATCAAACTACGAAGAAAGCGGTAAATAACATTCCCCCCTCATCCTCCAACATTTCACTAATTTGTTCTGTTTCTTCTTTATGCATTACAAAATCAGAATATTAGGGTTTTGTGTGCCCAGGGATACCGTTTACTACGAAGACAATCTAGACATGTAGTATCAAAATTGCATCAAGTGTTATCTTCGGCAGGTTCAGATGAGCTGTCATACAGTCTTATTGATTTATAAAAGTTCAACTTTCATGAGTTTAGAGAACTAAAAATCCAACAAGAACCTGTTGACAGAATTATGCATGTTCAGTGAAACTACATTGACCTATACTTGTTATTACAGGCAAAGTAACTTGCAGATCAAAACATGCATCTAGGATGAAAAGACACAAAGTAGAGCAGGCAAATTATAATAAATCAAATTACTACCAAAACGAATTCATGAGTATAACTTGCATGCCACACTGAATTCAGAAGCCATACATGTCAACTTCAAAATAGTTCGTAGACCCAAACTCATACAACAATTCTAACTACACATATATGGTGCATTGTATCCCATCCGACACCATACGTTGCTCGCTAGTTGATGACTTAGGCGTTCAGGAACATCCGACAGCATGCACTGAATCTGACAACATGCACTGTATCCCATCCAACAGCATCCTCTGAACTTTTATTTCTCAGAATTTTTTTTTGCAACCAGCAGAGTTCGGCTGTTTCCAAATGACACCTACCAAGTTGTTACGTGCTGGTAAAAAAAAAGAAATATGGCTGTTTTTTTAGTTAATATCTGACACTTTTCAGATATCTGAATCTCAAAGGCACTGCATGTGCCTCCTGAGGTCATAATGTTGGCAGAAAAGGTAAAAAAAGATGATGTGAAATTCATCGAGTGGCATGCTTTAATTTCAAATCCATGTACCACAGTAGTGCTAGTGCAAAGATGATTAGAGGGATGGGCTTCCAGGTCAATGAGGCAACTTGATCTATTGCTACTAACAACACATTTTTTGAAACTCGTTGCATTTCAGCAACATGGTGTGACATATTGGTGGTGTATTCCATAACATTGGTCTATTTGGTAGCCATTAAACATAACCATCGGCCATAAGCAGGAAGCCATGTCAAGGTGAACAATTTAACATGTTTTATGATTCCCTCCTTTGTTCAGTGTTAATATTAAGAAAAATAACCATAGTTAATGCTTGAAAATCAGTGAGGGAAAGAGATTCGATCACCGCACCAACATTATAGTGGGTTGATCTTAGCTCTTGTCACAAGGGGTAGTCCATCCGACAAAATTCACACATCCTTGGTCACCTAAACATGCATTTATCTGTCATGTTATCACTCTGCAAACAAAGAGTGAAATTATGTTGCCATTTATCTAATCAGGTGACATTTATTGCACCATGAATTGCTTTATTTGGAGGCCAATGTGAGTGCATTGCTTTATTCCAGGTTACCCGAATTCAAAATAAAACATATATTTTCTATATAGAGAACAGAAGTCCAGGTGTCCAGCACAATGAGTTAGGACAGGAAATCACTATAGCAGCATGCAGTGGTTCCTCCTCAAACAAGGCACAGAAGAGTGTTTTATTGTCATGCTTGAAGAACCAAAAGAAAATCAATGTTAATGCCAAAATAATGACAGACACTAGAGAATCAGATAAAAATGCTAAAGGAAGAGCGTAGGTTTTATGTTCCTCATGTGCACTCATTTGTTTATTCTAGCTGAGAACTGCTTATGTTATATCTTGGTGTTCAGTTACCCATGCCTGGGCTGGCTCAAACACACATTAAAATCTCAGAGATACTGAGAATACAGACAGTGGGAGATAGTAGCCAACCATGCAACTTTCAGTGCAAAATATAACGTACAGAACTGAATTTGAGAGGTGTCAGATAAAAATAGTATAGTTAGCATATTACATCTTCATTTTGCTCCAATAAAATCTTCAGAATACTAGCATATCCTCTATAAGTAGCAATGAGAAATTGGGTGAAGGAAGCTGGTAGGGTGGAGGAAATTGATTCCACATCAGCACGAGCTCCTCTAGAAAGCAGAAATTTGGTTATTTCAGGCCGCCCTGGCAAAACATTAGAAAAACAGATGGTAGTAGCCATGTATGTAATAAACAAACGGTTTCTGGGCCACAAATTTTTAATAGTTAGAGCAAAGCTCTTTCAGTTCATGAACCTGATGCTGAAGGAACAACGATCAAATGAAGCAGATGGTGGTCTCCTCCTCCACAACGCTGTCGCACATCATCAAGAGGAACGCCCGGTTCATGGTGTACCACATAGCAGAGCTTGGTAGATACGGAAATGGCAACGTATCACTGACACTGGGTTTGCAGCACTCCAGCAGCAGCCTCGCGGTTCCTAATGCCCGGCAGAGCTTTCCCGGCGTCGGAGACGAGGACATCTACAACGCTTCCGCTCCTCTCGGTGGGAGCGTCGCGTCTTCAGACTATGAAACAATGAACCAGATGGATCAACGGCAACGGTTCGAGCAATCACCTCTTCTGCATGATTTTGTGGTCTGAATGCTCATACCTCAAAAGATTTGTAAACACCTGGCTTGGCTGGGTGAACAACATATGCCTAAAAGGAGCATTGGGTTGTAGCATGTTGTTTCAATTCCGTACAGATTGGAGGTATAGCAGGGAATGTAATATAGTGTAGGTGGTGGGGGTGATAGGGTAAAAAAGGATCTTGTAAAGATGAAACACACTATACCATACGTGTAAAAGCTTGTGATTTGAGCAGCATATTGTATAGTAATGGTTACTTAGGGTCCAGTAATTGTTATATGATGATATGTCCTTGCAGCTGTTGTTATCCTTTGTTTTACCCATATTATCAAGCAATGTGTTACAATGTTCGAATGGGAGTTAGTACTCAAAATTTCAAACATTTCTGTGAACACCTCACTTCAGCCAACCAATAAAATCATCCGAGCGTCCTCCGTTTCTCGTCGTCGACGACATGGTCACCACCAACCCAGCAACTGAAACTCTTCAACTGAGCTGAGCAGCACATTCAAGCCTCTGAAAGATTTGATTAGTTCTACTAGTTCAGCAACCGAAAACAAATACATCATGCTGGTATTTGTTCCAATTAAACAACATTACTGAGCCAAGCAAATAAAAAAAGAAGGGCGGACGAGCACTCCAACTGTCAAAGCATTTCTGAGAAATTGATTTTCAGTTAACGGCTTCATCAAGCACTGTCCTGGCAATGGCATACTTGCGTACACAGGCAGGACGTGACACGTGAGAATGCTGTATCCGAGGCTACTCAAGATGCTAGTAACCTATGCTGGTCTAGACTCTCGATACCCTCCCTGAATTAGGCATCACAAATAAATAGGTGTCCGTTGTTTCATGTCCTGCAACCTAGGTAGATGTAAACAAAAGAGGGAACCATCTAAAAGTATGTGTCCATATCCATGATCCATCTAAGAGAACAAAAAAATGAAGAGCTTCCAGTTTTGCGTCAGCTTCTTACAGGCAGTAACTACTTCAGCTCCATCGCCTCCCTGCAACAACCACCAGTTGATCATAAGAACTTGAAACAACAGGAATAATGGCTAAACTCAGCTGAGGTATGTTTGAATTTAAACATAGTGGGGCATCAGCTTCTAGTTACATACTATCCTTTTTATATAAACAAAGAATTAGTTCTCTTCCCCTGCATTGAACATCAAACATAGCAAGAGCACACATTATTTACTAGCCCTTTTATAAACAGAGATTCAGAGCATGTATTACTTTGGACGAGTTAAGACCTGCTAAATCCATACCTTTTTAGCGATGAGAGATATGTTCTCCTATGACCTTGAATTCGCAAACTCAGTCCAAATGCCCTCGAACCTGCAATACCAGAATTATTGTTTTCCCATATGCTTCTTAGATACAACAGAAATATGTAATGTAAGAGAAAAATACATGTCTCCCTCCATCTTGGAGTAGTCCAACAGGGTCCTTATCAAGCACATCACCCAAATTCCAAGGTACTTTTCTATGAGGAGATCAACCTCAATCAAATTCTTGATCTTCTGCATACCAGTGTCATCCTAAAAATGAAGTTTTTAAAAAATCATTAGCAGTTAGAACTTACAAGTATTACATAATGGAAAAGTCGTGGTTTAACCCCTAAGTATCAAACCTGCTATTTGCCTTCTAAAGTATTGACTAGCACCAAACTACCCCCTAGATGGTTTTAGAGGTAGTTTAGTTGAGCTGTGCACAGTTACTGACTCAGGAAAATGTGACTGGGCTTTTTTTTTGCAACATGAAAGGATTGAATTCTAGAAGAGTGGCCTATGTTCAAGCTAAAAGCCTAAAATAAACGGAAGCACAACACTAACTAACTGAGCCTTGTGCTATCACTACAGGATGGTACACCATACACGTTGATCTATTGCGTGTTCCTGCTGTCCGTTTGTAAACTGTGGAGGCGTAAGACGCATATCCAACTGTCTGATATCAATAGTATGTTTTCACCCTATTGTATTTCTCTTAATAGGCTGTTGCTGTTTTCATAACCACTTGGTTAATAAATTCCTATATCCTTTTGCATGCCTGGATCAAGATGATGAAATGGGAACTTAGGTCTACAAAGGGCATGTGCTGCTCTAAGATGGCAAATAACCATACAGTTCATATAATGATATGATCAATCGGCTCATCTGCAAGATGACCTCAGATATCACAGGCAATAACCGAGCACTTGGCAAATGCTGATGTTGTACTCTTTGCTTTTGCTGTAAGTGCTGTCTACTTTTCCAAAGCCTACAAAAGATGCTTTCAACAAGCCCTAATGACCTTGGTATTTTGTCTACTGATTTCCCTGCATATCTCAAGTCATGTAGCACAGCACTGCATGTGCTACCGTGCCTAGGCTGACAACAGCACCAGCACAACATTGGGTGTACCAGTTGCAGTTCCGACCAAAGGAGATTTCATCCTATATTTGTTCTAACTAATTTGGCATGTAATCCAGTTGATTAGGTAACCGTCCAACCTTTGTTCTGCTACACATGCCAAAGCTCTGTGTGTTTTCACTTTTCAGTCCTTCAAGAGGTGCCGTCGATTATAACATGGCAAGTACCAAATTTTAGTATGCAGGTACCTCGTGAAGGACCATAAAAGGCTTTTGTACACAAGCAAAGACTCACACCAACGCTACTAACCCACCACTTCCACCTATACATCAGCTGAGGGCAGCCTCCAAGTGATACCGTGCATGCTACCGGCACAAGTCGCTGCAACTGTGACATAACAAAACCCCTCCATAGATCCTCCACGTGGTCTCTCCAGTGACATGGCAGCAGGAGCAACAGCAGTTGGCTTTGGGTGGGTATGGGAGGGAGGAAGAGAAAAGAATGAAAGAGGAAGAAAGAAATGGCATCTCGGGGCTGAGGCTCGGGTGTAAGTGATTATGAGAGGACAAAGAAGAGAGAGATGACCTGAATCATGCAAGTTTTAGTCACTAGACATTGAACCTCAACGTTTAAAGGGCATATATATACTTCTTTTACAAAAGATAAAAATATTAGAGCATTAGTCATACCTTGGTATGGTCAGTGCCATGCTCTGTGGCATGCCTAAGGTAGATCAATAAGTGGTCAAGATTGCCTTGATAAGTGGATCGAGATTCTGTACTTGCAGATTTCCTATTATCATTCTCATCCACACCAAAGTTAAGCACCTTTCTCAGCAGCACATGATTAACAGCTTCCGGAGTCCACTCAAATTTCCCTTTACCTTTAAGGAAATCACTTAATGCTGCCCGATCATCCTTACCAAGTGCCTGGCGCACCCTGTACAGATCAAGGAAAAGGTGTCCTCTGGCTACAGGTGATTTCAGTGCCAAGTGACCTTTAAGGTACTTCTGGAACTTCACTGTTTTAGCAGACTTGTAGGTTCCAAGCCCACTCTTGCATTCCTTGAGATCGGCTTCAAGCTGAAGAAAATAAACCGGAAGGAAACCTCCTCTTCGATAGTACCTCATAAGCAACTCTGCCAGCCTCTTCATATCGTTCGCCATTGCTTGAGGAGTGGCTGGTACCTTGGCTAACTTGGAAATCTCAAACATGCACCCATTTGTAACCTGCAGATCATTGATAGAGAACAACCCACCCCAACTCTTGTTCTGTTCATGCTGTGCTACGATATATTCCAGAAACCCAAGAAAGAGTGATCTGCCCAGTTTTGTTATCTCTGCAACAACAACATTATCTGGATCTCCATGAATCTGAGTTCTCTTCACAAGTTCATTGTCTTGGTTGTCCAAAAAATCTGCAAGTGCCTGGATGCTGCATATGAAATGAGCCAGCCCTTAATTAGAGAAACAGAGGCGCCAGAAAAACAAAGGTGCATTACACTCTATATTTTTCTAATTTATATGCAATGTGGTGAGCGAACCTTCCAGGTGCAGGTATACCAACAATTTCCAATCTGGGCGGCTCGTTTGAGACCTCCTTCCATTCTTGCTCTAGATTCAGTTCAGTGATAAATGCCTTTACTGCATGGCGCAAAAGTGGTTCAATCCTGCCAAAATAGCTAATATAAGTATTTACAAATATTATTTAAAAGTAATCAATGGACAATACCTGAGAAATGATCTGCACATCTTGTTTGCAACTTCCTCGGAGTGTTCCCTCACATGATCGTGATAGATAGAAAAAGTCTTTCCTTCACGATATATCATGGCTTTTAATCGCCCGCATAGAATGGCTTCTTGGTCTCCGGTGTTTTAAACCTGTACCAATCATATGAGTCAACTATGAAAATACAAAACCAATTATTAGCAGAAGCAATGCTGCGAAAATCCCTAGGCACTAGGCAGGCGGTCAAGCTTCATCGGGCGACTATCATTTGGGAGCCCATCTCCCCTAGGCCCAGTTGAGCCACACAGTGACAGTGGTTGGCTTGTCGTTTGCGCGATAGCAGGCAGCAAGCATGATCCAAATCCAACACCTCGTGCTCGTTTTTGGACCACTAGAAGCTTTTCTGCTGTGTGTAGGTGGCCCCACATGACAAGTATATGGTGCCTTACCTTCCATCTTAATTACTTCCACGATGACTAGTTTAGCTGATCAAAGGAGTGCACATGGATCATTAGGACCATTTGTGCGATTACTACTTTAAAATACATTTTTTTTGGAAAATCAGATAACTGGCAAGGCAACAAACAAGATTCTGGATATGAAGTCACGAGATATGCTCATCCCGACGACGTGACACAATCCAGTTTGGAACGAGCATCTCCCGGTCCTAGCTACTAGAACAGTAGCACTTGCTTGCTCTCTGTCACTCTTTCTGCCAACCAACACAAGTAGCAAGTCTAGTCCCAAACCGTGTGCTCAATCTCGTCCAAACTTTTGTGCCCGGTGCAGCCTCACCATCCTGCTGCCAGTAACGCAACGCCCGCCCAAGCAAAGCCATTCATACACCGCCACTGCCTCCGCCATCGGAATCCAAGAAGCAGAGCCGCTCCACCCATGGCGCCCGCCGCCGCGGCGTTCGCGGCGCAGGTGCTGCGCGGGCGCTGGTTCATGGCGTACGGCTCCTTCCTCATCATGTCCGCCGCCGGCGCCACCTACATCTTCGCCATCTACTCCAAGGACATCAAGTCCACGCTCGGCTACTCGCAGGAGCAGCTCAACACCGTCGGCTTCTTCAAGGACGTCGGCGCCAACATCGGCATCCACGCCGGCCTCGTCGCCGAGGTCACCCCGCCGTGGGTCGTCCTCGCCGTCGGCGCCGCCATGAACCTCGGCGGCTACCTCATGCTCTACCTCTCCGTCGCCGGCAAGGTCTGCCCCGCGCCGCCGCTCTGGCTCGTCTGCCTCTACATCGCCGTCGGCGCCAACTCGCAGGCGTTCGCCAACACCGGCGCGCTCGTCACCTGCGTCAAGAACTTCCCGGAGAGCCGCGGCGTCATGCTCGGCCTCCTCAAGGGCTTCGTCGGCCTCAGCGGAGCCATCTTCACCCAGCTCTACCTCGCCTTCTACGGCCCCGGCGGCGGCGGCGACACCAAGCCGCTCATCCTCCTCGTCGGCTGGCTCCCGGCCGCCGTCTCCGTCGCCTTCCTCGGCGTCATCCGGATCATTCGCGCGCCGCGCCCGCCCGCTGTTGCGCGCCGGGAGTACCGCGCGTTCTGCGCCTTCCTCTACGTGTCGCTGGCGCTCGCCGCGTACCTCCTCGTCGCCATCGTCCTCCAGAAGCGGTTCCGCTTCACCCGCGCCGAGTACGCCGCCAGCGCCGCCGTCGTGTTCGCCATGCTGCTCCTCCCCATCGGCATCGTCCTGCGCGAGGAGGCCGCGCTGTTCAAGTTCAACACCCGGAACGCGCCCGTGGCGGAAGCCGACGCGCCGGATCCGTCGTCCCCTGCGCCGGTGACCACCGCGGCCGCAACAAAGCAGGAATCACCCGCGACGGCGCGCGTGAAGTTGCTGGCCGCGCTGAGGCCGCCGGCCCGCGGCGAGGACTACACGATCCTGCAGGCGCTGGTGAGCGTGGACATGCTGCTGCTGTTCACGGCGACGGTGTTCGGCGTCGGCGGCACGCTGACGGCGATCGACAACATGGGCCAGATCGGCGAGTCGCTGGGGTACCCGCAGCGGAGCGTCGCCACCTTCGTCTCCCTCATCAGCATCTGGAACTACCTGGGCCGCGTCGCCGCCGGCTTCGCGTCGGAGGCGCTCCTAGCGCGGTGCCGAGTCCCACGGCCGCTGCTGGTGGCGGCGGTGCTCCTTCTCACCGTGCCGGGGCACTTGCTGATCGCGTTCGGGGTGCCGGGGTCGCTGTACGCGGCGTCGGTGCTGGTGGGGTTCTGCTTCGGCGCGGCGTACCCGATGATCCTCGCCATCATCTCCGAGCTCTTCGGCCTCAAGTACTACTCCACGCTCTACAACGTCGGCAATGTCGCGAGCCCGGTGGGGTCGTACATCCTCAACGTCCGCGTCGCGGGGAGGATGTACGACAGGGAGGCGGCGCGGCAGGGCGCCGTGGCGGCGGTGGCCGGGAAGGGCGTCATCTGCGTCGGCAAGAGGTGCTACAGGGAGTCGTTCCTCGTCGTCGCGGCGGTGACCGTGGGCGCGGCGGCGGTGACGCTGGCGCTGGCGTGGAGGACCAGGGAGTTCTACGCGGGGGACATCTACGCCAGGTTCAAGGAGGGAGCCCCGAGTGCGAGTGGCAGTGGCGCCGGAGACAGAGACGAGGCGGCGCCGGTGGTGGAGTCCAAGGAGGTGGTGGACGGGCGCCGGGGAGGCGTTCATCAGCGAGACAAGTGACTCATTGATGGATGCAGATGTCAGATTCAGAAAGCTACACGACACACAGTAGCCAACTGCAAGAAAGCTAGGCAACAACTCGGTAGTTTGGATTTTGGCAGAGAACAGACAGGCTCTAGAATGGATTTTACTCATGGTTAATTTTCGATTGGGAAATTGGTAGCTAAAATAGTGATATTGTCTTGTTCTATGGACGAATTTTCCTCAGTCAAGTTAAAAAATGATAAACGTCATTTATCTATATCTATAAGATTTTTTTTGGAATATAATCTGTCGCATCTTAAATGTTCCAGCCTAAGGAAAAAAGATTCTGCCTTTGAAATAAAATGTTCTAAAACAATCTGGGCGATAAAGTTTGTAGAAAAAAATACGTTAGATTTGCAATGTTGGTCTATGGAAAATGTATTCCAAGTAGAGAAATAAAATGTTCTAATTTGATTTCACCCTTTTCTAGAGAATTATAGCCTAAACTAATGGATTTTAGTCCAATGGTGTCCGAGAAGTAGCATATTTCACTCGTGATGTCAACGGAAAAAATTGATAATCCCTAAATAATGACTTTTTCTTGTCAATGATTGCCATTAACTTAGATTCTCTTTGATAAAAGTGCATCGGCCATCCCTAAAATTATTCGAGGTGTCAATATTATGAATTCGACCTTGAAATTCAAGTTCTTAATTCTTTACTCAGACTATGAGCTATCCATCTAAAATAATCGCAATTTTTCACTAGAAAAATAAATTGAAGTCATGAGGCATGGGCACCGCATACATTTTTGGTTGATTGGCAGACACACCAGATGAAAGTAGATTGTTGGTAGCCTGCCATGTCTTTGAGATTTTAGACGGCGAGCAAGGTGAGATAAGTCCCTCTTTTTTGCAATTATGCAACATGGAGGAGTTCCAAAGTAAAGTGAAAACTTTAAGAGGAGGCATGTGTATGGATCGTGCACAAACATTAGAAACTCATCCTATCTACAAAAAAGATTTTTAACTCGAGATAATAAATATATGACCTATGAAATGTTTTGTGTCCTGTTTAAAAACCACTTAATGTCAAATTTTCAACTCGAGGAAATAAATATTTTAACTAGGAAAATGTTTCATGCCCATTATCATGTCAAATGTCCAATCAATGAACTTATATTTCTGAACATCATCCTCAAAATTTCGAATATTGGAACCCTACACCCAACAAACATTTATAGATTTTAAAGTAAATTCAAATATATTTTTACAAAGAAACACTCAAAATATGTGTCAAGCTCCAAACTTTCAAATAACATCTCAAACTATAACAAACTTCAAATTTTTTTTCAAATTTTGACCTACATAATGCGAATTCGGATCGAATATCACTTTTTTATCACATTTTAACTCGAATACAAATATTGATACGAGTGTTGTCAAATGTGAATAGAAAATGGATAGCTCGGATACGAATTAATATTTGGATAATTACTCGGGGTTATAAGATAGTACATAACGATGGTCTTAGAATATTAAAATCGTTATCCAAGTATGATTGTATACCACATGCAGATAAAGCAAAATCAATAAATATTTACTCATCAAAACATAATTATAAATAAATATCTTAATTGTCAAATCTATACTACAAAGAGAATTAGATTTGAGAACAATTGTTACCGAGATTAGTCCCACCCAATACCTCACAGATGACTCATCTATCATGTCAAAAGTTTGACAGAAGGGGGAGACATTTTTTCGACATTAGAGAATGATTTTCTCCCAAAATCTAAAACTATTTTCACCCAAAACGGGTCCACCTAAATATACCCACGTGGCCTTTGTATCGCCATTTTTAATATGTACAATCTTAGCATATGATATGTTTCCTTGGTTGATGATTGCGTCCAGATTGAAGTCCAATTATTACCATACTAGACTAGCTAGGACTTATATAAATCACACAAAGAATAGAAGAATACCCAATCCCACGTTCCCAACCACCAGGGCGGCTGCGTCGTCCTCCACCCTGCATTCTCCACCAGGCCACGTGCCCACAGTGGCGGCGTCCTCGACGGCGGCGGCGGCACAATAGGTCATGAAGACCCGTGACCTAGCCTTCGTGAGCCGCCCGAGGGTGCGCATGGCCGAGCGCCTTGTGTACGGCCACAACATGGCCTTCGCCCCCTACGGCGAGCACCAACGCCAGATGTGACGCGTAAGCGTGCTCCACCTGCTCAACCGCCGCCGCGTCCGGGAAGGATGCCGCTGCCATGGTCGACCGCGTCCGCCATGCCAGCGCCTCGGGTGGAGTCAAGTTTGACAACGTATTCGTCAAGGCCCTTGTCCCGACGGTGGCGCCGGCGGCGTCACCTGCAGGAGCTGCGCTACCTCAAGTGCGTGATCAAGGAGACGTTCCGGCTGCGCACGACGTTGCCTCTCCTACTGCTGAGGGAGACCATGGAGGACACCGAGCTGCTCACGTCCTGGTGTGCAACCACGTCATCCTCAACGCTTGGGCCATCGCACGGGACCCCGCCACATGGAACTGCGCCAACAAGTTCGTGCCAGAGCGGTTCGCCAGCGACGACCTGTCGACGGACTACTTGGTTGGTTAGGACTTCAAGTTCGTGCCGTTCGACGGAGGACATTAGTGTTTCTTTATCTTCTTTTATATTAAACATACATTTAAAGTACGCGTCGCACGTGCGTTCTTGCTAGTATATAAAAGATCAATTAGAATTATAAATAAATATTTAATAAATATATACATATTTACCAAGAAATACAAATAAATTAAGTATATAAAATAACACCAATGGATAAACCAAAGAATTGAAAATTAATACAATCAGCCATATTAAAACTAATGTATTAGTTATATTGATAATAACTGAGCTTATTAAAGATAAAGCAGTAAATTAAATTGATATTAATTAAACTTAATATTCATATATTGTTACTAAAATTAAGACTATTACCATTGTTCATTAGTAAATAAATTTTAAATACTTTTAATGAATACAGTACATTATTAGTAATATTAAAAATGATATCATTTGTCATTAGTTATAGAGATAAGTTTTGAATAGTTTCAATGGCGTGTTATCGCTGGTAGTATTAAAATTAGAATTATGAGTCATTAGTCATATAGATTAATTTTGGGATAACTTTAGTAATGCACTATCATTAGTAATATGAAAATTAATTTCATTTGCTATTAGTTGTAAAGATAGCTTTTAGATAGCATCCAGGTAGTTTATTCTAAACGGATACAAATGATGTCGAACACAATTCTGGAATTAGATAAAAAAACATATTGAAAAATGAATTATGATATAACCATTTTAGCACCTTATATCAATATCAGATATGGATATCCGTAATAATAATTTAAGGGAATATGGATCCGGATAATTCTGATATCTATTTTCACATTTTCAGATAATCAGGAGGCATGCCAAGGCAGGGGAGACATTCGAGGTTCAATCTTTCAACTGTTCCTTCGGTTCTACCCTGTCTTCATCAATGGCATTACAACTACTACTAGTTCCAGGTTTGAACTTTGCATAGATGTCTCCCGCATAGAACTCCCTGGTCCTCCACGCCAGCGCCGCTGTCACCGCCGCCGCCGCCACCGTCACCGCCGTGATAACCAAGAACGACTCCTTGTAGCACCGGACGCCGATGCACGTCACGCCCTTCCCCGCCGCCGCCGCGCCTTGCCGCGCCGCCTCCCCGTCGTACATGCGGCCGGCGACGCGCACGTTGAGGATGTACGACCCCAGCGGGCTCGCCGTGCCGCACAAGTTGTAGAGCGTCGAGTAGTACTTGAGGCCGAAGATCTCCGACACGGTGGCGAGGATCAGCGGCTGCGCGGCGCCGAAGCAGAACCCGATCATCACCGACGCCACGTACAGCGACCCCGGCACGCCGAACGCGATCAGCAAGTGCCCCGGCACGGTGAGCAGGAGCACGGCGGCAAGGATGAGCGGCCGCGGGACGCGGCGGCGCGCTAGGAGCGCCTCCGATGCGAAGCCGGCGGCGACGCGGCCCAGGTAGTTCCAGATGCTGATGAGAGAGACGAAGGTGGCGATGCTCCGCTGCGGGTACCCCAGCGACTCGCCGATCTGGCCCATGTTGTCGATCGCCGTCAGCGTGCCGCCGACGCCGAACACCGTCGCCGTGAACAGCAGCAGCATGTCCACGCTTACCAGCGCCTGCAGGATCGTGTAGTCCTCGCCGCGCGCCGGCGGCCTCAGCGCGGCCAGCAACCTCGCTCGCGCCGTCGCGGATGATTCCTGCTTTGTTGCGGCCGCGGTGGTCACCGGCGCCGGGGACGACGGAGCCGGCGCGTCAGCTTCCGCCACGGGCGCGTTCCGGGTGTTGAACTTGAAGAGCGCCGCCTCCTCGCGCAGGACGACGGCGAAGGGCAGGAGGAGCATGGAGAGCACGACGGCGGCGCTGACGCCGTACTCGGCGCGGGTGAACCGGAACCGCTTCTGCAGGATGATGGCGACCATGAGGAACGCGGCGAGCGCCAGCGACACGTAGAGGAAGGCGCAGAACGCGCTGTACTCGCGGCGCGCTGCGGCGGGCGGGCGCGGCGCGCGGATGATCCGGATGGTGCCGAGGAAGGCGATGGAGACGGCGGCCGGGAGCCAGCCGACGAGCAGGATGAGCGGCCTGGTGTCGCCGCCGCCGTAGAAGGCGAGGTAAAGCTGGGTGAAGATGGCGCCGCTGAGGCCGACGAAGCCCTTTAGCAAGCCGAGCATGACGCCGCGGCTCTCCGGGAAGTTCTTGACGCAGGTGACGAGCGCGCCGGTGTTTGCGAACGCCTGCGAGTTGGCGCCGACGGCGATGTAGAGGCACACGAGCCAGAGCGGCGGCGCGCGGCGGATCTTGCCGGTGACGGAGAGGTAGAGCATGAGGTAGCCGCCGAGGTTCATGGCGGCGCCGACGGCGAGGACGACCCATGGAGGGGTGACCTCGGCGACGAGGCCGGCGTGGATGCCGACGTTGGCGCCGACGTCCTTGAAGAAGCCGACGGTGTTGAGCTGCTCCTGCGAGTAGCCGAGCGTGGACTTGATGTCCTTGGAGTAGATGGCGAAGATGTAGGTGGCGCCGGCCGCGGACATGATGAGGAAGGAGCCGTACGCCATGAACCAGCGCCCGCGCAGCACTTGCGTCGCGAACGCCGCGGCGGCGGGCGCCATGGCCGACGACTCTGCTTGCTTGCGGCCTGTGTGCTTGCTTGTGGCGAGCAGAGTGTACGTGTGCTACCTCTTGGTCTTGATTACTACTCTAGTTGCTTAATATAAGTACTACTGTATATACTAATGTATAACAGTTACTGAAAAGCAGTGGTTAGTTCAAAAGTTTTGTGGGAAATGCATGGTGTGATGTAAAGTGGAGAACACCGCATTTCTAGTTTTACCGGACCATGCGTGGCGTGCGTATATCAGTGGGTTGGAAAGTTGATAAGATTGGACTTTACACCAATAAGTTGGCACTTGAATCTTGATACTGTTTTTTTTTCTTGTTTATATGTGCTAAGCGTAGTGGAATAAATTGAACACATGCGGTGATATTTTGTCGCCTAGTAACAGTTAACAGTGCCATTGGTGTTTACATTTTCTTTGGGAGAGGCTACAAGTTGCATCTACAATATGAACTTGCTAACACCCTAATCAATCGAAACATGGCAAGATTAGTAGTTTCATAGGACTTGATTTGTACCTTGGTCTTGATGCACATCTGACTAGCCAACAAGACAACAAAATACCAGCATGTAGTTTACTGAAGGATCATTTCGTGCGGCTTGATTCCGGCAGCAGGGAGGGGTCACGAGCATGTGTGCTCGGCAATATAATAGATGAACAGCGTTCGGGACATATCAGCCGTCGTGTCCCACAAATTGAGATTTTGAGCAGATAAAGGACCTCACTCAATTATTGCCCTTTAGGGGACTAACGAGATTGAGTGGCAACTGTCCAGATCGTGCAAACAAGTGATGGAAACAGGACAGGGCCAGTGTCATTCAGCAATTTAGTTTGTGGATCATCTTCAGCAGACGCAATTAATATCTGAGCCAACTCGTCATCGCTATTAAT
The DNA here is from genome assembly GCA_033239725.1 of Echinochloa phyllopogon. Classification (NCBI taxonomy): domain Eukaryota; kingdom Viridiplantae; phylum Streptophyta; class Magnoliopsida; order Poales; family Poaceae; genus Echinochloa; species Echinochloa phyllopogon. Next base: position 64,196,337 of record BTCW01000012.1, read on the forward strand.
ATCTGTGTGTTTTGTCTGGATTGTTTGGCTTTATAAAGGACCCTCCCTTTTCCCTTCTTGCACATATAAATTCAAAATGGTGAATATACGAGCTCCTTTTTTTTAAAATATCACGCCTATGATATATCATGCTGACACAATAAATAACAAAGAAACAATTTGAAGTGGATTACACTCAAAATATTTTTCTTGTTTAATTTAAAAATTATAAATATCCCAAATTATTTAAAAATCCCAAAAATCAGGGGGATAAGCACCAATTCTATTCAAGATGCATAATTAACAATCTTGTGGGAGGGGGGCTATCTCTATAAATAGTAATAATCCAAACACGTCCTATGTATGGCTTATTCTGTAACGGAATATATCCTTGAGGGAGAACTTACTGTATATAAATAAAAAAAATGTTGACAGAAAGAACCAAACGATGATCGACGAGAAACACGTGATGTACTGGTGCGTAGGGAAAAGCAATGTGTGTAGGTACTTGGGAGTTGTACTTGCTTGCAATGCAATAGGGGCAGCAAGCAGATAGAGAGATGGAGATAGATTTAGATTAGGCAGGCACCCGTGTCCATCCATGTCATTGTTACGGCGGGCGGGTTGGGTATTGGTTTGGCACGGTTGCAATATACAATCACACTCTTCAAATCAAAGTCAGCACCGTACCGATCGATAAAATCATCATCAGTACTTGTAAGATTAAAGGGGCCGGGGTAATGAATAATTAATGCATGTATACATCTTGGAAGGCCTGGGCATGGGCTAGACGGTTCTCCAGCAGCAGCTGCTGCTGCTGGAGCTTGCTGCTTCGTGGTGTGCTCGATCTCGAACCTGCGAGGCCCCCAGAGAGAATCCATGGCTGACCCTGCACCCCACAGCCAACCTTCGGCCCTGCTGGCGCGGGGAGCAGAGTAGGATGATCTTCGCCCTCCTCCTGCATGCATGCGAAATCGATCAGATCAGATGAATTATATATACTAGCTAGCACCAGAGCGACCTCCGCGACCCATGGCGGCGAATGAAATGCTAGCTAGCAGGGAAAAGAGGAAGGAGGTAGACGACGATTGGATGGATTGGGCTGCCCTTTCCGATGATCCTCCTTTTATATATATATATATACACACACCACACGTGATATTCTTGTTTGGCATGCCACCCAATGCCAATCAAATCAATCCCATCGATTTTCTCGGCGGCTTAACAGAACAGCAACGGACTGCATGCAAATGCAATCATCAATATCCATTGGGATGATGATCCTTCTCGAATAGCACAAGAGCGGGCCGCCCATTCTTGGGCTGTTGGCCCAATTAGCCCATTTTCAATGCTGACTGGACCTAGAATGTGTGTGGGTGGGCCAAAGCTCAGCTACAGACAGAGCAGTTGCTCATCATCATGTCCTGCCAGTCTCTCTTGTCTTTTTGTGGGCCAGCCGCAGGCCGCAGCCCGCAGAGCGTCGGGCACAGACAGACACGTGAACCAGCAGAGGCAGCAGAGCTTTCTTTTGCATTGCCCACCCCTCCCAAAGGTACATACACGTCCTCTAAAAACAAGTACAAATACACGTATACAATGCCACGCTACACTACTCTACAAATACATACAGTACATGTGTGTCTATGATGTTATTTTGGACAACGATACGGGCTACAAAACATAACTTTAACTTCTTATTTTTACAAAAATATATATTAACAAATAATTTATATATATATACTTTATAAAAATATTTTTTAAAACAAATCTATTCATATAGTTTTCACATTTCTAAACACGACGACTTAAAAGTTTTTTATGATTTATATTTTTAATGTTTGACTAAAATTTTATTCAAAACGACGTCTAAATCATATACGGAGGAAGAGAATACGTATGTTACATGTACCGCTACTCCTACGAAACAATAAAGCATGCTGCGCCGCTTCATTCTCATTCTCAATGCAAAGATTATATTTTCCATGCCTCCGTCGTCTCGAGCTCAGTACCCTCCCATCCTTCACAATTCTCACTCAACCCAAGCCAGCTAGTATATTGGAGGATGAGCAATGCGATGCTATTCTAATCACACTACCGTCGAACGTCTCGAAAGGGATCACCATAGATTTTTCATGTCGAGGTGAGCCACACTATCTCACATACTGCCGAAAATGCTCATTAAATACTGCCTACTGTATATCATCCGCTTATCATATCATCTAGGATATTCTCAGGTCAAACTAAACCTGCAGCTACAATTATTTCTAATTGCATGCTCCTCCCTCCTGCTTCAACATGAGGTCAAATTTGCTTTGCAATCACAGTAGCTTAACCCACCTGCTGACCAGAAAATGACCTGACCAGCACAAAGATAAATAAAAGGCCAAAAATAAAGTTCAGCAAAAGACGATCTCTATGTACAACAGAGCATGCTCATTTGGTTGTTGGTTCTATGCCAAGAACCAACTTTTCACTTGGGTTACCTGAGCACAAAAAAGGAATGTGAGAATCTGCACTTGTCCACCCACGCTCCTACATGGTCCATCATCATGTATCTACAAAACTCATGCATACTACTCCATCATGTTGCTCCAGCAGCTAACAAGCAGTATACTACTCAGGCTCAGGCTCAGGCTCAGAGCTCCAAGTGCTGCTCGTAGCACAGCTCGCTCATGCAGGGAGACAGGATCTCCTCCTCCAGCATCTTCAGCACAGCGCTCATGGATGGCCGCTGCCCGGGATCGGCATCCGTGCACATCGCGGCGATGTCAAGAATGGCTTCCACAGCTTCCACCTCCACGTCGCCACATCCCTCGTCGATGATGTCCTCCAGCCGGTGCTCCCCCGTCAGCGTGTTCAGCTGCCAAAAATGGGCAATGGGAGTTCAGATCACTTCCTGGTTGTTGCCACTACAAACTAGAGCAACTATAACCAGGTACGAGGATATAGCTATGCAGTACTTACCCAACCAACAATGTTCAGTCCCTTCTTGATGAAGCATGCATCAGTTGGCCTCTTTCCGGTCACCAGCTCCAGCAAAAGCACTCCAAAGCTATACACGTCTGATTTCTCAGTAGCATGCCCATTTTGCAAGTACTCTGTCACAAAACTCAAAGTAACCCGAATCAGTGCTGCTCAAGAAGCAGGGAGATCTAACCCTTTTTCTTTCTGGAAGGCGTGACACACATATCTCATTTTATGTCTAGTACATTTAAATATAGGTTCAAATTTATTCTACAGTTCTACCAAAGGAATAAAAAAGATATACCTATACTCTAGTCAACAACCCAAACTTGTTTTACTGGTGGTCTTGTTTAAGTTATAGTGTACAGCTATAAGGGTCCAGTATAAACTTTAAAGTTATCTGAATGTACTCCTAGCAAGCAATTTTTATCATTCAGGTGTAGACTGATGTTTTTTGCATTGCAAAACTATCCAAATTGCAGTGTCTGATACTCTGATTAGGAAGACAAGTACCTGGTGCTAGGTATCCAAAAGTGCCAGCCACAACAGTGGTAACATGGGCACCATTGTCCACAAGCAGCCTTGCAAGCCCAAAATCAGAGACACGTGGCTCCAAGCTTCTATCCAGAAGGATATTACTGGCTTTAATGTCCCTGTGCACAATCCCAGGCGAGCAATCGTGGTGCAGATACGCCAGACCTCGAGCCGAACCCAGGGCTATCTTCATACGCGCATTCCAGTTCAATGGCTGGTCCTCTTGTTCATCTCCTGCCATGGGTAACCGTGCAACACAGCATGTAAGCATCAGGAAAGAAGACATTGTACCAGTGTCAAAAGGTTGCAATAGTGATCATGCCAACAGATGTATGATGGTGAACATCCTTACCATGAAGGTAGCAATCCAAGCTACCCAGCTCCACAAAATCATATATGAGTAGCTTCGCTGTGGGGAGCCGGCAGTAGCCTCGCAGATTGACAAGATTTATGTGCCTGATGCTGCCCAAAATCTCGAGCTCCTTCTCAAAGGTTCTGTCCCGACTTTCACGGCTGAGGTCAATCCTCTTCACAGCAAATGATGTGCCATCATCCATTACCATTTTGTACACTGTGCCAAAACCCCCACAGCCAACCACATCCTCTTCATCAAGCAGCTCCAACCTTCTAATAATCTCACTTGTTGAATATGGAAGGTTCCACTGGTATGTCACAAGCTTTGCACCTAAATTATGGCCAAACAAGTAAAAATAGTTTTCTTTATAGTCAGCCCGAATAAACTGTACAACTAGATACTTGTCACAATTGGCATATTTCTAATCTATTTATTTTCGAGGGGAAACCATAGGAAATGGTGTCACTTTCATTACCATCAGGAACAGTTTGCTTGTCCATCTTGACATAGCTCCCGCCAATGCTCTTCTTCCTGGACAGCAAGCAGACCCATAGGAATCCAAGTACCGCAATCAAGGCAAGAGCCAAGGTTGACATAGAACCAATCACGATGCCATTCAGAAAGTGAGATGTTTTGTTGTTGTTGATAGGAGAAACACCTATTTATAACAGAAGTAAATGTCAGCAGCAGTCAGTAATGCACCATAATTGGGGAAAACGAGTTGAACACTGCAGCCAATTAAAAATGGAGGACTTGCCAGCTGAAGAGAGCGGATCGGAATGCGGCAGCACAGCAGGAAAGCCAAGGGTTCCACGGCAAGCTCTCTGGATGGGCAAGCCACAAAGCTCCAGATTTCCAACGAACCTGCATCACGTGAACAAATGCACAACACCATTAAATACAGCTATCCTACTTGATAACAAGAAACACCCGTGGAAGAAGGGACAAAGGGAGATTGGACCAAAAGCTTACGAGCTGCTTTTGAAGGTTCCCAGGACACCCACATTTGGGATCTCTCCGGAGAAGAAATTAGTGGACAGGTTCCTGGAGATGTTAAATGCGTGTAGTTTTACATTAGCATTTTGTTTTCCAAAAGGGAGGGCATGCTGAACACAAAGAAAACTTACAGAAAGCGGAGGTGAGTAAGGCTTCCAATCGAAGCTGGAATTGTGCCCCTCAACAGGTTGCTCGACAAGTCCCTGCAGTGTCAGCGCATTATTAGATCAACAGAAGACAGTAAAAGCATTTGATCTCCGTCCAGCGTGAAGAGCATACAGGATTGTGAGGTGCACGAGCTCGCCAATCTCTGAAGGGATACCTCCTTGCAGGTAGTTGGCTCTCAGGTAACTGTGAAGGGATACACAGCAAGAAAAGGGTTCAATCATTTGAACTCAATCATATGAGTTACTACGAAACTAAACTAGTACCAGTTAGCTGATAAATCATACTAGTAATAGCTTACATACATTGCCCTGAGCTCAGTGCAGTTCTTGATCTCTGCAGGGATTGGGCCATGCAAGCTGTTCTGGTGCAGAGCTCTGAAAAGGGAAAAGCCCATCCGTCCATCCACAGGCAGAATAAATACATGCACAAGCAAAAAGAGAAAAGGACAATGCCGTTAGTATTATTGGTGGTGTTTTTTTATTTACTACTGCATACATCTAGTAATAACCAGCAAAAAAAGAAGGTGAATGAAGGGGGGGGGGGGGGGGGGGGGGAAGCATTTGGTCACAGAAATGGTGAAGGAAATCAATCTTACAGCCTCTGCAGCTTGTCGAGCCTGCCGATGCTGGGCGAAATGATGCCCCCGAGCTGCATGTATGGGAGATTTCTGCACCCAAAAGAAGGCACACATGACTTTTTTCAGTGGCAAGGAATCCAAGAGGAGGGCGCCTCGGTAGCCGAGCCATCAGCACGCATTTGACATTCCATTCAAATAATAACCGAGGGAAAAAACAAAAGGGGAAAAATGAAGAATGGGGAATGGGAAAAAAAACACAAGGAGAGTAAGAATACTGCAGATCAGGTGAGGAGATGGCCAAGAAACGTACATGGATTGGACCCTGAGGTCGGGGAGGGAGCAGGAGATGCCCTCCCATCCGCAGGGGTTGGGGTCGGAGGGCCTCCAGCCTGTGAGGGGCTGGGCGGTGGCGTTGAAGGCCAGCTTGAGCTCGAGCAGTGCCTCACCTGCAAGCAAGAAGCGGATGAGGAAGAAGGCAGGCAAGGGGATTGCATTGCAGAGGAGAGAGGACTGTAGATAGATACCGTCCTGGGTGAGTGCCATGGCGGCCGAGGAGCAGAGGACGAGGAGGGCGGCCATGGCGATGGTGGCGGCGCGCAGGCCCGGCCCATGGCGGCGGCTTCTCGCCTTGTTCCTCCCTCTCATCCTGCCAATCTTGTCCATGGTTAATGGTGAAGTGGGGGTTCTTGGCTTTTCTTGAGGTTTTGAAAGGAGAGAGTGGAGTGGTGTGTGGGAGAAGAGCAGGGGGGCCTGCCACCCATCCTTTAATTTACTCCTCCACGTGGCACGTCTGACGAGAGAAAGAAAAAGGCTGCTGACCGGACGCGTTTCCCGTGACTTGGGCCACTGAGATGTGGGACCCACTGCTGTCTGGGTTGAGCCCACCTGTCAGCGGGAGGTGAGGCACGGACCACCCGGTACGATGGAAAATACCTGTATGCGTACTAGAAAAAAGGAATTTTTAAAAAATAGTGCATGGCCCAACAGTTAAAACGGAGTACTACTGTACGTTTTTATTAGCGTGCTTTCAGTATGCAAAACAGAGGTAGTACGTGCGCAATGGTAGCGAGTCAAGCAGCCAGTACTTGCATGCGGCAGTTACAAATACCATCATTCCAATGCGCAAATCTTCAGATGCGACTCCTGTCCTGACTTCCGACCACCACCAGAAATGCCGGAGCCAACAACAAACTAGCCATCCCACTACCTCAACTTGATTCAAAACGGGAACTCCATTTTGTTTTCTTGCACCAACAATGAGCCAGGACAACATTATCGCTTATAATATAAGTACTAGGTAGTAATTATTAGGGCATACTCCACTACTAAGAATATCTAATTTCTAATAATACTCTAGTAGAGATAAGGCCGGAGATGCGCAGTACGCGTCGCTGTTTGGGAACAGAAACAGATAAGCCCCGGGTAGAACGCGCACGCACGTTCTCTGCTGGTGTCCGGCTGTGAATACGAGCATGACGCAAGCAAAACCACAATACAAGACGAGTCTTCGAGATTTTTTAGACGCGTACAATGTCAGCGACAATATCAACTAGCCTTTTTGCAACTCATTCACCACAAAATACATTGCAAAAAGCAAGTTCTGATAATACAGTACAATATATGAACAAACATCAAGAACATTCCACCCTGATCTTATGAATAATACAATTATATGAATAAACATCGCGAAATACATAAGCAGCTGATGCAAGACAAAAGAAACAGATGCTTTTAAGCAGCTACTCAAACCTGAGAAACCTGCATTTATATGTTTATCAGATCAGATCCCTCTCACCCACTGCAATTAATCACAAATGAAACCGTTTGGGATAAGCAACACTAGACTAGATTATTAATTTCCTGAGAATTCCAGCAATTAAATCTCTGTATATAAGATACAACATTTCCTGAGCTAACCATAGGAATCCCAGCATATTCAGGACATAGCATGCATGATCTATATATGCATGACAGACACACAATGCAGGCATGAATTCTCAAATATGCAGGTGCATGTCATGTTGTGACAAATCTATTACAGAACAGGTGACCACAGGCGATAGCGAGTATGACAACATGAAACATTGAAACAACAAGTAACAATGGGCATGCCATTAAGTTCTCCATGCAGAACAAAAACATCGACGTCTCATCATGATAGCAGGATAGTACGTGGTCATAGCTATCTGTTTAAGTATGGCGCATCAGGGATAAGATTTGTGACAGAAAGAGTTGGAGAAAAAGATGCAGAGTACAGGGTCCATCTCCCAAAACAATGGCAAGCTGCACGAATACTATTGCAAGTAATCAGAATCAATGGCTACTTACTGAAAATTGCAAGTAATTAAACCATATATCTTAAAAGTGAAGCTTTTGATTTTAAGAAAAAGATTAATCAAATAAATATTAACTATATCCTTGGAACACAACAGTGTAGTATTCATGACCATGATCTAACAAATTAGACAGCGAGACAGTAAATCCATGGGACCATGACTGACCATGGTGTCCTACATTTTCATAGGCTAAACTATCCGACACAGTACAAGCAACTATCATCCTCATAGAATCATAATAACTTGCTTTCAAAAAATAGACTCATGGTAACACTGACAATATAACAAAATCACACATTTTAAGCGGATCTCAATGACCGAGAATGATGGAAAACCAAATAATTTTAACATGCTCAGTACATTACTTGGACCAAAGAGTGAAAGCAACAACAAATTACTTCTGGAGAGATGCAATGTGTCTCGGGAGCGCTTTGTTTCAAGCTTTGCCTACTCGCAGTGATCTTGCACTATCATGTTTAGTTAGGTTGAATCAGAAACTTCATTTGCATCAAAATAGCAGCACATATTGCAGAGGGCTGCTTGTCAATTAGTAGTCTTCAAACAATACAAGACATTGCAGGCTGTGTCCACCTAAAAAAATCTATATCATAACATAATTCTGATTACTAGTCTTCAGACAAGACATATTGCAGGAATCATTTTGCAATTTAGTTACTTAAAATATAGTACAACTCACGCTCTTGAACAGAAACTTATTTAACAAGTGTGACAGAACAAGGACACAACAACACATCTAAATATTCAATGGAGTGACCTACCGCTGGTATTACTGAAAGAGAGGCAAACTAGTTACATAAGCTACTAATAAACCTCTACATTCTAGAACCCCATATTCCTGAAAGTTACTGCTAATGAATGGAAATGCAACCTGTCAAAATATTGTAGTATCCCAATAACAAGTACTCCCTCCATCCCTAAATATCTGTCTCCTTTCCGTACCACGACTTTGCTTCGATTTGTAGAAAATACATGTAACATTTTAATCTTCAAAAAAAATTATTTAAAAACTAGATTTAAATATCTATCTAATGATATTTATTATGTACCATAAATATTAATATATATTTTTATATATTCGGTCAAAGATGTTTCTCGGGAAGCGAAAACGACCTGTATTTAGGGACGGAGGGAGTATGTGATGGGGGCTTAACCATTGTCACCAAATCTAAGAGTTCCACTTGGTTCCATATTTGGAAGTTCTCAGTTCATGGACAAAGAGGGTCCTACATATACGTTGACATCTTTTCCTACGTAGGCTTGATTAGGACTACTTGTTCCAACGCACAAGAATCTACCAAGAAATCGATCCCAATTACACATTCATGTCACCAAGATCTACCAGAACTAGGGAGTACAATCCCTAGGCAAAAAGAGAGAGAGAGAACTCACATACGCCGAGGAGGAAGACGAGGTGGAGATGCCGTGGTGGATCCAGAGGAGGCAGCCGAGATAGAGGCGTCGGTGAAGGGGGCGGGAAGCAGAGCGGCGGCTTCTCGATGGGAAGGGGGAGGGCGTGGTGGTGCTCGACGGGAATCGGAAAGGCAGGTCCCGACGGGAGGAGAAACGGCGGAGCAGGATGGATACGGAGGAGGCGGCACGGCGGAGCAGGACGGATGTGGAGGAGGCAGCGTCGACGAGCCTCAGGGAAAATGAGGGGATAGGGTAACGACAGCACAGGAAGGATATCGAAGAGTTAAATCGGAACTGGATCGGGAGTTTTCTCCTTTCCTCGTCGGCGACGGCGACCCCTTCTCACGTCCCGGTGTTCGTCGTCGGTGGCCACGGGAGCATCTACCGATGAGCGCTCGTCCATCTTCCTCACGTCCCGGTCTTCACTATCGGCGGCCAAGGGGCGGTTGTGACGGCAGCGTCGACGAGCCTCGGGGAAAATGAGGGGATAGGGTCAGGGAGCCCCGTGCTTCGCCGAATTTTGACCCAAGGGTGAGTGATTTCCACAACGACGAAGGGCGCGTTGTGCGGCGAGCGCTGTGTGGGGAGACAGTGACGGACTGGCGGCGCGGCCGGCGGATGGTGTGGCTGCAGGTGAAGGCGGGCGGCGCAGCGGCGGATGCGAAGCGAGCGTTGCGCGGGCAGGAGTTGGTTTTGGATAAAAGGATGGAAGTGGAAGAGGAGAAAGGTGAGTGATGTGGCTCCCACCCACAAAATGACTTGTTCAGCATCGTTTCCCTTTGACGAAGGTGCCAGCTTCTTTCCTGAAGCCTTGGCTTTAACTGGCAGGCAATTGCCCAAGCCTAGATATATATACTGCTTCATTTGACTTGTAGACATGGATAATAAAGGTCTCTCATAACAAAACAACCAGAGGGGTGGCTTGTAGACATGGAGCAGAACAGGCAGACTGTATCATGATGCATTTATCAGCAATCACTTGACAAAATCCAAATGGCATTTGCACCCGAATTCATACATCAACTCAACCTAGAGCTCCAAATTGTCGTACCAAACTCCGTAACAAAAATGTACCGAAGCATATTCAATTGGCATTTGCTTTAGGACATTTTTTTCTGTAGCTTTAGATCTATGTTTTTCTTCATAGCTGTAAAAAAAATACTGAAGCGTATCATATTATATGTTCACTGTGTAGATATATCATTTGCAGAGTCCAACCCTCGTAGGTGAGCGCTACCACTACATTCTAGAGTTCCACGCACACGAAACCCGGCCTTTTTGTGTGTGATGTGTGATGGAATGGAACAATATTTGAGTGCATTTCATTAAAAAAACAATATTTGAGTGCATGTTTTCCCCTTTCCACGTACGGCCGACGGCTCATGCATCCCTTTCTTCTAGGTGTTCTTCAATTCTTTCACCTCCGATTAATTCTCTCTTTCCTTTCAAGCCTTTTTTTTCGCCGTCAGCCTCATCCCATCCCTGGTGATTTTCCGCGCCAACACCCTCATCCTCCACTATAAGCCTCACCACAATATGTACAGTGCATCTCCTTTAACGCTTTGGACGACACAGCCTCCCCAGACCCCTGCTTTCCAAAGCCTGAAAACAACAAGATTCCTTCTAAAGAACCTCAATCCCTAGTCTCTTCTTGCTAGCCTCTTCTCCCTGCAATCAATGTCAAGTGATTGGAGAATGAATGAACTCTAGCTATCTATGGAGTATTCCTTTCCGAGCTGTACGTACAACCAGGGGGTCCCCGGCCTCTCACTCACTCTTGCCAAATCATATATGTGTCGATCATCCTGTGGTATGGAATATATCTATGAAATTTGCACCGGAAATGGGCATATATCCCAGTTTATTGGGTTTGGGTGTAGCTGTTATCATGACAACAAGCAAGCGCATGCATGGAGATCTGTCTCGCCCCCAAATTCAGATTCCGATGGATGCGATACCACTCGATCTCATGATCGAACGGAAAGGAAGGATCAATACGTACAATGATTGCAACCTGACGTTCATCTATCTACCTCTATCTATCCATTTTCTGAATTTTCTTGATCGATACACTGCACTGCACCTCCATCTTCTTTTCTTTTTTTGTAATAAAAGAGACAAATTAAAGATTCGTCGTCAGTCGATGAACATGAAGCATTCACATTCATTCATACTGGAGGTGCCGCTTTTCTTCCCTGCTCCGGCATCTCGACGACAACGGCGTCTTCTTCCTCCGACGACTTCTTGAACCTGTACCATCTCGCGCACACCACGAAGTAGACGAGGTTGACCGCCGCCATCGCCGCGATGAGCAGGTAGTAGAGGTCGACCCTTCCCTGGTTGAGGTCCTGCGTCAGCCAGTCCGGCCGCCCGTCGCCGCCGCCCGTGGTCCGGTGCACGACCGTGACCATGAGCCCGCTGGCGTAGCTGGCGATGGCGAACCCCAGGAAGAGCAGCGCGCCGGCGACGCTGCGCATGTTCTCCGGAAACTGCTTGTAGTAGAAGTCGACCTGGCCGATGACGGCGAAGGCCTCCGACAGGCCCGCCAGCATCTGCTGCGGCACGAGCACGAAGCATGAGGTGGCGTCGCCGGCCCTGCGGCGGTGGCGCTCCACCGCCGCGGCGACGAGCATGGTGGCGATGGACATGACGATGCCGACCCCGATCCGCTGCAGCTGGGTGATGCCGCCCTCGCGCCTGGTGACCCGCCGCAGCGCCGGCACGACGACGCCGTCGTAGAGCGGCAGCCAGACGGTGAGCGCCAGCATGTTGAAGACGACGAAGGAGCCCGCGGGGATCTGGAAGCCGGAGCGGCCGATCCGGCGGTCGGTCTGCATGGCCTGCAGGACGTTGTAGTTGCCCAGGTTGGTGAGCACGATGTAGTAGACGATCCCCGACGACCACACGGGCAGCAGGCGGGCGAGGCACTTGACCTCCTCCACCTGCTGCAGCGTGCACAGCCGCCACGGGTCACGGCCGTCAATGGTGGTGTCCTCGTCGGCGGCCGGGAGCACGAGGGCGGCCTTGTCGAGGCATCGGAACTGATCGGTGTAGGCGATCTTGGAGACGAGGCTGCTGGTGTGCGGCGGGTCGAAGAGGTCGTCGGCGGCGGCGGGGGCGGGGAGGCGGCGCTTGCGGTAGGCGGCGACGAGGACCTGGGCGAAGCTGGTGAGCGGGCTGCCCTCGGGGCGGACGCGGACGTAGAGGCGGGAGCCCATGAAGAAGAGCGCGCAGGAGAGGCCCATGAGCGTGGCCGGGACGGCGAGGCCCAGCGCCCAGCTGACGTTGCTCTGGAGGTAGATGATGACGGTGGCGGAGATCATCATGGCGATGGTGAAGGTGAAGTAGTACCAGTTGAAGAAGCTGTTGATCCCTTTCCGGCCGGCGGCGGTGCGCGGGTCGAACTGGTCGGCGCCGAAGGCCAGGTTGCAGGGGCGGATGCCGCCGGCGCCGACGGCGAGGAGCGCGAAGGAGGCGAGGAGCACGGCCATCTGCCCACCGCCATGAGGCGGGCGGTGGAGGGATGGGACGGCGGCGGTGAGGGTGAGGATGATCATGCCGGCGAAGGAGGCGACGGAGGCGAGGGCGATGGTGGTGTAGCGGCCGAGGTACGAGTCGCTGAGGAAGGCGCCGAGGACGGGGGCCAGGTTCACCGTGCCGCCCCACAGGTTGAGCAGCGTGGCGGCGCTCGCGCCCTTCATGCCGTACACCGTCGTCAGGTACACCAGGAGGTTCGCCGTCGTGCCGATCGTCCCCAGCTTCTCGCAAGTCTCGTTCCCTGCATTGACCATTGCATGCATTCATGTTTGCAAGCCAAGAGCTAGCTATCACTCAATCATTATATTGAGCTAGCTAGCTAGCTATCTTTAATTAGTGACTGATATATCATGAGTCACGCTCACGCGCGGTGCCACGTACAGTACTACTACTAGTTATTTAGGAACGGTTGGTCTGAAATGACGGCCATCTGCTGCTTGCGCATATATGCTAGTCATCTGCTAGCTTGGCTTCTAGTAGTTGAAGACAGTGGTCGATCGATCAACAAACGATGGCTACAGGTCGGTAACTCAACAGTAGTAGTATGTAGTGCTCTTCTCTAGCTCTACTACTAGTTCCATTTTGATTTTCTTTTCATTATATTATGGCTTTCTTATATTAGTAGCTGATCGAAGACTAATTATATATTGCGCTGATTGCTTGGTTAGTATATTATATATGTTTTTGCCGATCAGCATCCTTGCTAGCTAGCTTGTTACTACTTTCTTTTTAAAAAAAAACTTCCAATAATAACATAAAAAAGTAGCGTAAGTACTAGCTTATCAATCTCATCTCTCCGTGAGATGTGAGCTTCTTTAACTTTTTTTTCTTTGTAGTAAAAAAATCAAAGAAGAAATGAATGAAGATGCATGGTAACGACAAAAAAGGGGCTTGCTTGGTGTATCCGGCCCGGGCGGAGCTGATAGAAAAGCTACTAATTTCTAAGAGCGGTGACGGAGGAATCAAAGTAGATGAGTCAATAATAACTGACCTATGACGTAGGGCATGGCCTTCCAGCCGCGGTAGTTCTCCTCCGGCTCGGCGGCGGCGGCGGCGTCGGAGATGAGGTGCTTGTTGGTCTGCTTGTTGTTGTTGTCAGCTGCAGCGGCGGCGGCGTCGTCGGCGACGGTCTTCTCGTAGCGGCGGCGCTCTTCATGCTGCTGCGACGGCTTATTGTGATTATCATTACCGGCGGCTTCCATGCCTCAGCTCGCTCGAACTGAGTAATAACTAATAACGAAGGCAAGAATAATTTCTCGATCGATCGAGGCGGCGGCTGCTGGTGCAGTGGCTGATCGAGGGAGAAGAGATATATAGCGAGATGAGGTGAGGCCGTGAGCTAGCAGCGGGTCCGGTCCGTCGTCGGCTCGGACGCGTACGTACGTCGTATATATGTACAAAAGAGATTAATTAATTGCACAATACATATACAGTATACAGCAGGCAGGCCGGCGGAGTAGTACCACGTATGTAGTACAGATCATCTATCACTACAGAGATGGAGATAGAAAGGTCGTCAGACGCCGCACAAGTCGCATTTAAATTATACAGCGACCTGTCGAGTCTGTGCGTCGTCGTCTCTATACTCTGCTATGCATGCATGCTCGCGCTCCATTATAGTAGTAGATGAATAAATTGTATGTCGGTGGATATGAATCTGAACAAATGAGAACGCATATCATGCATGGTAGGCCTAAACTCAGATTATGACGACGCGTATCAAGAAGCAGGCCGGGGGCATATATATGGTGAACAGTGTATTTGGACGCCTACATATACCATCAGCTCCTGCTGCGCGTGCTCTGACTGGGAACAAACAGACAACCGACACATCGACCTATATATACGTATGCTAGCTTCGCACTGTACGTGAAAATATCTATATGTGCCGACATTTTTCTTTTCTATCTTTTTTCTCTCTCTTTGAAATCAAGTGAATTAGCGAGCGGCATCAGTCAGAGCAAGTAAAACCTAACAAAAAAAATCGTATCCTATGTCGCAAGCAACTTCCCGGATTTCTGACTAGGTCGTCACTATTGGCCTTGTGTCTTATACCGATGAGGCTCAGGCTCGCAAGGGTCTCTTCGTGGTGAGACGTAGCTTTTCTAAAAAAAAAACTCTCTATGCTTTTGGTTTTGAAAAAAGCAAATATAGCTTTTCTGATCTTTTGTTTTTCTGGAAGATGCGCGAGAATTTCGCCGTTTGTTTAAATTTTTAGCCTTTTAGTCTAAAAGGCTGCACAAATAACCGTGTGTCCTAGTTAGAGAAGCCATGCATGCATGAATATAATGCGTCATATCCGGCCATCTTCTCTACAGGAATGCCCAATCATTAAATCAATTATTGTTGTATATATAAATAAACAAGTAGTAGTTATCCCTAGCTACTAGTCCCTTCCAGCAGTTTCGTTCTAGCTAGCTACACGTACACTACTCCATCTGTACGTCTGCGGGCTGCGTGGCCCTGCTGCTCGCTAGCTAGCTTGTGTACTACGTCTTGAGTTGTTAATCTGCACTGATCGATCGAGCGAGCGAGCAAAAGGTAGACGCGCTAGTGGCAGTGGACATCCGCATCTATCCATACATATACATGCATGGCGTTTTCAGCTGTCACGTACATACATATCATCATCCGATCGATCTCATCAAGATCCGCGCGCGCGCGTGCACTATATCATCACATCATGTCTAGGAGCGCACTGCTGCCGCTAGCTGTACAAATCATCAATCGATCGTATATGTATGAGCGATCGATGCAAGCATGAGTACGTCACTGCTGCATATCATATCATGCATGCTAGCTCTAGGGATGTATGTATATACACTGCACGACGACATCTCAGGATCTCAGATCATGCATGCATCCAGAAATATAATCCCTGCTGCATCCACGCCCATATATATGCAACGCATGCATGCTATGGTATCCTAAGATCGAGAACGAAACGCGCCGCGGTGGTGAGTATTATTGCAGACGACGACACATACGCGATGCAAGTTGATGCTGCCCGGCCGGCGCTTGTGTCCGTCCTTGTCCTGGTCGTCTCAACACTTTGACTGCCGACTACTGAACAATATATATATATATATATACATATATATATATATATGACGTGCCAATTAATAATGTGGAGTGGAGTGCAGTGCAGTGCACCGGCGGCCACGCTGCTCTGCTCAGGTCGATCGGTCCTGAAAGCGAAGCGATCTACATATATAGATTCGATTCCGTACACGATTATATCTCCAGAGTTTGTTGTTCCTTGCATTGCCTATGTACTCATTTCAATAATGTTTGAGAGTTGACGATCTTCTTTTTGGAACACGATTTGTAAGTTGGCAAAATGTTTATATTGTAATTTGGTTTCAATTTGTTGATTCGGGATATAGTCTCCGGGCCCTGGATATACTTAACGAAGAAGAATTGAGTCAGATAAGTTTAATTGATTCACTCTCTTGGTAGCGACATCAAGATTTTCTTTGCAACCAATCAAGGGGTGTTGTCCTTTCCTAGCTGGCCCATTGCTACTTGTTCTTACTATTTTTTTTCTCAGTCGTTGACTGGCCTGTCCTGGGCTGGCGCCATATATATAATTAAGAAAATGAAAGGAAAGAAAAGAAATGCATGCGTGCGACACGGATCATGGATGGAGTTCAGACAGATTATGCATGCATGTGCCGTGTGAAACCGTGGCGTATATATATGAATTCCTAGTTGACATGGACGTCATCCATCGCCGTCTCGATCATATTCAACATATATATCTCTCTTTCTCTTACATTGCATGATTTACTGCTGGATCTGTGTATTTTGTAGCACGACTTTTGCGATCCCACGTGAGTCTATATGACCAACTGCCGGAATCGGCAGTAACGTAGCAGCAGCATGGAAAAAAGAAGAAGAAAACTCACCGCAACAGACAAGGATCAATTAAGCGGTGGTCGTGCACCACTAGTGCTACTCTGACTTGGAAGCCGTTTCGGCTTTCGCTACGAAATCTATATATGTCGAGAGAATTTTTCATTGATTTATCTATAACAATGATCGAATTAACACAGCACTACTAGAAGCAAAAACTCTGTCAGTTGGATTATTCAAACCGGCCATCACTCCAATTAATTTCGAGCTAGCAGTAGCAAACAGTGATCATCAGTTGATGGATCAGCCTCTCCAATTTAAAGAAAAACTGGAATGCCAAACACCTGATGGAACAATTATCAATGGCTAATTTAGACCAATATAATATCATGCTAGAACAATGCCATGTCTAAATGTTATCACAAGCACAATAAATAGTTTCCAAGCATATACTATTTGACTACCAGACTACACCTGAACTGACTAACACACCCTATGGACCAAACCAAGCAGGTGCACCGGATCTTTATCCATTCCAAGCTGATTCTTCCACAAAACTGCACCTGCTTAAATAGGTCCTTTATTTCTGGCTTGGCCGATAACCTCACTACAACAAATGCATGCGCTCAACATAAGGGTTGTGCAACCATTTGTTGAGTGGCTCTCCACAGCCAACAAAGCAGCCAGTGTTTCCGCGTGTGGTGAAGAATGGGAATTCAAAGAGGTTCAGAAGCTTCTGAACCGACTGTCTAACAAGCGACGACCCGGTCACCCTGCTCCTCCTGCCCCAGCCGGTGACAATGTCAATCCTTTCGGGGGCGGTGCCCATTGTCAGAATCTGCCTGTGGAACCAGGCGAGCGTCCTGGACAGGGCAGTCACTGCGGTGCCCTCAGACATCAGGTGGAGGTTGATGAGCCAATAAGATGAGCTCTTCTCCCTCACAGAGTCCGGGTACACATTCTTCTGTGCAGCAACCTCCCATATAAGGCCTGCTTCTTCCTTGAGGCCTGACTTGTGCAAGAAGTCTATGACAGCATCCATTAGACCCCTTTTACTCTCTCTGTCCTCACTGTGCATCATGTCCAAGAAATAACAGGTGTGATCCCTGACGTTCTGGCCACCAGGTTCTGCATCAGGCAAATACAGCAGGAACATGTGAGCCGGGTGTCCAGTGATTGACATGAGCTGGCAACATAAGCCCATCTGTGCCTGAGCGTCGGTGCAGCAGCTGAGCAGCAAGGTGTACGTCTGCAGAGATGGAACAAGTCCTTGAGCAAGCATGTTCTGAAGTACAACATAGGCATCTTGAAATCTGTTTATCTTCAGAAAAGCACTCAACAGCGAATTGCAGGTAGGCACGTTAGGCTGCAAACCATCCTGAAGCATTGCTTGGTACCATCCTAGTGCCTTGTCGACGTTGCCAGCTTTGCCCCAGAGGTCAACCAAAAGACCATATACTGGCTCATCAGGAGTCCAATCGCGCCTCATCTCAATGAACACAGCTTCAGCTTCATCCAGATGGCCACAATGACCGAGAACTTCCATAACAATGCTGTATGTTATTTTGTCAGGACGAAACCCAGCAACTTGCATGTCCTTGTATAACTTAACAACATTTTCATAGTTTCTTGCTTTGGCCTGGAGCGCAATCATAATGTTGTAAGTAACAAGGTTAGGTGTGCAGCCATTTTCGATCATTTCACAGAAAAGCTTATAGGCAGCTGCCAATTGACCACCTTTTCCAAGGCAATTAACCATGGCACTGTACGTGAAAGTATCTGGTGACAGGCCTACCTCTTGCATCCTGCCATATAAATCCATTGCAACATCCAGGTATCCAGCTTTAGCATGGATATCAATCAATGTACAATATGTGACCCGATCAGGCTCATAACCAGCTTCCTGCATTTCCTCAAACACTTTAACAGCTTCCCTTAGATAATTAGCACGACCATATGCGTGTATTATTCTGTTGTATGTTACCACAGTTGGTTTGCAGTGGGCTCTGCCCATCTCCTCAAGAAGTTTCCTCATCACACCAAACTGCCTGGCTTGTCCAAGGATGCCTATCATGGTTGTGTACGTATGACCATCATGCTTGAACCCTGGTTGCCTCTTTAACCATTGAAAGAAACCAAGAGCAATAGTGTGGTCATGAAGAAGCTTGAGTACTTGATTAGCCTGGAACGGATCTATCTTGCAATGAAGACTATCCAGAACATGTTCTGTCATCGGACCCCATTTCATTTGTTGCAGTGTGTGATAGTACTGTTCAACCGCCCGCAGTGACTTCAATGATCTTAAGTTAGATTGGGGTCCTCCACCATGAGCTTTTATTGTTCCTGTAGGACTCTGAAATTTGTTGCCAGAACCACTAAAGCCATTCGGAACTGACAGGTTCCGAGTTTGAACTTCATCACACCTGGCTTCTGAATTAAAATTATTGGAATGATAGTTTGCATAGTTCGGCCCTGGACGTCCTTGATTCCTTATCTGCGATGATGAATCAGAAACAGAGGGCCCTGAAAAACTCTGCTTTGGCTTCGTATAGCCAGCTCTTGGGATTCCCTTCTCAAAATCATTATTCATGGAAGGGTTATAAGCCAGCTTTGGCTCAGGAAAGCTGTGCTCATTATGTGTCCTGTTATTAGAAGAATGGCTATCAGATAAAGTCTGATAAGAATAGTTAGTACCCATCTGTGGAGCCTGATCAGTGCTTCCATTAGTAGATTTGGACCTGAAATTAACCAGCTCAGAATATACACCAGCTCCTGCAATTCCAGACTGAGAAATGCTTCGGGCTGCCTGCTTAGATGGCTTTGCATAATCACTTCCTGAAGTCTTATGATGATTACGAGGATCAGCGCTTCTGTTGCTAGATGCTGGCTCCTTTACCGGATTTGAGGTGGAAGGAATGGCATGAACAGATGGAGCTGGGTCTCCAGTAGACTGACCAATTGATCCAACAACATGTTGTACAGGAGGCTGAATCTTCACAGAAGCTCTGTGGGTTGAATGAGACTTCTGCTTGACGGCACCTGCAGCATGCCTCTTTGGAGCATAATTTTCGTCCTCAGGGCAAGTACATGAAGCTCCATCTGTGCTACCACACCTTGATCCATTAAGATAGAAGGATCGTGCACACTGAGTTAGGGTGCCGAGTTGCTTTGTCCTCAACATGAACTGAAAATTTAGATCACAATATGTAAGAAGACTTAAAGCTATGAACAGGTATCAGGTTCAGCTTCTGTATAAAAAAGTTGTTCAGAAAATCATATAAAATGAGTCAAAATAACACTCTTTTGAGTATGGTTAACTATTTCTACTTTGAAATAATCTAAACCACAAGGACTCAGAGACAGTATCAGGTCAAAAGTACAGAATCTATTGCCAACAGAGAAGATAAATATCCGAGCATTAGCAAACTAAAACCAAAATCAAACAGCATATTGCAAGCCATAGCAGGGATTTCTCTTTACTAGTATTTCAGAATCAAGTTGTGCAAGAACCAAGAAGAATGAAAATACGGAGTAGCATCTGTGCCTCCATGTTGGTGCACCAAACATATCTAATATTGTGACTAAGAAATGAATTTATTAGGTTAAGATTTGTATGCCAGCAATATTAGTTAAGATGCTTATGAACCATGGAATTTGCAAGTTTCTTTTCTGTCCTGGACAAGGATAAAAGCACAGAAAATATAAACGCTATACCATAGTACTTCATCCAATTTGAAGATTAAAACCCAGTAACATTTAGAAATGCAAGCGGACAGGGATGACAATCAAACCACATCTAGGTTTTTTTATTCAATCTCAGCAAGTATAACAACATACATAAAGTACTGTCTAACTGGAAAAGCAGGCACACAGACAAAAGGAAATGGTGCATACATGGGCTATAATGTAATTTATTGCGCTAATCTTTTACAGCCCTTTGTTTTTGTTTTAAACAAATAGAGAACAGTAATTTTTTTAATCAAGGATATGAAGCAAACAGATATGGTGTCAATTCATATAATGCGAGAAATGCAGACTCCAATACTGCAGATTTTATTGGATCATGTCTATGTTCAGATATTAGCAGAAACAAAGATAGAGAAACAGGAGGAGGAGGTGGGCAAGAAGAAAGGGGCATACTGGTTAATAAATCAAACCACAAATTCCAACAATATCAATGTGGAGTTGTAGGCTTCTAACCGCCACTAAAATTCATGTGGCCCCTCAATGGCCGACCTGAAAGAAAAAGTCCATGCAAATCAACATACAAGGTTAAGATATATCAAACTAGTAGAACAAAGTCAGACAGCCTACTATGCTAACTAAAATTCTAGGCTAGATTCTGCAAGTGAGTTATGGGAGTCCTAAGCTAACACAGATAAGGGCAGCAGCACAGTTTAATAAGGCTATTTCTATAAGACAGAAGCCATTTGGCCAAAAGAAAATCACATAAAGGTCATGCCAGACAAGGGCTCCAATGAGCAGCTCCGTAAATAGTTCCAAAACAAGTTGAACGTCAGGTCAAGCAAGGATATAAATTTGTTCAGCAAGAAAATGGTTTAACATGACCAATAAGCCAGCTTACTTGGCCACTGCCATAGCCCATAATAAGACCCTCTCCCATCAGTTTCAGCCTTTTGGACTTGCCAGTTAGTTGTAGAACAACCTCACAGTTTGCAGGTTTTCTGGTTGGAAGGGCTAAGAATAAGCCCAAAACTGGAAGTTCTATTTTTGGCCTTAATTTCAGCCTGTATGCACAAAAAGTATATGGAAGCAGTTCATCATTCCCCAATATATGGAGGTGCCCTTGATGCAAAGCAGAAGAATACAACAACAACAACAACCAAAGTAGTTTTTGTTGTATATATTAGATTTGGCATTCTAGATCTATCAGTGCAAAGCCTTGAGTAAAATATCCAGCATAATTAATAAATACAGATTCTATAGGTTTGATTGAGTGTCCTTTTGTGCATCAAATCAGGGACATTTGTCATGTCTAACGAATCCTCAATTTTTTGTGGATTTTGATTGATTCATGATCCCAAAGAGGCCAGGCAGACTAGGTCGATCCTGTTGGACAGGTAAATATTTACACACAGGAAGGGGCAGGTTATAATGACTGGAACAAATAGAATACGCAATGCAATACTGTAGGGTGATTGAGTCGGCTGCATATGTATGCGGCATAGGACATTGCTGCAGTTAGAAAGCATTCTTGGGGCGTGCGGGTTGAGATGAAGGAACCCCAAAATTCTTGGAAAAATAAGCATACCAGAAGGATTTCGCAGCCCGTTGCGCTAGCGGAGCTAACGAATTGTAAAGAAACGGAAGCAAATGGATCCTTTCCCTTTTCCCCGCCTTGGTTGTGATTTGTGAGGGGGTAGTAATAAAGATTTGATTTTTCGAGTGTTGACCTCGCCCGCACCAACCTACCTACGTACAGAAGGAAGGAAGGAAGAATTGCTTACCGATGAGAGGGGAGGGGACAGATATCCAGGTCGGGATGGATGGATGATGCCGTAGAGGAATGAGCCCGCCGCGCCTGGCTAGCAGAGGGGATGCGGAGGAAGGCGGCTAGAGCTAGAGGAGAGGAAATCCATGGAGGTTGGTATGGTTTTCTTGCGGTGGGGGTCAGTCCCGCCGTCCTGGTCCTGCTTCCGCGGCGGCACAGAGGGGGCGGAGGAAGAGGAACAAGGAAGCAACCGAGTCAGCACAGCAGCAGCAGATGCAGAGGATTCTTCCTCCCCCGTTTCGTTGTTTGTTTGTTTGTTTGTTATTATAGATAGGTCCCTGGATGCGATGCGATATTTGCTTTGCTTTCCTTTCCAACTGCCGGTGGCTGAAATATATATCGGAACGAAGCGAGGGTGTTTCTGCATGCTCCTTCAACTTCCTACGCAAGTCAACCAGCCAATGCCCAAGGATGGATAGCCTCTTGTGTGTTCGTTAACCTGGCCGGCAAAATTGGGGACACACGCGCAGTGTCACCACGGCACATAATTTGGTAAAGCGTCTCGAAATGGCGAAAAATCATGGTGTGGGATATCCGTGACTAGGGGATGAGGCAAACGCCCTGACTGCCTGCCTGCCTTATGGATCGAGCCCTACCGGCCGAAACACGTAGCATTCCGCTCAGAGAACGCCGCCGACCTCTTCACGTGGTAAGCACCGTGGCCGCGCGTGGAGATATAGACGCCGACGCAGAGCAAACCTGACTCGCATGGAGCGATCCTATGTGGCACAGTCCGGCACCGTGACAACCACTCCACCATGACCCCGCATGGCAAGAAAATAAAGGCACCATGCGAGGGCCTCCGACCAGGCGCAACAAGGTCGGGGGACAGCGGCGCTAGCGGACAAGACTGAGGGCCCACAAAGCATCTCCTGACTTCACTTCATCTTTTCTTCTTTTTTTTCCACATGTAACTGACCCCCGGACAAAAAGGGGAGGGCCCCTGGGAAGGGCACGTTACACAAGCATACTCACACACCACTCTCCTTCACCCGCTCACGAGCATCCCGTGTTGTAAGCTTGAAACACCACTCGCAAGGAACACGGCTCTCTGGCACTGGACATTGGGTCATTGCCCGAACCAGTATAATTCCTCTGTGTCTGGAGTGTTTACCATCGATAATCGTGAGGTAGCACGGCGTAAGTAAACCACCGGTGTCCGAAACACGTGAGAGCATGTACTCCCTCGGTACCGAAATAGCATCCTAGAGTTGTGTTAAGTCTATACAGCGACGGGTCACGCTCCGCCATCCACCAGGTTAGCTGCCCCGGGGTTGCTTGGGGTCGGAGCTCACCGGCGGCCGTAGAAAGGGGTGGCCGGGGCGGCGGGTGGCCCGACGGTGGCGACGGTCGCCGGGTGGAGGGCCGGGCGATGAGGGTGCCGCGGGCCGGGCGGTGAGGGAACCCCGGTGGCCGGTGCCGGCGACGGCGGATTAGTGTGGCGGCAGCAGAGACGGCGCGGCGCCGCCGGAGCCATGGGCGGAGGAGGCGGCACGGGCGGAGATGGCGACGAAGGAGAGTGACGGCTGAGGGTTTAGTGTGGCGGCGGCCGAGGCCGCCGGAGCCGAGGAAGGCGGGGGTGGGCGCCGCGGTCTCGACTGGTCGCGCCTTAACCCGGTCCTAGAGTTGAGTTTTTAAGAGTAAATTAGCAAAACTCGCAAAAGACACATGCATTTCTTAGTTATAATATATAAAAAGTTGTGTTTTAGTGACACTTGTAGATAATAAGGAGCCAATTACCCAATCGACTAATTTGTCCTAACTTAAGAAAAAATTAAATTAACAATGGCAACTATTTAAATGAGCCTAGAATATACTGTAGTTGGATACAAAATTTGAATCCTTAGATGCTTTATATCATAAGATCAAGGAGTACAACATAAGTCGATTTGACCCGGCCACATTATTTTGTCTCCTAAGTTGGAGGTGGAGGAAGAGAAGGAGAAAAAATATCTTGACACCAAAGCTAGCATAGGAAAGCCAAATTTACTGCGCTATCGGATGAGTAAAAAGCCTAGTTATTTGAACCGGACCGGACCGGCCCGACCGGTTGAACCGGGAACCGGAATCCTTACTGGTTGGTTCACTTAAAAGACCGTATGTGCAATTGAACCGGTATTAATCGGTTGAACCTCCCGGTTTTCAAGAAAAAACCGGTATAAAACCGGGCAACGGACCGCTGGCCACCGGTAGTACGCGCAGAAGGGAGTGTCGGGGTGGGAAAACACTAAAAAACTTGCGTTCAAGGGGTTTTGAACCCAAGACCTCCACTACGCAAGGTTTGTTCTCTACCACCAGGTGGTTATACACCTATTTAAACCGTTTGAACCGGCGGTCCAACCGATTTGGACCAATGAACCATCGAACCGAGGGCTTGAGCGGCCGGTTCAAATAACTAGGGTAAAAAGTATGGATCATGAGATAAAAAAGAAAATATTAATAAATTTGTTAAAGACAAATAAGAGCCCATTGTTATAGCTGGGCTCTTATATGATGAACTGTATTGTCTAATACTAGCTAGGTATTAGGCTAATAATAGAGTCGTGGGTGTAGGACTCGTACGCTCCCCAAAAACCTTATCGTCTGCTTATCCCGAGCAGGATCTGAAGGCAGGGAGGGTTCGGAGGCTTCTGCTCACGCAAGCAATGTGCGTGCAAAGCTTGCGTCGGGAATGCAAGAGAGCAGCAGAACAACAGAGGGAGAAAGTGAGAGGTCTCCTGAAAGGAGTACGCAGAGCGGCTCGTCACGGCACGGCCACGGCCACGGCGAGCGAGCGCGCGCGCGGCACAACCTTCTCCTTTTACCAACTTCAGTTGGTCCACCATTTAAGTTGGTTAGGATTCCCGTTGACTCTTTATCCAGGATTTAATTCCCTAGCATTTATTAGTGGACCTTTAATTATTTGATTAATTGAGACTTAAATTGGCAAATGTCCAATTAATCTAACACCATAGTTTCCTTGTAACTTTTGCCATGGCAGGACAGAATTGAAGGTGTGTGATTGAGCCTCGACGGCGCATGTTGTCATATAATTTGACTTGAACCGGCCAGCTCGACGGTGAAAAACGTATGTTATCTCAGATGGAACAACAATTTAATTACGTACCTCATACAAATTAATAAGATTCACGAGGCATCATACCTCTCCATTATTGGCGCTAGCTGTCGATATGACAAGGACACAAGGTACGTAATGCATGTGTTGTGATCGTACTGTTGCTGTTGATACGTTCTGGTGGGCCTGTTGATTGAGGCCGGTAAGCTCTAGCTGTGGGACGACGTACGCACGTACCTTGGCAGCCATCCATGTCAGCGACAACTTAAACATTGCTCGTGACGCCGCCGTGGCAATCGTCGTCGTCGTCAGAAAACACCTCGTGGCATGCAATAATCATTATTGGCGGCTCGGCCAACCACCAACCAACCTGGACCATGGCATGCACCTTTTGCCGCCTGGCTAGCTGTTCAATTCGGCACATGGCATTTCGGACATGCGTCGATCGATCACGTACTCTAATCTAAGCTACTGCCAAGGTTAGTTTGCCTGTAGTAGTTTGTTTTTGCTGCTGTGCCAAGGTACGTAGTGCAAGTGATCGAGTTGGAGGTGTGAGTGGATTTTGTGCAAAAGGCAGGTGCAGGTTTCGGTTGTTAGAACAAGATCGTCACCGACCAAAATAAACATACAAATCGCGCGTGGCCAGGCTCGTTAATCGCACGTGTTCGCGTCAATCTGGAGCTTTTTTTTAGTGAGTCAATCTGGAGCTCGATCCGGCTAGTTTGCGCATCAGTTTGGGTTAGTTGACCTTTATTCGGTAGGATGCTTGGGGATCATGGCGTACGATTCAACAGGGCTGCTCATCAGTTTGATCGAGGAGCTGAGCATCACGGAATGGTCGATTGGCATCCGGCAGCACGCCATGCTCTTTGTCAGCGAGAGAAGCTAACCTTGTCCATAAAGTTTGAGGCGATGCTTCTGCTGCTCTACCAAACAGCTATTCTTACTAGGCAAAGCAAAATAGTGCTCAGCAAGGAAACCAAACGCACCCATAGGTAAGGGAAGGAACGTACAGGATGCGACGCATGCATATACAACGAACTAGAATATCTATATATATCTACAATCTGCTGTTGGTGGCGTACTTCTTGAGCGCGTCGCCGGCGTCCTTGAGGTTGTCAGGCACGGGCAGGTTGCACAGCAGCGTCACCCTCGACTCGGAGATCATCATCATCTTCTTTGCTGAGGACGGACCCTCCTCCTCCTGCTGCTTCCACAGCTTCACCTCCCACACCTGCTTATTATTATACATACATTCCGGAATGTCAAACCATACATGCATATATATGTTGATGTTAGCGCGGAAAGAATCTAATTAATCAAACAGTGTCGATCTAACCCTACCGGCCTATGTGAAGTTCGGTTGTTGGGCATACGGCATGATGGAGACGTACTGTATTGTTTTTTTAAAAATTGTTTGCTTAAATTTACATCTCCCTAATAAAAGCCTGCAAAATTAGGGCAAGTACAACGCGCCGGCGAGAGCTGTCGACATGTACCGTTTTTTTACAAAACCCCCACGCGATCGGATCGAGGCGAGGTCGTCATCTCGTTCGTCTACGAGCCAAGCGCGTGCTCCCAGTTGAGGCGACGAAGACGACGGGCGTTGTACGGCTGGTTACGGGGAGACGACGGCGGCGCGGGATCAGCTGCGCGCGGCGGAGGATTCGTTTGGCGCTAAGGTTCTAGAGCAAGATGGGCAGCAACGCGCTCGGACTTTCACCGCCGCTGCGCCCCACATCCGACGCCGGTGGAGGTGAGCGCGCCTGGAATCGATTTGAGTGGTTGGTTGGTGGAGATGAGGGCCGGAGGGGCGTGGACGCCGGATTTGCGGCCGGTAGCTTGCTCGAAGAGCGGCGCTCCGGAGGCCGCTCCAGTGGTCAACGGCGGCACGCCGCTCTAGAGGCCGCGCTCGTGGAGCCGGAGGCCACTCCCGTGGGCGCCGGCGACTCCCCGATCCGCGGCGAGCTCCGAGCTCGATGGGGACGGCGGGTCAACGGCGATGAGCGCGATGGGGAGAGGAGCAAGGGAGCGATAGACAGAGGTGGGGGATCAGGAGAGAGGGTGGGGTGGGGTTGTTAACCCCTGACAGGTGGGGTCCGCGTGTGGCCGGCCTATCTTTTTTCAACTGGAACTGCAACAAAATGACTACAAAGATGGAGTATATACTAGATCATCATGTTTTGTGTGTCAAAGAATGAATTAAACACTCTTCAGACAGTCAAATAGATAACTCATTGTACAAGCTGTCTGTTTAAGCTGTATGTTTGTGTAAAAAAGACAGCAAGCTGTCTACACGCAAGCCGTATACACGGTTGTACTTGCCCTTCGATGACGTCGTAATACATAATTAATCGTAAGAAGAATACTACGGACTGGAACGAAGGAACTTAGCAGCTGTCACACATTTAATTTAGTTAATTATTTGGTCCTTTGACTCGTTGTGCTTTGCTTAGGCAGTGGGGCATGCAAAGTCCCTTGCTTAGCTTGTCTACATTACAAGAAGAAAAGAAGAATCGTTATCTACATTCTCGATCGATACCGTGCACGGTACTATGTCTCACGCATGGGAAGGGCTGTTTGTTTAATTTTGGGGGGGGGGGGGGGGGGAAAAAGGAGGAAAGACGACTGCGTAATGTATCGGATAGGACGACGAACTGCCAACGAATTCATTCGTCCTAGCTTGTATTAATCTATCCACCTAGCCCTATCTATCTACGAGTATAGTACTTACTGCTACGTGCATATCACAATCGGCCGGTGACGATATATATATAAATGAATTAGAAAGTTTTGATTTTGAGCTGCCGAGCGATGGAAGGAATGGTTGGAAGGAAATTAAAGCAAAGCATGCGCATTATTCGATGGATGAGCAGGTATGGTACATGGGTGACCTGCGTTGATCGTCCGACGTGGACGGGGGCGGCGCGGGCGACGACGAGGTCCCCGACGGCGGCGCTGCGGAAGTGGTTGATGCTGAGGCTGACGCCGGCGACGCGGTTGTAGCCGGAGGCCATGTGGGCGCCCATGCTGGCGAGGCCCTCGGCGACCAGGGCGGAGACGCCGCCGTGGAGCACCTTGAAGGGCTGGCAGCACTTGGCGGTGACGGGGAGGCGACCGGTGACCTGCGACGGCGACACCTCCTCGATCTCAAACCCGATCGAGTGGAGCACAGGGTCAAGCTCCGCAGTCTTGTTCCTACTGCTCTGCCGCTGATCCATGGCCGATCGAGTCGCCTGCAGCAACCAGCAAGACGGAGATCCCAACCTGATCGAATTAATCGACGGAGGGAGAGAGAGAGAGCGACGGAGGAGCAGCACCGCTGCAGGAGCGAGAGAGATTGGGGAAATTTAGGAGAAGAGAGATTGGAAACTGAAACTGACGTGTACTATATCTTTATTATGCAGCCCACACTGACAGTAGTCGCTACCTACCTACCTACCTATCTTGTTAGATTAGATACCACAAATTCTTTTATCCTCTAGCTATCGGGAAAATGTCCAAAGTTTATGCATGCTTGGGTGCGTGTGCGTCTGTTCTTTTCATTCTTTTTGCAGCGGCAAAAGAAATCTTTTCGTTTTCTTTTTTTTGCAGCGGCAACTTGCGTGTGTATTATATTTTTATAATTTTTTGAAAAAACAACCGATGCGTAGAAATAAAAAAAATTATATTTAAGGACGGAGGGAGTAAGAACCTTATCAGGTGAGTGAGGTAAATTCCTATAAAACTTGCACGTTAGTACTCTGTCTATCTGCCGTATGGCTTCCGTCAGCCACACCTCTGCAGCAAACGGGCTCCGCATTCTTCTTACTTGGGCCAAACCCAGAAGAGGAGAGGGTTGGGCTTTAATAGGCCGACAATGCAAAGTGAGGCGCGTGGGTGGTTGTTAGCCGAGCAGATAGCCATGGAGTGACTGATTTTTTACGAAAAACAAATCATTACAAACATGAAGAAGACGTGCGTGCTAGCGTATATAAAAGAAAGAGACGTCGCAGGCAGTTTGTATATATATTATTATATAACCAGAAAAAAGAAGTAAATAAAGGCATGCATGATACGGTACCATACGCACAGAGACACTCAATGATATGACGCTGATGACACCACGTTTTATTTTCTTATTCGATAAAAAAAGGCTAGTATTTGCTTGCTATATTGACACTGATAGCTTTGATACTACACTAAAGGCTCTCTGCCAGCTGCTCCTCCTCTGTTGCTCTCCTGACTACTCAGCCAGCGGGCGTGATAATTACATATTATTATTCAATCTAAATCTTTCTTAATGCCAAATAGATGCTCTATAATTTTGACTTTCATGTACAATATAAGAGAGTTTTCTTCTCAAAGAAACACGTACAATTGTGGAAAAAATAAGTGCCTAGATCTTTCAAATATGTTTTCATTTTACGAATTTGATTTGTGAGATTTTCTTCGTCCACATCCACACCACATGGTGGCAGCAGAAGGAGAGGCAAAGAGAGACACGTCGGCGTTGAGGTAGACGACGTGGTCATCGTCAATGCACGCCAGCCACGCGCGCAAAAAGGCGGATTCCCATAAATAATTTTTTTAAAAAAAATTCAATTCCCCTCCGATTCCACCAGTTCCAGAATTTCATAGAGAAACTCACCCGGCGGGCCGCCGGCGATGGCGACGCGGTGGTCGGCGCTGGCCGCGAGCGCGCTCATCCAGTGCTGCGCGGGGAGCTCCTACTGCTTCGGCGTCTACTCCCCGGCGCTCAAGGCCTCCCAGCGCTACGACCAGTCCGCGCTCGACGCCGTCGCCTTCTTCAAGGACGTCGGCGCCAACGCCGGCGTCCTCTCGGGCTTCCTCGCCGCCTGGGCGCCCGCCGGGAGGCGCCGCCCGTGGATCGTCCTCCTCGCCGGCGCCGTCCTCTGCGCCGCCGGGTACCTCCCCATCTGGCTCGCCGTCGAGGGGATCGCGCCCGCGCCGCTGCCGCTCACGTGCGCCTACATGCTGCTCGCCGCGCAGGCGCAGACCTTCTTCAACACCGCCGATGTCGTCTCCGCCGTCGAGAACTTTCCGGATCGAAGGGGCACCGTCATCGGCATCATGAAGGCACGCCATTCTTTCTCATTCCTCTGCTCTCTCCCTCCTCTCCGCTGACCTGACTCTGCATTATTCCTCCTGAACATTCGGATTGAATCATCTCCAATAGTTTGTTATCTAGCTACAGTTGCTTAACCTTCCTTGCGAAATAGCTATTGGGTGGGTGGGGTATCGTTTCTGTTAAACCTGTATATGAAATTGATGTTTTGACCCAACTGCATCATATCCTGCTCTGTTTTCTCCCAGTATTCTACTACAGAAAAATAATAAAAAAATCTTATTGATCCAAGCACTTCCCATGTTGATGCTGCCAGTGTTTTCTCCCCTACTTACCTGAATCCATTCTGTACTTTTGCAACAGGGTTTTCTAGGCCTAAGTGGGGCAATACTTGTCCAAATATACCATACTCTCCAGATTGACCCTACCACGTTCATACTGATGTTGGCAATCTTGCCCACAGCCATCACATTGGTGCTCATGTATTTTGTCGACGTCCACAGTTCACATGAACGGTACAACAACAAGTTCCTAGATGCTTTCTCTCTCATCGCTGTTACTGTTGCCGTATACCTAATGATCATCATAATCTGTGGTCAAGTGTTCACGATAAGTTCAGCTGTGCAGACTGTTTGTTTTGTGATACTCCTGCTGCTAGTCTTATCTCCAGTAGCAGTTGCTGTGAGGGCCCAGAAGCCTGAATCCATCCAGCATGAAGAATCAACTTCAGAGCAAAGGATTGGATTACTCCAAGAAGAGGTCGCAGAGGGTTCTCAAACTGGCAGCTCAAGTAACGTACCTGTGGGATCTAACCAAGACCTGTCTGCAGGCAAGGAAAACCTGAATGTACTACAGGCCATGGGCAAACTCAACTTCTGGTTGCTCTTTCTAGCAATGGCCTGCGGGATGGGATCAGGCCTGGCCACGGTGAACAATATCAGCCAGATCGGCGGCTCCCTTGGCTACACGAACAAGGAGACCAGCACGCTAGTGTCGCTGTGGAGCATCTGGAACTTCTCAGGGAGGTTTGGCGCCGGCCTCATCTCCGACCATTTCCTTCGCCTGAGAGGACTCGGCAGGCCATTCTTCATAGGTGCCACGCTATTGATCATGAGTCTGGGTCATGCCATCATCTCCTCCGGTCTTCCTGCATCTCTCTACATCGGCTCGGTGCTCGTTGGCCTGTGCTATGGGTGCCAGTGGGCCCTCATGCCGAGCATAACGTCTGAGATCTTTGGGCTGAACCATTTCGGTACCATCTTCAACATGGTGGCCGTTGCAAGCCCTGTTGGGTCTTACATCCTCTCGGTCCGGGTTGTGGGTTACATATACGACATGGAGTCGCCACCTGATGAGCATGCCTGCCAAGGTAAGCACTGTTTTGCGCTATCTTTTATGATCATGGCCGCTGTCTGCGTGTTCGGGTCTGTCGTTGCGTTCGTGCTGTTCATTAGAACGAGGAAGTTCTATAGGCGGGTTGTTTACGCAAGGTTGCAGTCTTTCCTTGAGAAATGAGATCATGTGTACATGTAAACAACCTAAAGTGTATTGATTGCAACTGTATCACACCAGTATCTGTATCTGTATAGCCTGAACATATTTTTGTTTTTGGAGAATACACGCCGTGGGGTTGGTGGATGATCGATCCTGTGAACTACTCCACTCATGGCCTGAACATATATGTTTTTTTTTTTGAAATAAGAGCAGGATCCTGAACATATATATACATCTGAGCTTTGTTTGCTGTCCAACTTGCTTCCATTTCACATCAATGCTTGTAAACGCTGGGTCTTGTTTTTCGACAGATGCACGTTTTTCATTCATTCAGAAGATGCGGCAAATTAGCTAGAAACGGGGGGTAGAACCGTACAACGTGATGATTTGCGCTAGAGTACAACTGCAGCTAGCATTATTGAGCACTGATGATGATTGGGATGGGAGGATCGGCGACAGAACACAGCTAGGAAAAGATGGACGGAATTTACTTCCTCTAGGCTAGGCTAGGCTCCTGGGTCGATTGATTGATTGACCATGAACGGGTCACATGTTGGTTGCGAAACTACTCCATTAAAGGCCAAGTACTCACTGCATTATTCTTCAGTCCAGCAGCTTTCTCCGATCGACCCATCACTAATAACAAACTAAACAAGGTCACGTTCATCATTACTCTGTCACCTCCGATTCTTTGATCTCCCCGTTGCTCATCTTGGTTTTGTCCTTCCCTGGGTCTTCTTCTCCCTTGGCTTTTTCCTTTTCTTCCTTGGCCTCCGCCTCCGCTTTCTCCTTAGCCTCTGCCTCTGCTTTCTCCTTGTCTTCCTTGGCCTTCGCCTCCGCTTCCTCCTTGGCCTTGTTCAGAGCGTCCACTAGAGCGGTGAGGCATGCGGTGGCGTCTCTCTTCTTCTTCTTGGACATGGGCATCAGGTTCTCGGCCACGTCCGCCGGCGACATGTCCGTCTCCTCGAGCAGCCGCCGTATCTCTCCGAAGAGCTCGTGCTCGGTGACGCCCAGGTAGTTGTTGGCGAGCACCTTGAAGGCCTGGAAGCGGCAGTAGGACATCTCGATGTGCTTGTCCATCCTGCCTCGCCGGATCAGCGCCGGGTCCAGCTTCTCCTTGTGGTTTGTGGTGAAGATGATGATGCGCTCGCCGCCGCACGCCGACCAGAGCCCGTCGATGAAGTTGAGCAGGCCCGAGAGGGTGACCTTGCTGTCCTCGTCCTTGTCCTTGTCCTTCATCGTCGACATCGGCGTCTTGTCGTCGTCTTCTGATGACTTGTTCTTCTTGTTGGTGGTGCGCCGTTTGCCGGTGAGGTCGACGGAGCAGTCGATGTCCTCGATGACGATGATGGACTTGCCGGTGGTCTCGATGAAGAGCTTCCGCAGCTCGGTGTTGTTCTTGACCGCGGTGAGCTCGAGGTCGTAGACGTCGTAGTCGAGGAAGTTGGCCATGGCGGCGATCATGGTGGACTTACCGGTGCCGGGGGGGCCGTGCAGCAGGTACCCGCGCTTCCACGCCTTGCCGACCCTGGCGTAGTACTCCTTGGCGTCCCTGAACGCCTCGAGGTCGTCGACGATGTCCTCCTTGTCTCCGGGATCCATGGCGAGCGTGCCGAACGTGGCCGGGTGCTCGAAGGGCACGTGGCTCCAGACGCCGTTGCCGCTGCGGTAGGGGTTCCATCCGCTGCTGGGGTTGTTGGTGAAGAGGCGGCGCTGGCGGTTGCGGACGGTGACGGCGCGGCCCTCGGCGAGGACGTGCGGCAGGTAGGCGGCGACGACGAGGTCGCGGTGGCGGCGGTGGAAGACGAGGTGGTAGAAGCGGCGCTCGTCGGTGCCGGGGTAGATGCTGATGACGTTGGACCTGGGGAGCCGCTTGGAGGCGTACCACCAGAGCGTGGCGCCGCCGAAGTCGTCGGTGACCTCGTCGTTGTCGTCGACGGAGACCTGCAGGTTCTTGCTGTCCTTGGCGACGAGCTCGGCCTTGAGGCGGCGGGCGCGGCGGGCGCAGGCGTCGGAGAGGTACGCCTCCACGGCGAGGAACAGGTCGGCGCGGTTGAAGCGCTCGGCGCCGTACTCGGAGATGGTGATGTGGAGGTAGGGGCTCAGGTAGGAGGCCACCTTGTTGGCCCAGGTCGACAGCCGGTTGGTGAAGCCGGCGGGGAGCTGGCTCTTCACCATGGACCACAGGAACAAGAAGCTCACCAGCGCCGACCCCAAGCCGCCGCTCCACCACCTGATGCTCTTGTCCAGCTTCTCCACCACCGCCGCCATGCCTGCTAGCTACCTTATTAGCGAGCTTCGGGTCGGCGGCGCTAACTGTATATAGGTAGTAACGATCAATGGCTAGCTGGATGGTACGTACGTATGGTACGGCGTTGAATTTCTTGACGATGGATCACTATATCCTGAAGCTAGCATAGGATACGATGGGTCACTGTTTGTGTTTCATCTGAGAGACAGATATGATGCATGCACGACCCCTGCTGGGATGAGTTCTCTTGGTTTATATAGACCAGATGCAGGATTCGATCAATTCAATTAACCAGCTGCTTGACTTGGAGTCAATATAATATAATGTAAGTCAGTCCTTTGGACGGGACCATGCATGGCGTAAATCAGTCCTCAGACCCTGCCCGCGTGCGTGATCACATACATATACATGATACTCATGACGATGTCATATATTTGCACACGGCATGTCCATCAAAACTTGATGACATCCACATACGTATGATACAAGAAGACTGTTTAATTATCAGCCTAATTGGTTTGTTTTTCAGTCTAGCATGCTCATCATGATACAAGAAGATGGTTATGCGCAATCGATCATGGACCAAACTAATCAGTGCAAGCTAGGATTCCGGCCGGCCGGTCTCAATTTGGATTCCGCCGCCTTTGCTTTCATTCGAGTCATCGTCAATGTGAGGCCTTGTTTAGATGTCGAAATTGGGTGGTCAAATTTGGAAGGTTGACGTGACTTCGTAATCATTACGTCACCGTAGCATTTCGTTTGTATTTGTGAAAAATTGTCCAAAAATTAATTAATTAAACTCAAAATGTTCGTCTCACAGAGCACAACAAAACTGTGTAATTAGTTTTTTATTTCATCTATATTTAGTACTCCATACATGTTATGACATTTTGATGTGACTGAGAATCTTCTTTTTGCACAGAAAATTTTGGAGTTTGCTTTGGTAGCCTGAGCTCGACGGAACGGAAGGAAGGATCCTCAGAGCAGAGCAGACAAGAGGTGAGCGACAGCTGACGTACGGAGACGACGACCGGAATGGCAAAAAAACGAGTCAAACCGCCCAAATGCGTCACTGATGGGCACGCATGCGTGTAATACAAGCTACCACTGGTTAATACATGAGCTTTATATATACTCAGCATTGTTAATTTTTCTTCTTGTCCTTTTGTTGAAAACACTGTATATCCAACGCTTTCTTTCTCTTTCCACGCCCCTTCTCTCAGCTGGTTTCCTTCCCATCGATCTGGTCCCCCAATTTGCTTCACACGCCAACGGACTCAGTGTAATCAGTGGAAAATAATATGCACATATATATATAGTTATACATAACAGAATATATATACCCGAATTTGTATACTACAAACTGATATAAACAGATCTATAAAACAATGTACAGTATTACACAAATTTATATGAACAAGAACTATATACAAAAAATTGTGAAAAAAATATGCACACAAATTTTTGTTAGAATTTTGTAAAATTTATACATGGAATTTTGTGACACGTATCATGTACACCAAACGTGTCAAAACAAAACTAAAATTCAAATCGGTAAACAATTATTCCTTTTCTAAAAATAGGGCCGCCACTAAGCTTGTGCCGCTCACTCACCAGAATAATCTAGATTGGTCTACCTACGAACTTCATGTTGAACTCGTCGATCCTAATGAAACCTATCTAGCAATGGTCACCACATCTTCTTTTGGTCCGACAAATGGGATTGATGCCATGGCACCCGGCCTGAAAGGGCTACTATATATATATCGAGGACCGGAGAAATGCCAGCATCCGCATAGAAAGGAACCCTGAAAGAGAAGGCAATTTTGTACGACATATTTCGCAAATATAGCCAGTGAATAAGAGCATTTTAGTCTAGAAGAAGTCTTTTGGTCTCCCTATAAATAGAGGACACCACCTTTTATGTAAAAAAAACTGGAATTTAAATGCAATCAAACTGTATTGCAGTATTCATCTTGTTTGGGATCGTCTCACTCGAGTGTGAGTGTCTTTCTAGTTTATTTTATTTTATCCCTAGACCGAGAACCAACATTGGGTTCAAAATTAAGGTCACCGCTGCATTATTCAATTCAGCATTATCCATTACTATCAAGAGGAGCAATACAATACAAGCTCAATGTTGCGATCCAATATTCTCTCCGTTGCCCTTCCCGTCGTCTACTCTGCTTTGATTCACCTCTGCTTTGGCCGCAGCCTCCTTCTCCTTGGCCTGTGCCTCTGCTTCTGCCTTCTCCTTAGCTTCCGCTTCTGCTTCCTCCTTGGCTTTGGCGGCAGCCGCAGCATCCTCCTTGGCCTTCATCATCAGAGCCTCCACTAGGCATTCCAGGCATGCGGTGGCGTCCCTCTTGTTCTTCTTCTTGGACAGAGGCATCAGGTTCTCCGCCACATCCGCCGGCGACATTTCCGTCTCCTCCAGCAGGCGCCGTATCTCTCCGAACAGCTCGTGCTCTGTGACGTCGAGGTAGTTGTTGGCGAGCACCTTGAAGGCCTCGAAGCCGCAGTAGGACATCTCGATGTGCCTATCCATCCTGCCTCGCCGGATCAGCGCCGGATCCAGCTTCTCCTTGTGGTTGGTGGTGAAGACGATGATGCGCTCGCCGCCGCACGCCGACCAGAGCCCGTCGATGAAGTTGAGCAGCCCGGAGAGGGTGACCTTGTTGGCATCGTCCTTGTCCGGCGGCTCCATCCCCGGCAGCTTATTGGCCTTGCTGTCGTCGCCGTCGGATGATTTGCTCTTCTTGCTGTGCTCCTTGTCCTTGCTGCGCTTGCCGGTGAGGTCGACGGAGCAGTCGATGTCCTCGATGACGATGATGGACTTGCCGGTGGTCTCGATGAAGAGCTTTCGCAGCTCGGTGTTGCTGGTCACCGCCGTGAGCTCCAGGTCGTAGACGTCGTAGTCGAGGAAGTTGGCCATGGCGGCGATCATGGTGGACTTGCCGGTTCCCGGTGGGCCGTAGAGGAGGTACCCGCGCTTCCAGGCCTTGCCGACCTTGGCGTAGTAGTCCTTGGCGTCCCGGAACGCGGCGAGGTCGTCGACGATACCCTCCTTGTCGTCGGGATCCATGGCGAGCGTGTCGAAGGTGGCCGGGTGCTCGAAGGGGACGTGGGTCCAGCCGGTCTTGCCACCCGGCCTCCCGCCGCCGCTGGCGCTGTTGGTGAAGAGGCGGCGCTGTCGGTTGCGGACGGTGACGGCGCGGCCCTCGGCGAGGACGTGTGGCAGGTATGCGCCGACGACGAGGTCGCGGTGGCGGCGGTGGAAGACGAGGCGGTAGTAGCGGCGCTCGTCCCCGCCGGGGTACCAGTTGATGACCTGCGACCTGGGGAGCGTCCTGCGCGCGTACCACCAGAGCGTGGCGCTGCCGAAGTCGTCGGTGACCTGGTCGCCGTCGTCGACGGAGACCTGGAGCGTCTTGCTGCCCTTGCCGAGCTCGGCCTTGAGCTTGCGGGCGCGGCGGGCGCATGCGTCGGAGAGGTAGGCGTCGACGGCGAGGAAGAAGTCGGTGCGGTTGAAGCGGTCGGCGGCGCCGTGGTCGGAGATGGTGATCTCGAGGTAGGGGCTGAGGTAGGAGACGAGGTTGGTGGCCCAGGCGGAGAGGCGGTGGCTGAGGGTGGCGGGGAGGTGGCGCTGCACCATGGACCAGAGGAAGAAGAAGCTCGCCAGCGCCGACCCGAACCCAGCCCATTTGTCCATCGTCCCCGCCATGATTATTCAAGTATTTGATGGATGTCGATCAGTGTGAAATGTGATGGATCATTTATTTATACGCCGCGGCGTTGCTACTGGGTGGCTCCGGGCGGTTGACTTGCAGTCAACGGCGGCTTGGTTACTTTATTTCATCGCATCAAAAAGTCGGAGTACATGGAATAAAAAACTAATTACACAGTTTTATTTATTATGCGTCTTTCTAGAATCCCTAGTAATAGATCTAACTCGGGTACATGAACTTGAATGATAAACATGGTGTTCTGCTAACAGATCTACAACAATAACACTAACACAAACACGAGCACCTACAACACTACTAACAGAGAGAATAACCAAGTAGCAGACCAACGAAAGTAGTGGGAGCAGTCGGTGCCAGTGCAGCCATGTCAAGGGCGAAGGTCGCAGGGGCGGCCGAAGTTCATCGACGTAGATCGGGTCGGTGGCACCGGCGACGGGTGATGTAGCAGGACGGCGGTGGAGGTGAAGCTTCCCGCCGCTCCAGTGCTCCCTCGGGTCGGATAGGGTTTGTAGGTGGGGTTTGTGGCGGCTCGGTGAACCTCGTACTAAGCATCGTGGCCCCCACCCTCTCTTTATAGCACTGTGCGACGGGGGCCCACCAACCATGATTGGGGTTGGGCGCCCCCGACTAGGGCGCAGAGAAGGGCCCGGGCCGTAACGGGAAGAGATCGAACTAACAATCTCCCTCTCGATCTCTTCTTAAAACTTGCATCTCAGCCTCTCGCCGTGTATCCACTCCACTCCATCACAGACAACCATACCGAGCATGGGTCATCTTAATCGTAATAACAACCAGATTAACCAGCCACAATACACTCATCCATTCTGAAGGATCTGACTAGGCCTTGTCCAGGAATCACAGGCTTTCCCTTAAACCCATACCGGTAATGTGTTCTCTAAACACACTGGGTGGTAAGTCTTTAGTGAGCGGATCCGCAAGCATTTCTTTGGTACCTATATGCTCCAGACTTATAGTTTGATCCTGAACTTTGTTTTTCACCATATAGAACTTTATCTCTATGGGGTTGGTAGCATTGCTCGACCTATTGTTGTGAGCATAGTATACTGCTGGCGCATTGTTGTGAGCGAGGGCCTGACCTGAGCTGACCCGTCGGCGGCCATGGATCCAGCTGATGCACTGGAGTACGTCATCGGCTGATGGTTACCCTACGTCGTGGTCTCGCTCGTGGGAAGGAAGGATCGATCCGATCCTGCTGCTGGCCGGGAGCAGAGCAGGTGAATCAGAGCTGTCGATGGCCATTATTATATTTGTCGGAGACCCAAATGAACGATATGAATATGATGATGGATGTGCGCGCGTGCATGAATAAGATCGAGTAGCAAAGGAACGATTTGCTTTCAAAACTAAAACGCCCAAATGCGTCATTGCTACTCGACGATCGATTTGCTTTCAACTCAGCTGGCGGCATCACTACATGACCAATGCGTACCATACTGTAGCACACTGCCATTTTCCTTCCTGTTGATGTTGACAAGGCTCTTGTTTAGATCCCAATTCAGAGATGACAAATTTGATACTTTACCATAAATACGTAAATGTAGCATTTCGTTTGTATTTATAAATAATTATCTAAACATTAATTAATTAGGCTCAAAATATCCGTCTCGTAAAGTACAACAAAACTATGCAATTAGTTTTTGATTCAATCTACATTTAGTACTTGTGTCGGCATTTTGATAGGACGAGAGCGTTCTTTTTCACAGTGGAATGCAGTCACTTCGCCCTTTCACTAGAAAAAAGACACACTCAAGAGCACAAACAAGTCTGCCCAACGCAGTACGTGCTTTACATAGACTGCCGTATGTAGTATTGTCTACAATCAAGTGCGCGCTGCTGTCTTTTATTCTACGCCTGGAATGCAGAATTATGTTGCGCATTTCTTCGGTTATTACCAAACTCGAGACGGATGGTGGATGACATGATTTCGGTCCAATTTGAGATGTTGGGCACGGATTGATAGAATAATAGGCTTGGGCTTCCAAGTTGGACCGTGTTCACTTCCTTTCAGAGATTTCAGGCCCGAGTGAAAAGTCTTTTCAGCACTTCTCCCCTTACAAAAAAAAGTCAGTTGAGTTCAAGCCTAATTATTGAAGTGATCTTAGTGGCTTAGCTGTTGGGACTAGAAGAGTACGCATGTATGAATGAGGATCGATGTATCGATCGAAGGGTGTCACACACTCACAGACACCACACAGCCTGTTTCATCTCAGACTGAGAGGCAGGGACGAAAGCAAACCGACAAGCGTTGGGCCCGCTGTCTGATGAGATGTATCTGATTCCAGAACCAGATACAGGTCAAGCCTTGGCCAAATTGTTAATCCTATCGTGCGTTGCAGTCACAGGTTAAGTGCTGGTAAGGTAGCTGCTCTTCTTTGACTCACTCACACAAGTAGAGCACGCCGCACTTGCGGTTGGCACATGACTTGGCCTTCCATTCCCAAATCGTCATCGGCATATGCGTAGTCAATGTTAACAGGAAAACATCCATTTAGACTACATCATCATCCGCGGATTTCCATGTCTGCCTCAACTTGGATACAATACAGTACTCATCATTTATCAAAAAGAAGCAAAGAAGAAAAGCTTGGATTCAGCAGGCTACCTTGCACAAGCCAACTGGATGTTTTCAGTGTTATGTATATACTGTGTGCGTGTTACTAAGGCAACCATTGTACGAGCGAGTACCGTAACCCAAAGGTTTAAAACTACCAGCTCCTCATGAAAAGTATTGTAAAGTGAGGAGCTAGCATGCAGCAAAGTGGCCGGCCTTGAGTCATCAAGACACAAAATTGTCAGCTTGGACGGCCAAGCACACCGCCATCTATCAACTGTTGGCTGCTCTAATAGCACTGACCTAGTTCAACGTAGTAGGAAGCATCCCCTTTTTGCGCCTTTCATTTTGTCAACGCCCTCCTATCCCGTCCGACCCGTATCCTTCACTGTCAGTATCAGTCACCACTCTGACGATTTGTCTCGTTCGCACGGCGCGGCGGCAACGTACGAATCTCGATCACACGCTGACATCAACGTACGGCCACCATTTTTACACGTGAAATCCTAATTGATTCGTCTAAAGCCACCGTACGCGCTACACAATATAATGTGCAGAAGATGGAAGATTCTACTATTAGGCCGGGTAGATTAAACAATGCAAGTATGGATCGGATCAGAAATGGGGGTAGTGGGTTAAACTTATGGGCGTGCTCCACTTCCCAACCATCTCCTACCGTGGATACCTTTAGCCTGGTAGGCAGCCGCAGCTCATGTTGGTGGGTGCTCGTGCTCCTGCTGCGTTGCCACCAACCCAAACGAGATCAGGCCTTCCCGACTCAAATCGATCAACTTGGCACACAATATTATATATACTAGAAATGCAAATGCTCTTCGTATGTCTCGTGTCTGGTCGTACATATCCAATTCAATTATATATCAGCCGGAGAGAGATACAGGCACTGCATCCAGTCAGTCTCTCTGCACTCTGCAAGTCTGCACACTGACACTGGAGGAGCGAGCGAGTGGCAGGGCAGATCGATCCCATCTTCTTCTTCGCCGGCGACCGTTGGAGATGCGGCCCGGCGGCGCCATCTGCGCGCTCCTGCTGAGCCTCATCACCTCGGCCTCCCTCGCCTTCCCGCTATGCACCAACTCCAGTCAGTTCACTTGTTTCCCCACCGCTTGGCTGCAGTATTCTTCTTCTTCGCCTCGCCTGCTTATGGATTGCTTGCATACATGATGGATGCAGGGGCGCCGGTGACGCTCAACATCACGCTCAAGTTCTGCGCCGCCGCCGGCACCACCACCACCACCACCAGCTGCTGCGACGCCGCCGCTGACGCCGCGCTCAGCACCCAGTTCGACGACATGAACGTCTCCGACGCCGCCTGCGCTGCAGTCCTCAAGTCTATCCTCTGCGCTGTGAGCACGCATCCCTCTTCTATTCTTATTTTCTTTCTTGTCCCTAGCTTAGCTTGCTACTTTTACTTTTACATCATCACACATCTCCAAAACAAAATGATTGCTGGAGATGTTTTCACTTTTCGTCTTTTCTGAGTGCAAAATGACCGCTATGCTCTAAAATTAACTGGAAAAATATTTCCACGATATGAAAAACAAAAGGGTCTACATGAGAGTACTGTACAAACTCTGATCAGTAACATAGCATCTTATCAACTAGCTGCCGTTGGTTATCGATACCCTCAGAAATGAAATCTAGTAGATGTCTCACTCAAAATCCCAAAAAAGGAAGAAGAAATTTATGTAGATGCCAATACACTGAATTGAATTGAACGTCTCCACTCCCAGAAATGCAGTCCATATTCAGCTGACTTGTTCGACGCCGGCCCCAAAATTCGGACAATTCCCTTCCTCTGCAACTCCACCTCACCAACTTCTGCTCAGTCCAAGGAAACCACTCAGGAACAAGACTACTGCAAACATGTCTGGGAAGCTTGCAAGGATGTCAAAATAATGAACTCACCCTTTCAACCTCCCCTGCAAGGCAGCACACCACCTCCGAGAACACCATCGAAACTTACTGATGCCTGGCAGTCTGAAAATGACTTCTGTACGTCGTTTGGTGGTGCGCCTAATGATCAGTCTGTATGTTTCAGTGGCAACACGGTTTCATTCAACGCCACCCAGCCTTCACCCTCTCCTAAAGGGGTATGCCTGGAGAGGATTGGTAACGGATCCTACCTTAACATGGCTCCTCATCCTGATGGATCCAATAGAATTTTCTTGGGAAGCCAAGCTGGGAAGATATGGCTGGCAACTGTCCCTGAGCAGGGATCTGGGGGTACTCTACAATTCGAAGAAGCAAGCCCATTCATTGATCTGACTGATCAGGTGCACTTTGATTCAGCGTTTGGACTCATGGGTATGGCGTTCCATCCGGATTTTGCAACCAATGGCCGTTTCTTTGCCTCTTACAACTGTGATAGGACAAAGTCACCCAGCTGTACAGGAAGGTGCTCTTGCAATTCTGATGTGGACTGTGATCCCACAAAGCTCGGTACCGATAATGGTGCTCAACCATGCCAGTATGAAGTGGTTGTTTCAGAATATTCAGCCAAAGGCTCCTCAGCAAACGTTTCTGAGGTTTTGCTCATCTCAACGTGCTCTTCCATCCATGTCTTGATATCCCTGAACACAATCCACTAACATTCTTCTTTCTTCAAACATTCTTCTGTTAGGCAACGTCAGCTGATCCATCTGAAGTTAGAAGGATTTTTACTATGGGACTACCTTATACATCTCAACACGGAGGCCAGGTACTCTTTGGACCTACAGATGGATACCTCTACCTCATGATGGGGGATGGTGGAGGGAAGGGAGACCCTTTTAATTTCGCTCAGAACAAGAAGTCACTTTTGGGCAAAATTATGAGGCTTGATATTGACAGTACACCGAGTAAGTCTTGAGTCTTTATGCCATTTGCCTACTTATTCAAACTGAATTTCTTGTTGCTTTACTCGAATCAGAAATCCAACTTTTATCAGTTTCCCTTCACCTTCCATGGTTAAATCTACATAAATTGCTCTTGCTTTTACTCTTAGTACTAAAGGACAAAATGATACTCCTGGGTCCTAGCCACCAGCCAACACCTCCAGTGAGAGTGTGAGACTATTTTAATGATGCATCTCTTTTTGGACCTTAGTGTTATGTACTAAGTTAGCAAAAGAAAATATATTGGACCCATCATTTATATGTTTTTCCTTTCCTGAGAACAGATTAGTCAAAGATGCTAGATGATGACTAGATGAGACAAGGATCTTTTGGTTGGCAGCATTATTAGCTATCATTTTATATTGAACTACTTGGAAGGTTGCAGTTGTAAAATCTTTGAGGCACTTGTCACATGTAAAACTGATATCTGCAATTAAACACATCAACCTATAAAAGTGTGACTAATTGGGTAAACTTTTGCATTTTATCACACAAAGTTTATTCTTTTTTGGTGTGAAGAGCAGCATCATGCACATGATCTGACGATTTAGTTCTTGAAGCTTTCTGTTTTATTTTTCAGAAGCAAGTGAAATCCATAACACGAGTTTGTGGGGCAACTATTCTATTCCAAAAGATAATCCGTATGCTGATGGTAGCGAGTTAGAACCAGAAATTTGGGCACTGGGTCTTAGAAACCCGTGGAGATGCAGCTTTGATTCTGAGAGGCCTTCCTACTTCTACTGTGGAGATGTTGGGCAGGTACCATTCAAGATTATAAGCAATCCATGCTTAATTTTCCAGCTGCAAATTTTGAGTTGCTTGATTAGTTTGATAGCCCCGTCTTTGTGACTGCTCACGGTCAGGGATTCATTGGTAGTCATCGTCGATGAACTGAATATGCCTACTTTGTATGCTAACAACACACTTGGTTCGTGTTTGGACCTTAACCGTGTAGGATCAATATGAAGAAGTAGACTTGATCTCCAAAGGTGGAAACTATGGATGGCGTGTGCTTGAGGGTCCTCTTGTTTACCATCCAGCATGGGCGCCTGGAGGTAACACATCGCTCAACTCCATAAACGCCATCCTTCCTATCATGGGTTACAGTCATTCTGATGTCAATAAGGACATCGGATCCGCATCAATCATGGGAGGTTATGTCTATAGAGGGTCCACTGATCCCTGCTTGTATGGAAGGTATCATCATCGTTCGCTCGGGAACTCCTTTTGCACAGCTCAATTCTTGAAATTTCAGTCACAAGCAGGGTGTATCTTGTAATGTGTTTGCAGGTACTTGTACGCTGACCTGTACGCTTCAGCCATGTGGACCGGCACAGAGACCCCGGAGAGCAGCGGGAACT
Source organism: Echinochloa phyllopogon (assembly GCA_033239725.1). Classification (NCBI taxonomy): domain Eukaryota; kingdom Viridiplantae; phylum Streptophyta; class Magnoliopsida; order Poales; family Poaceae; genus Echinochloa; species Echinochloa phyllopogon. Next base: position 64,241,022 of record BTCW01000012.1, read on the forward strand.
ACACCTCCACTCTGATTTCCTTCAGCTGCTCCAAGGACTCACCGATACCCTGTGAGACGGCTGCTGGGAGCCCTCTCCCGTCACTTGGCTACATATTCTCCTTTGGGGAGGACAACAGCAAGGACATCTATGTGCTGACGAGCAAAGGTGTCTACCGAGTCGTCAGGCCCAGCCTCTGCAGTTATACCTGCCCAACAGAGAAACCTGCGACGAATACGCCTCCTGGTCCTTCATCAAAAGCACCAGCCACAGCGCTGAGCAATCAGATTCAGATGGGAGTGGTTTTGCTGTCTGTTATTACTATGTTATGGGGTTTGCTAAGATAGGATCCTTTCCTGCTGGGTCAGTCATGTGCAAGGATGGATGGATGGATGATATGCTCTTCCATATATGTCAGGAAGGAGAAGGAATCGGAATAAGACTGTTTGAGGAAGGGATCCTGTCATACACAGTATAGCATACGACAAGTTGTGTTTGCAAAGAAAACAGAGGGGGGCGAAACTTTATTCATATATGTATTCCAAACATGACCACATCACATAGGGTGATCTGCTGTTTGTACATGCGTTGACGCAAATCTCGGTCAACGCACGAGAGCACTTGAAACGAACGAAGATCAGCAAGTTCGCACGAACCGGTCTGACCGGCTTGCTTAACTGGTCTGACCGGTTTCTAGGGTTTTGCTAGAATCGACTGTTTGTGAGGGTAACTACCAAGCTTACGTGTTGGAGGACGGCAAGATTTACGAGCAAACCAGCAAAGAGATAACCAACGCACTTACGTGACGAAGAACGACTAGTTTACGAGCAAACTAGCAAAGACCGTCGAAGCTCTCACCCGGGAGGGACCCCGCCAGGGTGTGAACGTCGCTAGCGTGCCCTAGGTCGACCAGCGAGCCTTAGGACGTCATCTCTAGTCGTGGAGATCAGTGGACGAGAAGCATGGAGGTTGGAAGAGATTAGGGTTTGAGGTAAAGGATAAAGTAATGTTTGATTCGATTGGATCTATCTCAATCGGCCTTCTAGCCTTTATATTTATAGGCCGGGGAAGTCTTACTCCTCATGAGTCGGTTACAATATGGGATTACATCAGAAAACCTAAACCTACTCGAATTACAGCTTCAAAACCGGTGTGACTGGATTCCAAACCGGTCTGACCTCTTTTCCCGAGTGCAGATCTTGCCGAAGTCATAACTCTCTCATCCGGAGTCCAAATTAGGTGTTCTACATATGCATCTTGATCGTCTCGGCGAGAGCTACGCAATGGTGAAGTCCAATCTGCATTTTAGCAATGTTTTCCAAACCGGTCTGACCGGTTTGTGCACACCGGTCAGACCGGTTTGCACAACCCTGCCAATTTTGGGTGTCAACACATGCCCCCCTGTTTTCTGGCAAAGCTTGCGTGTCAGAAAATACTCAGCAACCAAAATTGTTCTAAAGACGATGTTCATCTAGAATACATCGACCATGTTATAATATCTTGTTCGAGTTGAAGTTGAAGCAACTTTCTTTGGTCTCCACACCTTCGTCTTCGCTATTGGCTTCTCTTCAACTTGCTGCTCCATTGCTCCTCGCTAGCGCAATCTTTGCAATCTCTTCTTTTGAATATGAGACAAGCCTGAGGGACACCACCTTGGCTCCATAACCTTAGAATTTTGCTTGTTGTTACCACCTGTCTTAATAATAGTACACACGCCACTTTTGACCAGATTACTACTACAAGCAACCGGTCTTTTGCTATGCACCACAATTCGGATATGCAATAGGATATTGAATCATATATGATCTCATGTACATACTACTATAATCAACAGGTGTTGCTTGGTAAAGCTTGCGTACCGAGAAACATCTCTTTTGGTCAAAATCATAGAAGACCGATGACTAATACTAGTACATCATCTATGTCTTTATTCTAAAATCAATAAAGCTTTCATCGGCGATATTACTTGGTACTATCCATGATAACAAATTCCTTTTGTGATGCAAATAAGCATCAGTTCAGCGTAAGCACTTGTTGCACCTATCAATACTTCTACCTGATTTCACACCTATGGATCATAAAATTTCTAGCTCGAATACAAACTTCATATTCGGCCTAAATATTGGTATAAAATGTTCAAATCGGCTATAGCATTATTTGATGAAACAAAAATAGCAACAATGTCTTGATGACTCTTTCAAGCCGATTTAAAAAAGTATCAAATTCATAAGGGAAAATTGCTCATTAATCCTGAGACAAACCGGTCTGACCGGTTTGGGAAACCGGTCTGACCGGTTTCGCCTGATCAGCTGGCCAATTTTCTTTTGATGAATTTTCTTGCCCCCGGGCATTAAAATAATTAGGTGATATCTTATCAGGAATTTTAACACTTTAGGACGATATCAAAGACATCCATCGGCCATATATGTTGCCAAGGATGACACAAATTATCATCTATAGTAAATTCATCCATAAGAATATGTATAGCCGAAATAGTGTAGAGAGATATATAAATCCAGAATAAAAAAATCATCTCTAAAAACTAAATATTTCGGCTTTTGAATTAATCAATAGGCATAACAATTTAGTGATAACCCTCCTTGATATAAAGACCCATATGACGTCCAAGGATCAAAATAAGAGCATGAGGGATAACCAAACATATTCATGGATGAATTCCAATACACAGGCGTATATGGTATTTGTGAACCAAATAGATGATGCATTGACCAATAATTTTGATTATTTGGTGCAAACCTTATATTTGAAGATCGTCTCTTGGACCTTCTATTCTTCTTTAATTGCATTACAACTTCTGTGGAAACACCGTCTTCGTCTTGAGTTTGAATGCTTCCTTTAGGAACCCACGCTATGCCTTTTTCTTTTAGCTCTTGGGCACTAAGTCTCTGGAGCTTCTTCTTTTGCTAATCTGACGAACCAAGTAAATGCTTCAGCTGTGCTTGAGCTTTGGACAATGACAACTCTTTCTTGATTTTTGGCTCCTTTAACCTCGTTTGCCCAGATTTAGTATTTGAAATATCAATAGCTGAATTTTTCTTTTCATTGCCATTAATAGCCGAAGTCTTTAACACATTAATCGGCTTTTCAGCAATTGTATTCAGATCTGAACTTGTAGCTTTGCGACCATCTTTTTTCACTACATAAATCTGCTTGACAACCTTTTTCTTATTTTGAACTCTAGACCGATTTTTATGCTTAAAACGATTATTTTTAACATAAGGTTGTCTTGCATATGATGATTCTTGTGGAGCTGCATACTCTATATAATATGGCCTAAAATATGAAGGAGTATGTGACCATGAATCATTCCACCCCGTGATGAGTAAGAATAAAAATTAGTGGGATGTGGAGCACATGGAACTGGCTTTGATGGACCAAAAGAAGAATATGGTGCTGCTGAATTAAAACTCTTCCATTGCCAATTCCAATTCCCAGAATTATGTTTAGGAGGTGATCTTGATGATTTAGCTCCATTTGACCGATTAGCACGCTTGGCCTCATTTTCTTTTTGATATTTAGCCAGAAGTTCATCAAAAGTGAGCTTCGGCCTTTTACTATTGTGTTTAACACGGTCTTTACCTCCATCCATCTTAGGACGCCCTGATTTTAATATTTCTGGGCGACCCTGATCAGAACCGATCTGACCGCTTTTGTACCGGTCTGACCGGTTGAGCAAACCGGTCTGATCGGTCTCGTCAGCACAGCAGGAGTAATCGGTTCTTGTTCCGATTGTGAAGAACCTGTTTGCCCCCAGTATTTTCCTGATTTTTATTAAGCTCATCGTCCTCTGACACATCTTTAATTTGGACGATGTCTTCTATACCACTTGAAGGCTCAGAATCTTTCTCCTCACCAATATTTTCATTGTTACATAAACTGGCCGATGTTGGCCAATTTTGTAACTTCTTACCATCAAGACCAATTGACTTCAACTGGTCATTCTCTTGTGCATGAGAAAATTTTAATCGTCCGGAGTCAATGGCCGATTGTATAATTTGGCGAAACATATTGCAATTCTGAAAACTATGATCAAATGAATTGTGCAACTTGCAATAATTTCGCTCCTTTGCATCAAGAGATGACAGCAAGATTTTGTGACCAAAAGGTTTAATAAAATTTTTCTCCAGCAATATATCAAATAAATCATCATACAAAGTCAAATCCAAAGTATATTTTATTTTCTCTAATTGATGCTTTTGTGGAGAAGGTTTTAAGGTTGAGCAAACGAATGGCTTAGATTTCTCATTAATCCATTCGGCTATACTTTTCTTTGTGCTTCTCACATCCGATGCTTTAGAGTTCATCACTATATCATCATCGGATTTCACAACGCTTTTCGGTTTTGGTTTCTTATTTTTAATCCCAGAATGACTATAAGTAAACCATGTAGAGAAAAACTTTGGCAATGATGATGGAGAAATTTTAAATGTCAAAACCTTGCTCTCATCGGCCTTCCTAATTTTTATATTACAATGGCCGACATAATCTGAAGGTATGACACTGCTAGTAAGTAAATTACCATCCTCAATCGATCTTTTCGAAATATTCATAGTATCACCACTAGTAGATGAATTAATTAAAAATGCATGATCTGATTGGGAGTTACTTGCAAAGCATACATTGCTGAAATTTTTGGAGAGGCGTGGAACCTTGATATAGATGGTGTCGTATTTCTCTTGATGGCAGCCCACAGCAGTTGCTTTCTGTAGAAACCGGTCAGACCGGATTGTAGGACCGGTTAGACCGGTTTTCCCAAGTTTACTGGGAATCACCAAGTCGTGACATGTCAATGCCTCCTCTTTGCCTCCAACACCATGATCTTTGTCATTTTGGTTGGATGAACTTTTCCCAGCCATGAGTTGATATTTATTGATAACAGAATAATCGCTAGACAAATACACAACTTCATGTGGGAATTCAAGCACAACTGTTTTCTTACTAGTGATAAGGTTTTGTACAGCCAAGCTTGTTTCTTTCATTTGAACAGATCCAGATCGTTCGGTTGTTGTAATTACCAAACTTTTAGTCAAATCTGAATCGTTCTTTTTCTTATTGTCATGAGATAAGTTGATATACTTCTCAATAAGTTCATGTGTCTTTGCTGAAAATTTAATTTGGCTAAAGTTATCAGAAGTATTTTGAGCCAAATCATGATTATTAGCACTTACATGTTGTGCTGAAAAAATAGATGCAACATTCACTTGAGGGACATGTTGTGCATCATATGGTGCTTGAGAATAATTGGTCTGATAGCTAAGATTAGCATGTCCAATTTTCTCACTTGACAATATGTTTGTTGAGTTCTCACTAATTTGGCCATAATTATTACTAGAATAAGGAGCCAAATTGTAAGTATTGACCTTATAATCCATAGCATTGTATACAACACTAGACATCTGATCATGAATTTGAGGCTGCATACAAGATTCAAAATAATTGGCCGAACTTACCATGTTAGTTTGGCCTTGTAATTGTTCACCGGCTTTTGAACTTGTTGTACAGCCGATGTGTAAGGGTAATGTTGTATGTTGCTAGTAGCATTAAAATTTAAAGCATGCATATTATTTGATAACGGCTCTAGCTTATAAAATTCAGGTTTATAGTTTACATAAGAAACTCCATCTGAACAATTACTAGCCGATGCAGTATGCCTACTAGTATCATATGTAGCAACATCAACATGAGAATTTGTGGTACTAGCAAAATAATCATTAGAAACATATGATGTACTTGCATGCTGTACCTCAGGCGTTGCGTAGTAATATTGTTGTGGTGCATATGAATAACCCGCCATAATAGGTCTTGATGCTTCCAGTCTTGTAATAAATCCAGATATTCAAGATAATCCAAGCAATCAATGACCAAGACTTTGCTTCTACTTTAATCTTCAATATGAAGTAGCAAGCAAAACACAATGCAATCGGTTTGAGCAACCTGATGCAAAGTCACAGGTATAGGTGCAATCGGTCCAAAAAAATCAGATGCAACTATAGCGGCGAATCAAAATAATAGATCAATTAAGTATAAGGCTAGGGTAGAAAAATTCGGTTGCTTTAATAACCAGAATTATCGTTCCCCAGCGGAGTCGCCAAAATGTGTTAACGCAAATCTCGGTCAACACACGAGAGTACTTGAAACGAACGAAGATCAGCAAGTTCGCACGAACCGGTCTGACCGGCTTGCTTAACCGGTCTGACCGGTTTCTAGGGTTTTGCTAGAATCGACTGTTTGTGAGGATAACTACCAAGCTTATGTGTTGGAGGACGGCAATGTTTACGAGCAAACCAGCAAAGAGATAACCAACTCACTTACGTGACCCCGTCAGGGTGTGAACGTCGCCAGCGTGCCTAGGTCGACCAGCGAGCCTTAGGACGTCATCTCTGGTCGTGGAGATCAGTGGACGAGAAGCATGGAGGTTGGAAGAGATTAGGGTTTGAGGTAAAGGATAAAGTAATGTTTGATTCGATTGGATCTATCTCAATCGGCCTTCTAGCCTTTATATTTATAGGCCGGGGAAGTCTTACCCCTCATGAGTCGGTTACAATATGGGATTACATCAGAAAACCTAAACCTACTCGAATTACAGCTTCAAAACCGGTCTGACTGGATTCCAAACCGGTCTGACCTCTTTTCCCGAGTGCAGATCTTGCCGAAGTCATAACTCTCTCATCCGGAGTCCAAATTAGGTGTTCTACATATGCATCTTGATCGTCTCGGCGAGAGCTACGCAATGGTGAAGTCCAATCTGCATTTTAGCAGGGTTGTGCACACCGGTCAGACCGGTTTGTGCACACCGGTCAGACCGGTTTGCACAACCCTGCCAATTTTGGGTGTCAACAACATGTAACTAGCTGCAGTAGGTTGGGTACATGATGTTGCAGATGGAGGGCAGGTTCTTTGCCATCTCCATCACTTTTCTCTTCATCGTCTGATGGTCGGAGCCGGCCGGCAGACCGGCCTGCACCTCCTGGACTGTGCTTCTTTGTGCTTCTGATCGCCCTGCACCTGCAGCTTGGTGGCATCTGCACCAGCTGGTTGCAGCAGCGCAGCCGCAGCCGGCGGCAGCTGCTAATCCGCCATTTCCATGGCCAGGTGATGGGCATCGCCGACGCCGTGCCTTGCTGCTTCAGGTAGTCCCTGCACGCGTCCATGGCCTGCCCATCATCCTGGCACTGCTTGTCCTCCAAGTGTGCCTGTGCGGTGGCGGCGCCGCCGATGACGATGAGGGCGAGGAGGAAGAAGAAGAATATCTTCATGCTGGCAATTCTCTGTTTCATGTTGGCGCCGATGATGCTTGCTTGTATCATCTGTACTTACTGCACATGATCGAGCTGCTGGATGGATGGTACCGTGCAAGAGTCCTAGAGACGGTGTTTCGTGTACTCAATGTAGTATTTCTTTTCGATGATATGTGATAGTATACCAGAAGTATTATACTATCATGCATGTGGCTCAACTGCTCAAGCCAAGGTGCATGTGTCAAATGTCACTCTTCTTCTTCTTACTCGGAAAAGCTATTCTGTGCAAGTTGTTAAGATAGCCCATGGTTCATCTCTCTAACATTTTTTGTAAAAGTCTATCTCAAATAAACTAAATTTAAAAAACATTTTTTAGGGGGGTGCAGGGAAAAAAGATATGGCTGAAGAAAAAAAACAGCGCTGGATCAAGCAAGATCTTTTTTTTACATGGAAATCAAGCAAGATCTGGCAGCTCTGCAAAAGACAGAAAAAGAAAAAAAAACACGGAGAGAGGTTTAGCTTGCCGGCAAAATCAAAATCAAAGGCCGTGTTTTTTGGTGAAAAAATATTTTCACGTCGTTTGACTAATAATTAAGGGTATTAAATAAAGAAACTACCTTCACAACCTTGGACTAATTCACGAGACTTATCTAATAAGGCATCTGACGGCACGATTAGAGGATGGTTACCCGCACGATTAGAGGATGGTTACTGTAGCATTACTGTAGTAAATTATGGACTTATTAGGATCATTAGATTCGTCGCGTAAAGTTATACACATCCCTAAAGAGGTTTTATAAATAGACTTTATTTAATACTTTATGCGTACGAGATTTCTTTTAGAAAAATATTTCCAAAACGAAAGAAATATAAAGACGCTGACATGGGAACCACCCGCTCCCCTAGTACTAAAGCCGCTGCGCCTCCGCCTCTCGTGATCGTGAGTCGCTGCCTCCTGGGGCCCACCCCTCATCCCCCGCCGCCGGCGATGAAGCCCCTCATCTCCCACTCCCTCCACGCCGCCGTCGACCGCCGCTGGCTGCTCCCCCTCGCCCTCGGCTCCGCGCTCTCCCTTCTCCTCCTCGTCGCCCTCACCACCTTCCCCCTCCCATTCCCCTCCTCCTCTTCCTCCCCCTCCCCGTCCCTCTTCGTCGAGCACAAGCTCGCCCCCACCCCGCCGTCCCCCGCCGGCGCCGGCCTCCCCCGCGTCGCCTTCCTCATCTCCGGCTCCGCAGGCGACGCCTCCGCGCTCCGCCGCGTCCTCCTCGCGCTCTACCACCCCAGGAACCGCTACATCCTCCACCTCGATGCCGAGGCCCCCGACTCCGACCGGAGGGACCTCGCCGCGGGCCTCGCCGCCCACACGGTCATCGCCGCCGCGGACAACGTACGCGTCGTCCACCGCGCCAACCTCATCACCTACCGCGGCCCAACCATGGTCGCCAACACGCTCCACGCCGCAGCCGCCTTCCTCTGGGGCCACGCCGGCGACGGCGGATCCGACTGGGACTGGTTCATCAACCTCTCCGCCTCCGATTACCCGCTCCTCACGCAGGATGGTAAAGGCCCTTTCTTTCTTCACCCATCCCCAATTCCTAACCCGCATTGGATTGTAAACAAAACACTCTCAAGCTTGCTTGCTTCCTTGCTGCTGCAGATCTGATACATGTCTTCTCCAAGCTGCCGCGTGATCTCAACTTCATCGACCACACCAGCGACATCGGATGGAAGGAGTACGTGCGGCCTACCTAGCTAGCTACCATCCATCCTGAAATCATTTTGTTTGCGGACCACTGTGGATGCTATGCTTGCTGACCGAGGGCAATGCCTACCTTGCTGTTTCTTATGGTGTCCAGGTTTCAGAGGGCCAAGCCAGTGATCATTGACCCCGGTCTCTACATGAAGAAGAAGGCTGATGTGTTCTGGATACCACAGAGGCGCAGTGTCCCAACAGCCTTCAAGCTCTTCACCGGTATTTTACGTTGCTAACAGCATACACTTGTTGATTTGCACTCATGGATCTCTGCCGCATCTTGAAACAGTGCTAGTCACTTCTAGTTGTGGTGACCGGTTCAAGTTTTTTATGTGTGAATTGATCACCAACTTAACTTAATCTTTAGTATAGCAAATTTCAGCTACCACTTTACCTTAGCCATTCTGCAAAATACTGCATTGAAATGCCCTGCTTTTCTAGCTTCATCAGTCGTATAGTGTATATTGCCAAAACTCTCCTCGGTAAAGTTACTCCCCTTTCATATGTAAATCTTATTTTGTGTGATCTGATTGCTGTATCAATCATTTGGGATTCTGTTTATCTGTCGCCTGTAATAGCAAACCTTTGCATGCCATGCCATTTAATATAAAGATAAAGATATGCTCCTGTTTTGGGAACCAATCTAGGCATCTCAGGCTTGCCAACTTCATATACTGGCTGTAATTAATTTCAACGCTTATCTTGTTTTATGTGTCGTTTACAAAGTCCAGAAACTGTGTCAATGAACCTGCCAAATGCTTCTCTCTAGGCAGGAAATCAATTGATTTCAGTTTCTAAAATACTCCCTCTGGCCATAAATATAAGGACTTCTGGCATTTAAATTTTGTCCCAAAATGTAAGGGCATCTGGGCATCCAATCAGGAACTCGCCTGGCCATTAACTGTGATAATTAAATCAAGAGCTGGCCTGGCTGCTTTAATGAGGGGCATGAAAGACCTTTTCCCTCCCTATTTAATTGTCCTTTAACTCCCAGACATCCGTATATTTAGGGATGGATGGAGTACAACTCATATAAATACTCTAGGTTCAGATAGCTTAAACAGATAACTAGAAGTTGTAAAAATCTAGAGCCTGCATCTGCACTGAATCAAGGCGTAGGCTACCAAGAAGCAAAATCTTAGTAGCAATTGCTTTCTTTTGTAACTTCTAACTAATGATGAAATTCTATTGACCTTATTCTTCATTCTCTAACCAGCAAGGCTATTATCTCTTAAGAGCTTTTATGGAATGAGGATTTCTTTGTTAATTTGAACCTTTGGGGAATAAGTATTGCTTTTGAATATAGAGGCACCTACCTGATGATCATATGTTGTTGCAGGTTCTGCTTGGATGGCACTGTCTAGGCCCTTTGTCGAATACTGCATATGGGGCTGGGACAACCTGCCTCGCACAGTGCTCATGTACTACTCCAATTTCATCTCGTCCCCAGAAGGCTACTTCCACACTGTGGTCTGCAACGCCGAGGAATTCAAGAACACGACCGTGAACCATGACCTGCATTACATCTCATGGGACAACCCTCCGAAGCAGCATCCTCACTACCTCACGGTCGAAGACTTGGACAGGATGGTCGCTAGCGATGCGCCGTTCGCCCGGAAGTTCCACGCAGACGACCCAGTGCTAGACAAGATAGATGAGGAGATCCTTTCCCGTGGCGCAGACATGCCAACCCCTGGAGGCTGGTGCGCAGGAACGTGGGAGAACGGGAGCGACCCGTGCTCTGTCATAGGCAACACCAGTCTCCTTCGGCCTGGCCGTGGAGCGGTGCGTCTGCAGCGGCTGATCACGTCGCTGCTTTCAGAGAAGTTCCACCCAAGGCAGTGCAAGTAGCGGTGATGCCTCTGACCCAACCAAATCTGAGCTATATATGAATATATACACGCGTGGACTGCTGGCGATGCATACATGGTTGTTTCTGACTTGTAGGCTGTCGCCGTTTTGTCAGGCAGTTACCATCCCTTTAACTTGTGCCATTCTGATGTTGTACCACCGGATTAGTCATCTCATCTGTAGAGTCTGTTGTATTGTATCTCCACATGTAGTGCTACTTTATCATCCAAGGTATGAACCTGGACACCTAGTGATCGATGTATTTCAGCGTAACCATAGCCCTCTATACTGCCAATGATAATTTGGTTTTCTAATTGCAATATTTGTTTCCATGTTGCTTCTAACTTTTCACATGTTGGTGCATGTTCTGCTCTGAGAGTTGTGTTGGTAAAAGAACGAAAAGCTAGCTTGAATCGTTACCAAAAGCCTTTTGGCCGCTTTATAGATAAAGCAAAGATAATGAGATTATCAGTTTTACAGTAAAATATAATTTAAAAAATCCAGTCCAGTGGCTAACAAACCGGTTGTGAAAGTCAACATATAAGTAGGATGCAGGACCAATCCATATTTTGAAATTTGAATGGACCACCCGGGCGCCGTGATGTCGAATACGTAAAACTTGGTCAGCTAGGATTATTAGGTGGTGATGAAGGCAACAGGCAATTGCCTTGCTGCCGGCCGGCTCAACAAGGTCGCCGGTCATCCAAGGTAACTACGCGGTTTGGTCAATGGATGGACCAACGGACGGCTGTGATCCATCTCCGCTGCTTTAATGGTCTTGGTTGGCATCTAGAACCCTTGACAAGACTCTTGTTTCAACAAAGACATGTCTCACAGACGAAGCTGAATTAGTTTAATCCGATCGATCGAGGCGATCATTACATTACATTACATAGTAAAGATCACCGTTTCCTTGGCCACAAACAAAGGCAAAGCTTAGGACTTTGTCAACAAGGAGCAGAGCAGAGTACAGGCTGCTGCAGAGCAGAGGAGCTCCGTCCATCAATTCAATTCAGGCAGGGTTCGATGGCGCAGCCGCCGGAGGGTTCGCTGATCTATGCGATGGTGGCGCGGGGCACGGTGGTGGTGGCGGAGCACACCTCCTACACCGGCAACTTCCGGGACATCGCAGGGCAGTGCCTTCACCGGCTGCCGGCGGGGAACAACCGCTTCACCTATACCTGTGACGGCCACACCTTCAATTTCCTCGCGGCCGACGGATACGGTGAGCTCGATCGCATGCAGAATTGCAGATGCATCGCCCGCCTCTTGTTTGTTTTTCGTTTCTTCACCAAGGAAACTGTTGGTCACCATATCTCTGCATGCTTTGAATTGGGTATACATGCTTTTGCTCTGTGTTCTGCTTCTGGCAAGAATAATTCCTAAATTTCAAGGTCAAATCATGAATTTCATGCTATATTTTGATCATGCTATGGAACTAGTACATGTTGTAATAATACAATAGTAAAGCACCTGTCCTGGTTGGATAACACATCAGACAAACGCAAATTTTCAATTTCAATTTGACAAGTGCCTGCTGCATCCTGACGATCATGCAAAATCATAGCTTTCCCTGGGATATACTGCACTTTAGCTTATACTAGTAATATATAAGTTCAGATAGTTTAGCTTGTTGCTCGTGTTCAGAAGAAACAGTCAGTCAGAGCCCTTGGTATCAACTCAGTAAAGGAGTTTGAATTGACGTGCTGGACTTTGTGAATTTTTCTTAGCAAACAAAAATGCATATAACTCTCCCATTTTGTCAATAATTTATTTATGAAGATTGCGTTGCGACTGGAGAAGCTTCGATCTGAAACTTATTCAGATAGGATGCCGATGCTCCTTTTTTTTTCTTCCTTTTGCACAGCTTTAAATCTTGTCTGCCAGGTACTTGTACTCCTCCTCTTTATGCCAAGTTATCCCAAAAATCATATTATTCTATTACTACTATCAGTCTATCTATCTATAATACTATAGTACGTGGCATCGAAGCGATGCTATAGTTGAGCACAACACAACAGTCACATTATAGCTGACAGCAACCGAAACGAATGAATTGTTGCAGCCTACTGCGTTGTTGCAACGGAGTCGGCTGGGCGGCAGATTCCTATGGCCTTCCTGGAGATGATCAAGGAGGATTTCAACAAGAGATACGCAGGGGGCAAAGCAGCCACAGCGACAGCAAACAGCCTGAGCCGAGATTTCGGGTAATTAAGAATGCTTTTCATCTCATCTGCAAGCAAGCAATGATGCATCTTATTTGTACGTTCTGTTCCTGACTGGCATTCATGGCAGGCCAAGGCTTCGAGATCAGATGGATCACCCAGAGGAGGTGAGCAATCTGTCGAGAGTGAAGGCGCAGGTGGATCAAGTGAAAGGCATCATGATGGAAAACATCGACAAGGTCATCGACCGCGGGCAACAGATCGATGGGCTCGTCACAAGGACAGAGCAGCTGCACGACCAGGCTAATGATTTCAGGCAGCAAGGCGCGCGGGTGCGTCGCAAGATGTGGTACCAGAACATGAAGATCAAGCTCATCGTCCTGGGCATCATCGTCGCGCTCATCCTCATCATAATCCTCTCAGTTTGCCATGGCATTTGCAAGTGATCCATCATTTCGATTTCAGCTACTGGTGCTTGTTTGATTAATTTGCTCCATCGATCGCTCGGTTCGCATAAGTACATCGTTCAGCCGGCCTCTACTTACTAGTTTATTAGTTGGGTTGTTTTAGAACACAATGTTTTGGATTTGGATGATCACTGTACAGGCAATATAATTAGCGCACCTTGCTCAGCTCGCTGCATGGTTGCTTCTAACTAGTTCTCCAACAGTTGTCCAATGATAGTTATCCAGCATTTAGTATCTCAGTGTTCAACAAATAAAGTCCCAAAAACTTGGTTTGGAATCTTACCAAATATTATTTGGAGGAAAATGAAGTACCTCAACCAACAATTCCTAAAAAAGTATCTCCAGGTAGATTTTGCAACCAAACAAATAATTCATCACTTGATGAGCAGCAGAGTTGCATGCACGTACAGAGCTAGCTAGCTGAGAGGAATTGTAGTACCAGATGAACTGAAGGAACTAGATCGAGCAGCAAAAGCCGCTGCCTTGTTATTATTACTAGCTTGCTTAATTATATATAAGTAGAAAGATACTAGATGCAATTACAGACCAAGATGTCATCATATATAATGAACATACTGGTACATGATCGATAACCTGAGCTTAGCTTATTATTAACGGGCCACTGCACGCACGAGATTTCCCACGATATGTGTATCATCGACGACGCATATACATGCATACGGAGTGTTGAGTATATATATGCGGCGGCCACATCATCACGCACGCACGCATCACGGGTGAATGCAGCCACCTCCGCTGCCGCTGCCGCCACCGAGTCCACCGCCGCTGCCACCGCCAAGGCCTCCACCGCTGCCGCCACCAAGGCCTCCGCCGCCAAGTCCTCCACCGCTGCTGCCTCCACCAAACGGGCCCCCAAGTCCTCCGCCGCCGACGCCACCAAGGCCTCCAAGTCCGGCACCGCCACCGCCACCAAGGCCACCCACGACGCCTCCGAGCGGGCCACCGATGCCCCCGACCGCTCCGCCTAAGCCGCCGACGCCGCCGGCGCCAGCGAAGCCTCCGACACCCGCGCCGTACCCTCCTACGAGGCCGCCGGTGCCCGGCAGGAAGGTCTTCTGGTCGCCGTTGTTGATGGCGGCAGCAGCAGCATTGTTGCTCATCATCTGATGACGATGACCGCCCTTGTCGTTGTTAATGGTGGTGGTGGCCGCCGTCGTCGTCTTACTTCTTGATGCCGGCGCACTGGTAGTAGTACGTGTAGGCATGTCTCTGCTGGCCTCAGCCACCAGAACGAGGAGGAGCACCACCACAAGGCAGCACAGCGCCGTTGCACCACCGGGACCGGCCGGAGTTGTAGCCATGTACGTCGACCGTGTGCCAGAGGTGGATGATGGATCAGATCACTAGCTGCGAGATGATAGGTCCCTGGCCTGAAAGAGCTCGCTAGCTATGGATGTCGTTATATAGAGGACCGTACCAGTAGCAGTAGTACGTGGTGGGAGCTGGGAGCAGCTGAGCTAGTGATGGGCGGCGGCGGAGCATTGAGCTATGGTGGAACAGCGGTGAAGTACAGGTGAGACAAGTAAATGCATACATACATAATTACATTTTTTTTAACCAACGGCACTCGAGTACGTTTCTATTCACACGGCAGAGAAATATAAGATTAAAACCCGAGAAGTCATAACCAGGTAAATAAAAATAAAATATAGAATCGATGGGTTGAATTGGGACATCAGCTTACGCCGGCCGGTCGGATTGGAATATCGACGCAGACCACAACTACAACTCACACCACCATACATACCTATGTAATCGACGAGAACATGCAAACTTGACCTTGTGTCGATAGGAGACCGACAGAAGCAGACCGCACCGCATCGAGAAAGCCACCGCCGTGCAGGACCCTCCACCGTAGTGCCGCTGAAACACCACACTCCACCTGATAGAGTGATGCCACCGAATCTGAATCTCCCGCAAGCTGCCTCGCAGTTGCCACCGCGATAACACAACGCACGGGGCCTCGCCATCAGGGTGGTGAGCAAAGCTGCCCCGGCTCCTCGGATCCCCATCATGCCGCCAAGCCATCATTGCAAGCCGACCTCACTTTCTTGCTTTACCCTCGCACGTAGCCTCCGCAGCCAAGCCAGTAACTGAAGAAGTCGCCTGCATCATCTTTCGACGCAATGTGCCGCACCGGATAGCCCAGTCAAGCTGAACAACCTGTTGCAAGCCAAGTCATCGCAAGATGCCGATGCCACAAGTGCCGTCCTTTGACGCAGTCCTACGCCGCCCTGATCGTTGCCAAGCAACGCCAGCCGCCGCGGTCCGCTGCAAGAAGCTCCAACCGGCAATCATGCAACGACCTCCAGTCACCACCATAACTACAAACACCCGCACGTAGGCTCAACAACACCTTTCTAGTTTGCCAAGCGGCGAGAATGCCGCCACCAGTAGCAGTCGCCCAAAACCAATGAACCAGACATGCCAATCAATAAGAGGGTCTCTAGAGATAATGCCTCCAAGGAGGATACGACGCCGATAATGCCGCCATCACTCGTCCAGAATGTGGACTAGGTTTTCACCCAGAAGGGTTGGAGCAGGGTTGGAGCTCCAAAATGACGCCCCCAGCGAGAAAACGACGCCCTAGGGCGCTGCCGTCATCTCCACCAGCAAGAAAGCCGGTGAGGGCTTGCGCCCGGAGTATCTCTACCCTATGCTGCACGCTCAAGCTTAGCACTCCCGGAACACGGCTTATGCAACCCTACCATGGCAGTGGCATTGCCGCTCCTCCACTCCCCCGGCCACCCCTACTGCTACCTCCTCTGCCGACTCCCCGCGGAGCTTGGCCTCCGCTACCCCGCGCGCCCAACCGCCGACCGTCAAGCCAGCGCACGACGTACATGCCGCTGCCAGACGCCCCAGCGCGCCTCTGACGTATGCCGCTGACCGTCGGCCGCCCCAGCCGCCGGCCGTCGCCCGCCATGGCCGCCTGCTGCCCGACGCGGGTGGCCGTCGCTGGCCGCTGCCATCCCGTGCGCCCGCTAGCACCTGCGCTGGCCGTCGGCCGCGCGCCCCGGTCGCAGGCGTCGCCTAGATCCGCGCGCTGCCGATCAAAACGTCGGAAAAACTCCCCGTCGCCGTAATCCCCATGGTCTATCGGGCTTCCGACGACGCCCGTCAACGGCGACGAGGTGGGGTGGAGGGGAGGGGAGGGAGCGGCGGCGGCTAGGGTTTGTCGCCCAAGACGGGGCCGACGCGGGGAGAGGTGATAATCGATATGAGATCCGAAGCTACCACTGGAAGCCAGCTGTACTGTCTACTGCCGCACTCCACAGTGCTACTATCTATCTATCAGTAGTTGATTATAGAACAGAAAAGAGAGAGCTAGAAGAAGATGGGAGATCGATGGGACCGACAGAGCTTCCGTGCGCGCGCGCGACCGGGCCAGTAAATAAGGGACGATATACTAGCACTAGTATAGGTATATCTTCACGCATCTATCGTGACACGACGGCTCTGCATTGCAGTCGTCTGCACTGCATCTGCATCACGGATGGATGGATCGGATCGGCCGGGTCATCGGAGTAAATGGCCGACCGACGAGCAGACGAATGCAATGCAGATCGAACTCTGCACTCGGACGACGGATCGGAGGTGTTGGAAGTTGAGCGGCGTGCCTCAGCTGCATTGCATTGCTCGCTCGCTCGCTGATATCATACCATCGGCGGTGGTAAACCTAACCGCCAAACTTCACCCCGGCCCATTGCATTGACCTCTCTGTCGATTTTACACTCATTAAACATCTAACGCCTGCTAAGCTATCAGTAAGAGTACGTACTACTGAAATCATTCAAAGTAATATTACTACTACTGGCAGTGAAACCAATATGCAGGCTCTACTCTGAATTTTGGACAGGAAAGGGTGCACCAACCAGCCACAGTGCCTCTCTCTCTCTCTCTCTCTCTCTCTCTCTCTCTCTCTCTCTCTCTCTTCTCTCTCTCTGTGCGCACAAGCTAAGATATACGAATGACTTGTCATCCATGCAATGCAACCACACCCTCGCTAGCAATCGGTGGAGGAGCAAGCAGCCCAGTATGGGAGCACTGCTGAATCTTATCGCCCCGGCCGCACAAGATGCTCTATTCAATTCATCCATCAGCTTCGTGCGTGCAAATTTACGCCACCGTCTTTTCAGCATTAAAAATATCACATATATTACCAAAATGTTACTTAGGCCTTAGTTCTCAAGTTTCACCCTAAAATTCTAATATGCAAAAAAAAAAGATTCTCATCACATCAAAATATCGGTACATGTATGGAGTACTCAATATATATAAAATTAAAAATTAATTGCACAGTTTTATTATACTTTGTGAGACAAATATTTTAAAACTAATTAATCAATATTTAGACAATTATTTATAAATACAAACGAAATGCTACTGTACACATTTATTATCAAACTCTAAAGTTTGGATGTCTTAAATTGGGGTTAAACAAGGGCTTACTTCGTCTCCGTATACATCCTTACAACGCCGAGATAGATGCAAGTCGATCTGTTTGCGCCTGCCGCAAATTTACCATATTATCTAATCACATCTGATCTGACAGTAGTGTCTATTTGTGCCTGCCTATTGGGCCATACCAAACAAGGACGGTTGCATTATTGGCCCAAAGCCCGGTCCATTTCATTGGCCTACTCACGCGTGTAGTACATGACACTGATAAAAGTTTTAAGTTGTTCACTACAAGTCCATATACCTTTACGTGATGATACGGCATGTTGACTATGTATGTCCTCTTTCTTATCTACTACCTCCGTTTCAAATTACTATTTATTATTGTTTTTTCATAATCTTTGACCATTCATTTTATTTAAAAATTTTATCCAAATATAAAAATCAATAAATTATACTAAGTATATACGATGATAAAGCAAGTCACATATAAAATAAATGAGCAACATATCATATAGAAACCGACTTTATGTGTAAACTATAAAAACTTCCGTCATAACTGCTGAATCTCCGTCCAAACTCTTCCATCGTTAGCTTTCCTGATCACAATTTTCCTGAAACAACCCCTCCAAACGACGTTGCAGGTGGAGCCGCCCGCGCGGCAGTCGACGAGCTGCGACCTGCACCCGAGCGAGGCGTTCACCGGCTTCTGCGCAAGCGCCTCCAGGGGCTCAAGGCGTCCGCCGCCGTGGCCTCGGCGCAAGTCCACCTCGCCCATCCGGTCCCTCTTCGCCAGGCCGTTCGGCGCTGCCGGCTCCTCCGCGTCCGGCACGGCCGAGCCGCCGGACCTCCGGCGCTGCAAGTCGTTCTCGTGCGGCCGCGGCGGCTGACAGGGCGTGGGCGCTGTTCCACTAGGACGACCGTGACCGCGTCCGCGACGCGACGACAGCACGGCGTCCGGCGCGTTCCCGGCCTCGTCCTCTACCGCGGCGGCTGCGCTTGCCGCCGATGTCCAGCTCCCACCGCAGGCGCCACCGTGCATCCCTGACGATTTCTTGGACGAGGACATCCCCGTGGTCATGAAGTCCGACGAGATAATACCGGTGGTCGTAGAACTGGGACCCGTTGGTGTTGGGCCCGGCATTGGCCATGGACACCACGCCCGTTACTCGCCGTGATGTCGCCGCCCTGGCACATGAACGCGGTGGAATGGCCCGCCCTTGGTCCAGGCCGTTCACGGCGGCGCAGTGAAGGGCACAATCTGTCACACCCGGATTTACACAAAAATCCGAATGCTACTGTATGTGTGTCCAGGAAGTCCACATAACACATACAGCTTACAAATATGGTAAAACAGAGTACATATGCTCGAATAAAATAGTTTTGCATCAGAGTTTACCTAAAACACAGCGGAAGTCTAACTCTCTCGACAGGTAGAGCCTCAAGTCCACAGGGACACCGACTGGTTGACCACAACTCAGTAGTACGGAAGATCCTCAAGAAACTTCATCTGTTACCCATCCGGGATTTTGTTGAATAAATAGCAAGCGTAAGTAAAACAATTACTTAGCAAGTATAGCACGGGTGTATGAAGGCTCAAAAAGGCTAGACACGGCTTAACTGCATTAGCACTTTTAGTTGGTTCGTTTTATCATTATCCAAGTTACTACAAGTGAATGAAATCTCAGTTGCAACCCAATTAATAAAGTGTAAGTGTCATTAAGCATTAATAAACATCAGGTTCTAATCAAAAAGGATACAGGCCGCTCGTGACCCTGAGCAAGGCTATCATGATAGATTTACACTCTGCAGAGGTTTCGCCCTTTACCCACCAGTCGCGTAAAAGTTCAAAGGAACTTCGCACCCAACCACGCACATCAACACTTCCGATGTGTGACTGCATAGGGACGCTACGAGGCTTTCACAAGACACCCTAACAAGATAGTAGCCGCTGGAGTACTACAAGGTGGTGAGTCCTTAGGCACCGAGATCGACGTACGCCCACGGAGTCACACCATGAGGGGGTCGATGGCGTCCAGAGCGCGGGTATCCACCCCAACAATGCGCAACGCGCGGAGTTCTCAATCGCTGAGACTCCCAACACGGGACTGGGTCCCACAACACCGTTGGCCCCTCGGTAACCACTATCAAGCTAGAGCCGTACAAGCTACTTGTCCAAGACCAAAGCCATTATAGTTCCGGCGGTGGCGACAGGCTCCTGGGTTGCCGCTTTAAGAACCGGTCCTTAGAGGGAGACATTAGAGCAAAGCACACAGCACATGCTCTAACTCCCTAATCCATGTTGCTAAAAAGCAAGTTTTAACATTAAAGTTGAAGTGGACCATTAATACAAGTTTAACAGTTAAATAATGGTGACAGTAGCTGCGCCTAGCAAAATACTACCCATATGCAAAAACCCATAGGAATACAAGGGCAGGGATATAAATGCTAGGTACGACCTTAAAGGTAAACAGTATTAAACACATGCGTATGTAATGGACAGTGTATTAAAAGAGGGAGTAGGTAGCAAGGATTGTCCGTGCTATAACTTGCCTTCCTCGGAGTACGGCTGCTGCTGCGAGTCCTGCTCCGGCACGTCCTCAACGTACTCGAAGTCCAAAGCTACGGGCTCGCCGACTGGACACGATCATCACGCAAGCATCCAAAGCAATCATTACATGCAGACAAAATTAATTCTATTAGAACAGTACACCAAACAGTGAAAACAGTACAAAAACAGGAGCTAGAAATAATCTACGCTTCGCTACGAACACATGAGCGCAAGAATCACACTAATCGGAGCTAAAACGTGAAAGTTATAGCGTTTCTAAGGTTCAGGGACTTGCTGGCAAGTTTCTGAAACTTCCAGGGGCTCATTTGTGAAAAACCGAGGACCTATACGTAATTTCGTGTTAAAACAGGAGGGCTAACGTGCAAAAACGCAAAGGCTGGACCGCGGGTTCAATTTTTCAAAAGGTTAGGGGCTTAAATGAATAAAACAGGACCTATCTGAAATTATTTTTGAACTGGAATGGACCTCGGATTAATTTCCAGAAAGTCGAGGGGCTCTTTAGCAAAAAGACCGGCGCTGACCGGTATTGACTTGGCCCGGACGCGTGGCAGCCGTTGGATCTGATCTGGACGGCTGAGATTTAAAACGCGAAGGGGTATCGACCGATCTAATCTGGGCGGTCGATCTCGGATCGGACGGCTCTGATCGCCCGGCTCGCCGGGGACGAAGAAGCCGCGGCGGCGCTGCTCGCGCAACGGCGAGGCTCGCCGGAGTTGGGCGTAACTCGGCCTAGGGTGTTCGGTTTTCGACGGGGTTTGGTCCTACGGCTTCAGGAGAAGATGGCGAGTCGACCTAGGGGGTTCTAGTCGAGCATCGGCCGGCGAATCAGGCCGACGACGACGGGAGGCGGAACGGAGCTCCGGTGTACCGCGGGGGAGGTGTTTCGGGTGGTTGCTGGGTCGGATTTTTTTGGCGCTGGAGCTTCCTGGTGTGGTGGTGAGTGCGACTGGGTAGTTCTAGGGGTGTTTCGTGCAGTGGACAGGGGTGAACGACGGCGACCGGCGGACGGCCATCGTCGGCGATCGAGGGAGGCCTAGCTACGGTGCTCAGGAGCTGAAATTGACAGGGGGAAGGGCTTCGTTACCTCCTGGCGGTGCTCCTGGGGGGCTGAATTGGAGCGAGAGGGTTCCGGCGATGGTGGTTCGTCGGAGCCCGATGCTCGGCGGCGGCGCGGCTCGGGGAAGAAGGGGTTGCAGCTACTGCTGCTGGGCTCGGAGTAGCTCGGCGCGCTCCAAGGGGCTCGGTGAAGCTCCTCCGAGGCTCGGGCGGGGCGGAGCTGCACCAGGGCGAGGTGACGACGGCGGCCGGCGAACTCCGGGGTGCGGCGCTCGAGAGCAGCGCGACTGGAGGCGGCGGCGGCGCTAGGGTTGTGCGATGGGGGTGGGGGAGCAGGGTGCGGCGCGGGCCGAGTTAAGAAGGCACGGTGGGGGCGGCCTCGGCGTGCGGGCCCTGCCGCGGCAGACGCGCGGCCGGCCGCGCCATTAGCGGCGCCGGTGAAAGGAAAGGGGAAGGGAGGCGCTGACGCGTGGGGCCGGGCGTGCAGAGAGAGAGAGAGAGAGAGAAGGGGGCGCGGAGCAGGCCGGCTTGGCGGGCCGGAAGGGCAGCTGCTGGGCCGGCTCGGAGAGGAGGGGGATGAGGGGCTGGGCCGGACTGGAGGAGGAGTTGAGGGGGCGAAAGTGAACCAGGGAAAGAGTCCAGGGAGCAGAAGTGAACTATGGGCCTAGCAACTTTTCTAGAGCTCCAAACAAAGTGATTCAAATTTGAATTTAAATATATTTAAATTCTTGTTTGAATCACAAGCAATACAAAAATAAATGCAGCAGCATGAATGCAACAATAAATGTTTCTAACACTTATATTTGATTTTAAACTTTAGAAAATTATTATTTAACCTATAATAGATATGAGCAAGCTCTAAATAATTATTTAAATGCCAAAAATTTTAAATTGAGCATTTTTTTGGGTGTTACAAACCTACCCCCCTTAAGGTGAATCTCGTCCTCGAGATTCGGATGTAGAAGCGAAGAGCTGTGGGTACTCGGACTTGAGATCTTCTTCCCGCTCCCAAGTCGCTTCATCTGCTGAATGCCGGCTCCACTGCACCTTGCACATCCGAATGGTCTTGTTCCTCAACACTCTTTCTGACACCTCCAGGATTCTGATCGGATACTCCTCGTATGTGAGGTCCTCCTGAACATTCAACTCATCAATCGGGATCTGCTCTTCTAGCACCCGCAAGCACTTCTTCAACTGGGACACATGGAACACATCGTGTACTCCGACTAGTCTCTCAGGTAGATCTAGCCGATATGCCACTTCGCCCATCCGTTCCTGTACCCTGAACGGTCCGATGTAACGAGGCGCCAACTTGCCTTTGACATTGAACCGCTTTATGCCTCTCATGGGTGACACCTTTAGGTACACAAAATCATCAACCCTGAAGCTGAGGTCCCTCCGTCTGACATCGGCGTAACTCTTCTGTTTGGACTGGGCCACCTTCAGGTTCTCTCTGATCACCTGTACCTGCCGCTCTGCATCTCTGAGTATTTCCGGACCAAAGACCTGACTCTCTCCAGTCTGATTCCAGAACAAAGGGGTCCGGCACTTCCTGCCATACAATGCCTCGAACGGTGCCATCTGCAGACTCTTCTGATAGCTGTTGTTGTAGGAGAACTCTGCATACGGCAAACTCTTATCCCAGCTGACACCGTACTGCAATGCACAAGCCCTCAACATATCCTCTAGTATCTGATTGGTCCGCTCTGTCTGACCATCTGTCTGCGGATGATAAGCCGAGCTGAAGTGCAGCTTCGTGTCCATAGACTCATGTAATTTCCGCCAGAAGTGTGAGGTGAACTGAGTACCACGATCTGACACAATCTTCTTCGGCACCCCGTGTAAGCACACAATCCGCTCCATGTATAACTCTGCTAGTCTGGCGCCTGTGTAGGTGGTCTTCACTGGCAGAAAGTGGGCCACCTTGGTCAGACGATCAACAATCACCCAAATGGAGTCAAATCCTCGCTGAGTGCGGGGCAGACCAGTGATGAAGTCCATGCCAACTTCTTCCCATTTCCACTCTAGAATCTTCAACGGCTGAAGCAATCCAGCTGGCCTCTGATGTTCTGCCTTGACTCGCTGACATGTGTCGCACAATGCCACGTGAGTCGCCACATCACGTTTCAATCCGTACCACCAGAATCTCTCCTTGATATCCTGATACATCTTAGTGCTGCCTGGGTGGATCGAATAAGCTGAGTCATGTGCCTCTCTCAGAATCATCTCTCTGATCTGCGCTATGTCCGGCACACATATTCTCTTTCCATGCCATAGAGTTCCCTGATCATCAACTCGGAATCCAGGGGCCTTTCCCAGAGCAACATTCCCCACAATCTCTCTGATCTTCTCATCTTGCAGCTGTCCTCTCCGGATCTCCTGCTCGAGTGTGGGCTCCACTGCCATCTCTGTGATGCTGGTGATGAATCCCAGACTCATCTTCTCAAGCTCTTGACTGAGTTCTTCCGGCAAACAGTGACCAGTGATCCTGTTCACATAACTCCTCCTGCTCAGAGCATCTGCTACCAAGTTGGCCTTCCCTGGGTGATAGTGGATCTCCAGATCATAATCCTTGATCAGTTCTAACCATCTGCGCTGTCTCATGTTCAGATCTGTCTGAGTGAAGACATACTTGAGGCTCTTATGATCAGTGTAGATGTCACACTTATGCCCAATCAAGTAATGCCTCCAAATCTTCAGGGCATGTACCACAGCTGCCAACTCCAAGTCGTGTGTCGGGTAGTTCTGCTCATGCTTCCTCAGCTGCCGGGACGCATAAGACACGACTCTACCCTCCTGCGTAAGGACGCAACCCAGTCCTAGACGGGATGCATCGCAGTAGATGGAGAAACTCTTAGCCAAATCTGGCAATACTAGCACTGGGGCTGTAGTCAATCTTTTCTTCAACTCTTCGAAGCTGACCTGGCACGCCTCGGTCCACACAAACGCGGCATTCTTCTCTAGCAAAGCAGTCAGCGGCTTAGCAATCTTGAAGAATCCTTCAATGAACCGTCTGTAGTATCCGGCCATCCCAAGGAAACTCCTGATCTCGCTCACATCCCGTGGTGGATTCCAGCTCAATACATCGCTGACTTTCTTCGGATCAACTGCCACTCCTCCATTGGACAACACGTGTCCCAGGAATGCCACTTCCTTCAGCCAGAACTCACACTTGCTCAGCTTGGCATACAACTGATGTTCCCGAAGTCTCTGTAGCACCAATCTCAGATGTTCTTCATGTTCTTCCTCATTCTTGGAGAAGACCAGAATGTCATCAATGAATACCACCACAAACTTGTCAAGGTAATCCATGAACACGCTGTTCATCAAGTACATGAAGTATGCAGGAGCGTTGGTCAATCCAAAAGACATGACCAAGAACTCATACAACCCGTACCAAGTGGTGAAAGCGGTCTTGGGTATGTCTGACGGGCGGCTCCTCATCTGGTAGTAACCCGATCGAAGATCTATCTTGGAGAACACACAGGCTCCTCTCAGCTGATCGAACAGATCATCAATCCTTGGCAGTGGGTACTTGTTCTTGATGGTCACTTCGTTGAGGGCTCGATAGTCCACGCACAACCTCTGAGTACCATCCTTCTTGTCGACGAACAATACTGGTGCTCCCCAGGGCGAAGCACTCGGACGAATGTACCCCTTGGCCAACAACTCGTCCAACTCCTTCTTGAGCTTTTCCAACTCCTTCGCTCCCATCCTATACGGCCTCTTGGCTATAGGTGCAGTGCCAGGTTTTAGTTCAATAATGAATTCAACATCTCGTTCCGGAGGCATACCTGGCAACTCGTCAGGGAACACATCCGGGAACTGGCTCACCACCCTGATAACCTCGGTTGTCGTCCCTTCAGCTTGATTGGCTTGGCCTTGCTCGGAGGAATTTGCTGCCTGATACTCCACCTTGTCACCGGACTCTGCTGTCAGCTGGATGGTCCTCGTAGCACACCTGATCACTGCATCATATCTGGTCATCCAGCTCATACCTAGGATCATATCAAATCCAAGGGTCTCCAAGACTATCGGGCGTGCCTCGAAATCTACCCCCCTTATGGTGAGGGTGATACTGGGGCAGCGTAAAGTGGCGCGTTGCTCCCCCCTGGTGAGCTTACTAGCATAGCATTCCTCATGGGCAACAATGCCACTAGGTTCTTTTTTACAAAAGCGGCGGATATGAAAGCATGCAAAGCTCCAGAATCAAATAAAACTGTGGCGGGGGTCGAATTGACGAGGAACGTACCCACGACGACATCATTAGATGCCTCAGCTGTCTCTGCTCTGGTGTGGTTGAGCTTGCCCCGAATAGGAGCCTGCGGAGCACGACCTCCCTGCTGCTGACCCTGCGGCTGCCCAACTCTCTGAGCGCTGCCCTGCTGGTTCTGTCCGGCGGCGTTCTGGATCTTCTTGGGGCAGACATTGGCGAAGTGTCCCTGCGCGGCACAGTGGTAGCACACCCTCGGACCTACCGGTGTAGTGTTGGCTGGGCTGATGCGCTGAACTGGACTTGGCTGCACCTGGCTGCGCTGAGCTGGACCCATCTGTGGCTGACCCTGAGGACGCTGCTGCTGTGGCGCCCGAGGAAACTGAGGACGCTGCTGCTGGTACTGGCCACGACTAAGCATGCCGGACTGGCCCTGGAAGCGCTGCTGGCCTCCCACCTGCTGACTCTGTGGAGGTGCGAAGCGTGGACGACTGCTGCTGCCCACCTGCTGTCCCTGGAGCTTCCTCTTCTTGTCCTCCATCTCACGGCGCTTGTGCTCCAACATCAGAGTGCCGTCCACCAGCTCGTGAAAGGTAGGGAACTTGGTGCACATGAGCTGGTACTGGAGAGCATCCTGCAGACCGTCACGGAACCTGGCCTGCTTCTTCTGGTCGGTGGCCACGTCTTCTGGAGCGTAACGGGCCAACGCGACGAACTTGTCACGATAAGCCGCGACACTCATCCCTTCCTGCTTCAGTGCCAGGAACTCCTTCTTCTTCAAAATCATCAAAGCCTCCAGCACGTGGTGTGCACGAAAGCTGCTGCAGAACTGCTGCCAGGTGATCTGAGTACCGGCCGGGCGTGAGGACTGGTATGAATCCCACCAATCCAACGCCGGCCCCTGAAGCTGCCCTCCGGCGTACAGCACCTTCTCTCTGTCATCGCACTGGGCGATGTCCAACTGTCTCTCCACTGCCTTGAGCCAATCATCTGCCTCAAGGGGGTCGCTGGCCTTGCTGAAGGTCGGCGGGCGTCCCTTCAGAAATTCGCCCCTCTTGTCTCTGGGCGGAGCAGCTGCCTGTGGATTGTGTTGGTTCTGCTGGATCAGCCTCATGGTCTCAGCCATCTGCTGCATCATCTGAACTTGAGCATACATCAGCTGCTCAATGGTGGGGATCTGATGGTTCGGATTCAGGTTCGGAGGCTGACCACCCGCATTGCCCCCAGGGTTAACCATCTATAATCACAAAGGTTAGATGTCAGTCGATTAGTACGAGAAAAAATATATATAACCCCCTGCTATCTAAACAATAAAGTCCTTAAGCCTTATTCCAACATCTAGATGGTTGCAGACAGGTGTCTATGCCCATCACAATCATTACAAAGAACCAAATCAAACATATGCATAATAACAATAAGTACAAGCATTTAAGTAAAGAGCTTGTTTGCCGAGTGTCAAAATAATACACTCGGTAAAGAGCTTGTTTGCCGAGTGTCAAAATAATACACTCGGCAAAGAAGCTCTTTGCCGAGTGTATTACAATGGACACTCGGCAAAGAATTAAGTTTTTTGTTTTTGAACCGCTAAGTGATTCAAATAATAAAATATAAGGAGTAGAAAAATTATATGCATATTGTTTGCCGAGTGTCAATAGAATACACTCGGCAAAGAAGCTCTTTGCCGAGTGTATTATCGTTGACACTCGGCAAAGAATTTAGTTTTTTCGTTTTTGAACCTCAAGTGATTCAAATAATAAAATTGGAATGAGTAGAAAAATTATATGAATGTTATTTGCTGAGTGCCAACAGAATACACTCGGCAAAGAAGCTTGTTTGCCGAGTGTATTTTTTTGACACTCGGCAAAGAGCTTGTTTGCCGAGTATATTTTCTGTGACACTCGGCAAAGATGTGAGTTCAAATAATTTTTAAATTCTAAAACAAGCAAATTAAGTCAAAATCATGGAATTTGTCATGAAGTGATTGTATCACATATAGAGGCTGTGATAAAAAATTGAGAACATTTTGCACATTTTGTCACAACGATGTCTACAAAATCGAAACATCTCACGAGAAGTGTATCGTAATTGTGTGTGATAGAGTTAGTGGATGTATGTTTTGAATACAAACTTTTTTATATGATCTCATATGAAAAAACACTTTAAATCAAAGTCATACACCTCGACGAAATATAAAACTTTGTAGTTGACAACTTTTGTATTTGAGATTGTTTAATGACTCAAAACATTATTATAAGTTATCAAATTTGAAATTTGAAATTTGAATTATACAAATGACCTCGTACGTGAATATGTTCTATATAAAAGTTGTAGGTCTCAAAGATATATAAAAGTTTGTAGTTTACAACTTTTTAATTTAAGATTGTTAAATACATTAAAATATTCTTATAATGTATCTAATTTGAATTCTTAATTTTTAAAATTTTCAAATGACCTCGGATGTAAACATGTTTCATATCAAAGTTGTAGGTCTCGAAGAGTTATAAAAGTTTGTAGTTTACAATTTTTTCATTTGAAATTATTTAACCATCCAAAATTTCGTTACAAACTCAAAGAGAAACACAACTTGCCACGTCAGCAATCCATCCCTCCAAAATAGTGGCTTCCTATTGGTCCAAACCTTACCACCCGGATCCACCTCCTGCCATCCAAATAAAAAACCCCACCCCTCTCTCTCTTCCCTATCTCTTTCTCTCCTCTCTCTCTCCCTCACGGCCAGCCGGCGGGGGGCTCGGCCGGCGCGGGCGGGCGGTGCCCCTGTGCGGCGGGCGGCCCAAGGGCGCGGCGGGCCGGCGGCCCCACGGCGCGGCGCGGCGGCCGGCCTGGCAGCTCCCCGGCGCGGGCATGGCGGCCGGGCGGGTGCGGGCATGGCGAGCCAGCCTGGTGCGAGTGGGCGGTGCTGGCGCGAGCGGCCAGCGTGGCCGGCTCGGCGCGACGCGGCCAACGCGGGCACGACCGGCTCGGCACGGCGCGGGCGCGGCGCGGCCAGTGAGGGCACGGCGGCCGGGGCGGCCGGCCGGCCGGTGTGGGCGGATGTTTTTTTATTTTATGAAAAAAATATTTGCCGAGTGTCGTCGGTGTTTTTTTTATTTTTTGAAAAAAATGTTTGCCGAGTGTCTGCTTGGCACTCGGCAAAATCTTTGCCGAGTGCCCGACGATAAACACTCGGCAAACAGGGCTTTGTCGTTACCCTGTTTGCCGAGTCACCTTTGCCGAGTGTTACACTCGACAAAGAATTTGCCGAGTGTTTTTTGGGTGTTGCCGAGTGTTTGGGACACTCGGCAAACCCCCGGTTTCCCGTAGTGTTCTTATAGTTAGTTGACTTTGCACGTAGAAGATGGAGACAAAATATTTCTATTTAATTATATATGTATATGCACATTATTAGCAGGCAAGCACGAAATTTCAATGTCAGAGTCTGTTTTTTTATTAAAAAATTGAAATATCATAACATCATAGATTAGTTGGTAAGGTTTTTTTATGGTGGTATCTGTCCACCAGTATTCGAGTCATCGACTCAAACTAGTATCGTATTTTTTTCTAAATTTATTCCAGAATTCAAGCGACGCTTCCCACCATCCACCCCCGTCCTTGCTAACCCAGTGGCCTTGCTGCCCCCGCCGCCGGCCACCGTCCACCGGCCGGTCGGCCGGCCCGGCACTACCGCGCCGCCTCGCCTCCACCGTCGGTCGAGCCGCCACCACCGCCTGTCCTCCGCCGCCCCTCATCCCCTTACTTCTCTAGGTCCGGCGATCATTGGAGACCCCACCCGGCAACCTAGAAGCCCTAACCCTAATCCCGCCGGCGGCCTCGCCCACCGCCCACGGCCGACGGCGACCTCGCCGCTGCCTCCCACCTCCCACCCCATCGCCCTCGCCGGTGAGCTATCGCGCATGGAAGAAGATGGAGGAAGAAGGTATCCGACGGAGGAGGAAGAAGATGATCAAGATGATCCAACGGCTCACGTTGTGGAAGCTAGTATGGCTAAAAAACTTTCGGAAGCTATATAGGATTTCCGGTAAAGCTGGGTCAGGAGAAACGGTACGGGGCCGAATTTTTCGGTGGAGGCAGACAATGCAAAGGCCGGCCCAAAAAACAAAAGAGGCAGACCTGATAGAACGCTAGATCCCCCAACGACACAGCACGAAGAGAGAGGCAGGCAACCAGTGTCGAGAGACACGCAGCGGGACGTGATGGGCATAAGGACGCCGATGCTGTCCAGAAGCTGCAAATCGTCCAACAGCAACAAACTTGGGCCGGGAACGCAACAGGCGGGGGGACGCTGATGCTCTCCCGAGGCAAGGAATCGTTCAGCCGTATGATATTAACTATTTGTGTGTTTTTATAATAAACACGAGTACATGTGTTGTGTGCCGGCTGAACTCCGTGCATGCAAGAGGGCAACTTCACTAATAATCATGAAATAAACATTCCACTAGCTGCTTATTGAAAATATTTATTGGGGATCATTGGAGATACTCCCGTTGCATTTATTTGTACATAACATTATAAGAAGAAATCACAGATAAACAATAAGTAATAAAAAGTCAAAGGATGTACTTATATAGTCCTATATTATACCACACATAGCTATTTGTTTTACATGCACGTTTCATCTTTGAGAGGGAGATACACATCATCTTTTTTTCTACATCACATCACAAATATATAGGACCTTAACTTAATTTGTACTGGCCGCGGCCAGTAATTATTGTATAACTTGAACTTTAATTAGTAGGGCACTAGTAGCCAGCTCTTGACTCAACTGTTTCTATAGATTCGACCGTATATAATAGTAGGCTCGATCTTATTAGGAACCAAATGCATATGGGGTAGCGCACAGCAGAAGAGGGGTCTTCCTGCGCACACCTAATCCTGGGGCCTCACTCATGTCCACTTGCTCCATCCCATCTGGAAGGCTCCATTCAAACGAGTGCAAGAGTTGCGCCAAAGTCAGCTCCATGCTTGCCAAGCCGTAGTTATACCCAGGACACATCCTCCGTCCTGACCCAAATGGTGTGTACTCGTAGTTGCTTCCAAAGAAGTCAAGTGCAGCCCCCTGGAACCTCTCGGGCTTGAACTCCTCAGCATCTTCCCAGTACTTTGGGTCCCTTGAGATGGCCCAGGAATTTACGATGACTCTTGCTTTTGCTGGTATCATGTATCCGTTGATCTCGCAAGCTTCGATGCTTTCCCGAGGGACTAGCAATGGGGCAGGAGGGTGCAGCCTCAGCGTCTCCTTGATCACAAATTTTAGGTATTTGAGATCACCTGCTCGGAGTAGATGAGTCTCGGTGATGATTTCCTGGCTGGGGAATGCTTCCCTGATCTGGGCTTGCAACTTGCTCATCACCTTTGGGTTTGCCATGAGCTCCGACATCGCCCACTCCATCGCGGACGCGGAAGTTCCAGTTCCACCAGCAAACATATCCTATATAGTATATATATAAACAGAATATATATATTATTAGTCGATCGTAAATGGAAAATCTTCGCTCGATCGATAACAAATTAAAGTAGTACTTTATATATTTACTACAAATAATATATAGTACGTATACTATACAGTAGTACGTACGTAACTAACCAAGATGATTGCTTTGATCGTGTCGCGGGTCATTGGGAACCCAAAGTCATCGCCATTCTCCTGCAGCCCCAGTAGAACGTCCACCAGATTACTATTATTATTCTTGTCCTCCGCCTTGCTGCACTTGCTTGCTCCCTGTCCCAGCTGATGATGCAGGTCGTCGCTACTCCTCCTGGCTGCTTCTTGTTGTTGCTGCTGCTGCTTGAGAATCTCCGCCTCCCTCTCGCTGATGATCTCCTCGAGGATGCCATCGACGGTGTCTCGGATGGCTTGGAGCTTGCGCCTCATGCCGGTGAGCACGCTGAGGACGCCGGAGAATCTAGGGAAGAGGTCCGGGACGTAGAAGCCGGAGGACATGACGACGCTCTGCTTGATGGCTGCCAGGAAGTCGGCGGCGTTGCTCCTCTTCTTCCCAAACGCCGCCCGGGACACGATGCTGTTGGTTATCCGGTGGAGCCTCGAGCTGAGGTCTACCGGCGTCGATGGCCCGGCGGCACGGATCTCGTCGACGAGCTTCAACACCTAATTAATTGCAGTGCGCATGCAGTGCATCGTCGTCAGCACACCTACGTACTATTGATTAATTTGACGTACTGACCTACGTAAAAAGATAGATGATGGAATTGCAGTGCAGCATGCAATGTGTAGTATAGTATATACCTCGTCCTCCCTGATGTGCT
This sequence comes from Echinochloa phyllopogon, assembly GCA_033239725.1. NCBI lineage: Eukaryota > Viridiplantae > Streptophyta > Magnoliopsida > Poales > Poaceae > Echinochloa > Echinochloa phyllopogon. The sequence goes on from BTCW01000012.1 coordinate 64,273,044, forward strand.
GGAAGGAGAGGATGCGCTTGGTGCTGAGGATCTCCTGGATGCAGAGCCTCCGGAGCTTTCGCCAGTAGTCGCCGGAGGGGGAGAAGAGGATGTCCGTCCAATCGTAGGCGACGATGCCGCCGGCGACGAGCTTGGGCCGGGTGGCGAAGTTGGCGTCGTGGGTCTTGAGCACGTCGCGAGCGAGCTCCTTGGACGTGACGACGACGACGGGGACATGGCCTACGCGGAGGTGCATCAGCGGGCCGTGCTCGTCGGCCATGTCGCGCAGCGCGCGGTGCGCCAGCGTGTTCACCAGACGGTGCGCGCTCCCGATGACGGGGAGGTTCCGCGGTCCCGGCGGCAGCGGCTTCTTCCTCCTCTTTAGGAGCTCATCAAGCATGGAAATGGCAAACAGCAGGGAAGAACACAGCAGCGCACACCAGCACAGGTACAGGAGACGATCATCCATGATATATCAACGACGATCGTGTCTATGTGTATGTGTGTGCTACCAAATTAAGAGTTCGCACATATATATATATGTGTGTGTGTGTGTTGATACCGGCCAGCTAGGGAGCCTTTATATAGGCAGGCGCCGCGCTAGCTGATGCTGCAGCTGCACTCGAGTTCGAGGCTGGAGGGGCCGCCTACTACGACATACAGCACTCCCTTAATTTGGTCAAGGTCATTTATTAGTTCTGAGAACGTGTGTCGCTATTCTATCTGGAGTTTTTTTTTCCAAATTGTCAACATGTTAATTTCTAGCACTCTCTTGTTAGATGGAATCATGGAAAGATACGCAGGCCTTAATTAATCTAGCTAGTAGGCAAAGAAGAAAAAGAGATATGCAGTGCCAATGCTTAGGTCAGTCTTAGTGGGGTTTCATAGCATTAAATTTTTTGATCTGATAGAGGAGAGAGAGTTTCATGGCATAGCACGATTATCTAGTTTTCAATGTAGGTAGATATGTAGTGAAACTGTACGCCGAGACCGGCGTTGCCTAAATTAATTACCTATTGATAGTTACCGGGCACCATGCAGGTTACCCTGTTCGATTGCCAGTCATTTGTGTAATTATCTTGTTTTGGTGTAGTCCATTAATCAATATATCGTCAAACCTCGGTTAAGAGAAAAATTCAAAGTCACATGGTGAAGCAATACATATTTGTTAACATCCGATGATTAAGTGATATTATGTATTTATAAATCTTTACCTAATTATAAAACAAGCAACGTTTGGTACGTCGCTTACATCAGCATTATCCGTGCTTACGTCACCGCCGCCGCCTCCACCAATTCGAGATCCAGTCCAACTCCACCGCGCGATTCCCATCGTTTCTAAGTCCACACCGAAATTCGTTGTGGGCAGACTAAAGGCAGGGAGGGAATCGATGGGCAGGAAGCAGGGGTGCAGTTCAATTCCCATGGTGAGGCACAACAGGGCATGAAGGGCGGCGAAGTCGCGGCGCCTATCGCACGCTACCTCTCCTCTCCTCGATGGTAACCTGAATCTGTCGCCAAATCCCTTCCTTTACCTCTCAATTTCCCTTTTGGTATTCGCTGGGTCGTCTAGATCTGAAGCCTGTCAATGAAAATCTGATCCAGTTATTTGTGCTTGGAGGTTTCATTGTTGCAGGCTTCAGGCTTGAAGCGGAACGCATGGCGTCTCCAGCGCTAAGCTGCTACACGGAGCAAGTGAAGGCCTGGTCTCGCTAGCTTGGTGTTTGCGCCTGTGCGTTCTCCATGCTCTGTTATGCTAGAAGGCTTGTGATATTTTATCTTCTACATGTACGTGGATCCTGTTTGCTTAGCTGAGTTGAATGGTGTTTGGTTGTAGGAAGGATGAAGGGATTTTTTTTGGATTACTTAAGGAAGCAGCGAGCGAGGGAAACCATTGAGATGCTGCTCCAATTGGCAGAGGTGACAGTTTCTTTTAAATAATTAAAAAATAAGGAATTACACTTTTGTGTGGTAATTTGGGATTCGTTTGTCCTAAGCTGCAAAAGTTCAGGGAAAAGATTGGTGACAAGGTACGTGTGATGATCAGAAGCCTCTATTCGGCTATTCCATCACAAACGGGCATTCAGTATAGGACAGCCATGAAACATGAGTACTTTTTATCTGTGTAAGCTCGGATGTAATTACTTTATATCTTGTCAGTTTCTGCAGTGCATAATATTAGAATAAGCTTACATGTTTTATTTATCCAGTTAAACTAATATAACAAATCTCTAACATAAGTCAATTAGTCCTACCAGATGGTCAGTGCTTCATGTAATAAGGTCTTCAAGAGATTAAGTCATAAACAATGATGCGTGAATATGCTTCATGTAATAAGGTCTTCATGTAATAAGGTACTTTAACTATAATAACTGGAATGAAGTACGCAACAAAATGTTGGCGGCCAGCAGTTAAACCCAACTTGCCCGTGTGTATAATTAACCAATTAATCTAAACAAATACTATGTACAACATGATATGAGGGTCAAGTCAACTTGCCCGGGCATGCATATACTTTAGCTTTGCTTCTTGACGCGTATATATTTATATGTCACTACTGGAAACCAGAATTTCTCTATATATTCACGTCGTCTTTTGTCAATTCACATGTGCGAAATTCGTCGATCATACATATGCAAATTGACCTTGGAAGAGGTTACACGCTGAAACGTTAGCGCAACTGTCAGTATATATATTACTGCAATATGATAACATTTAACCAACGACACAGCATTTCAGGGATGTATATACATATAGTGTCTGGTGTGGCGTGACGAGAAATAGAGAGGACAAACTTGCAGCTCGCAGAGAAAGAAAAATAACAGTGCAGTCAAGGATATCCAATAACACTGCAGTAGAGTGCGTCTCAAACTCAACTCTGAGCGAACATACAAGTTATGCGACCTACAGACTACGGATCGACTACAGTATGTAAGTATGCATCATATTGTGAACACGTCGTAATTGGACAACTGCAATACTGGCTAGTATTTTCCTTTCAGAATGAACCCACAGTTTGTTCCTGCTTTAATTTGTTAACAAACTCAGTACACGGCTCACAATACATGTATATGGCTATGCAAATCCTCTTAATTATCTACCGATATATTTGGGGTTTATTTGTTGGATAAATAGGTAATTTCATGATTAGATTCCGAACAGTACTAAACATGACAAAAATAACACCTACATGCAAGTCTCTGACACACCGGTAATCATCAAGCACATCACGACGAACTCAGAAAATATGATGTAAAATAGATTTGTTCACGGCGTACGTACTTAGCAGGCGCAGGCACAACCGTATTGACGAGGACTGTTGGAGCGATGTCGATATCGCGGACAGGGAACAACAACCGATGTCGTAGACGACGGGCTTTCACAACGCTAGACTAGGACGAAAGACGAGCCGTGGCGAAGACCACGAGCAGTCACGCGGAGCGCTTCCTAAAAACCTTATCCACCCTCTCCCGATCCAGGATCACAAAGGTGAGTGGTTCTGAAGACCTGCTGTCCCGTTCGCCGGTGCACGTCGGCGCTCGGGATGGAGTAGACTACGAAAGCGGCGAACCAGCGAGAAGAGGCAAAAACCCTAACTCGAAGGCGGAGAGCCTGTGCACCGTCGAAGCGTGTGGGGGCCGGAGTGTCTAGCGCTTTTAGTCCCGATTGGTATTTCCTGGGGTCCCAAAAGCCCTTCCCATGACCTTTAGTCCCGAGTGATAACACCAACCACTTTTTAGTCCCGGGTGGTAACTCTGGTAAGTCATCCACGAGTTAATTAAAAGGAAAACACTCAGGATTGTGTCACATGTGCTATGTACATGAGATGGCAAAGAGGCTACATGCGAGATGAGAAGGCTCGAGTTCTGAGTCCCACGCACCACATGTGTGTATTTCCGTGCAAAAGCTCGTGTGACTTTGGACGGCACGCAGACTCTTCCATGTGTAACTGATTTTTTTCTAATTTTTTGGGAACACGGACTTTAGTCACCGGGACTTTAGTCATCGGGACTAATTGAGGTTTCTCTACTAGTGATATTGAAAAGGCTAGCTTTTAAAAAGATGCAAAATATATCTTTTTGGATTGGCTTTAAATTTATATTTATATATATAATACCTATAATGCCCCTAAAAATAACATTCCACAAAAGCTAGAAGATCTAAATAAAGAACTCAATCAAATAACCTTCAAAGTCGTGAAATTGTAGTCGTAGCTTTGCAAACACTTGGTAAGTCTTTGCCAAAAAAAGATCTTCTCAAAAAGATCAAGACTTCACCGCGAGTTTTATGATTTTGGTCTAGAATATAACAAAAGAGTTGGAAATATTCAAATTTAAAGGTGATCAATGCATGGATTTTCTTAAGGATCATTCTAATTTTTCTTGCACATGCCGTAACACTAAGTTTTCCCAAGAATCTTATAAAAAAACTCAGCCAAACTCATAGACTGAAAACTATTCTAAAAATAAAGGAAAAGATAGTTTTAGATTTGGAGAGAACAAAACACTTAGCACAAAATTGATCTTTGTATTAATCCATAAGATTCAATTACACGCCACTTGAAACCTAAACAAAGCATTGATTGGCAAAAAGCATTTATTTGGGCTGGGCTGGGCCGGGCCGAACCGAACGGAGGGACGGAACAACCACCGAACCGAATGAATCGTCGTCAGTTGCTTGTTGTTTGCGCTTTCCTTGTCTTTCTTTTTTTCCCCCAATTTGATGGATCGATTTCCTCCTGATCCCCCTCCCCTTTCAGTTGCCATTGCCAGCCTCCCCTTCACCATTCCACTCTAAAGATCGAATCGATCGATCGCCCGGCGCTCCTCATCCATCTCATCTCATCATCTTTAGATCGGACTGGATTGAGATTGGATTGGAGATCCGAGGAAGGAGGAAGAAGGGCCCATCGATCGATCCGATGGGGCGGCTGCTGTTGGTGAGCCTGCCGGCGACGGGCTCCGTCATCTACTGCTGCAAGCACTGCGACACGCACCTCGCCTACGGCACTGACATCATCTCTAGATGGTGAATGTGAATGTTGGGGAGAAGGAGAATCGGATGATGACGACGGGGATGCACACCGTCTGCGACATCTTGTGCGTCGCCTGCGGATCCATCCTCTGCTGGAAATACCTGGCCGCCTTCCAGAAAACCCAACGCTACAAGGAAGGCAAGTTCATCATGGACAGGAACACCGTGCTGCCAATGGCCACCCCTTCTTCTGCCTCCTCCACCTTGCAGCAGCAGCAGCACACGACCAGCGCCGACGACGACGAGGAGAGCGAAGATGACGACCAAGATTCATCCTCTGACCACCAGGACTAGATCCATCGATTCGATTGCTTTGTTGCTTGTAAATATACCTAGTTGCTCCTCCCTGCGCCTGCTGCTGCTCTAGTACGTACGTCTTCGTCGTCTTTCTGTGAATACAATAATAATATCATAATAATGCAGCGAAATGTTATGTCATCCTCCTGTGGATGTGGACGTGTGTACAAGGAATAAAATACCAACAGCAATAACATATTCATGTCTGATCGAGAAGCAACCCGACCTCTCTCTCTCTCTCTCTCTCTCTCTCTCTCTCTCTCCTTGTATCATCCATGTGCCGTGCCGTGCAGTGCAGGCAGTCAACCGGTGTTCCTTATCTTCCTCGTCTCTTCCATGTGAAGCAAATATTGGTACACGTGGCCTCCATGTGAAGCAAAGCTGGGTACACGTGGCAAGGTGGTATTTGGCGTCGCTCGGGATGGTCCACCGCCCACGTTGAGATGAGCGGCCACGTATGCATGCAGCACGCCGCCGCTGATACGTGATGCATGTCGCCGGCGCACGCATGCAGCACGCCTCCATGCGCATATGCCACGAGTCCCCCGCCACGTCAGCGCTCACGGACACGTGTGGATCCTGATCGAGAACACGTACACCTCACCTGCAGCAGGAGTTCTACTTATAGCATGAACGTACGCGATCTCCATCATATGCATATGCATGCCCATCGTCCATTATATATCAGCACTCAGCTCGCTCGATCTTCTTATCAGCTAGCTATAGCAGCACCACGACAAACAACATGGCGGCTTGATGGGTTGCACGGCAGCATCAGCCGCCGGCGACGAGCATGATGACGCGGGTTGACCGGCTGGATCTGGTGCTGTGCTACCTGGAGGAGATGATGCAGCAGCAGCACCACCGTAACAGTCGTAGCACCGCCAGTACTTGCTCGCCGTCCACCCCGACTACTACCGCCGCCGCCGGCCTCATGAGTGACGACGACGATGACTCCGCCGCTTCGGCCGCCAGCACGCCAAGGGGAGTGGGAGTGGGAGTGGGAGGGAGCAAGAGCTCGTTGAGCTGGCGCCGCGGCTCGTCGTGCCGGCCGGCAAAGGAAGCGCTGGAGGAGGCGCAGGCCAAGGGGAGCCTCGTCCACCGCATCGCCTTCCTAGAGGACAGGGTGCTCAAGGTTAATTTTAATTACCTCTTCATCGTCTGCATTCCTAGCTAGCTAGCTAGCTAGTTGCTACCTGGTAATTAATTCCACCCAATAATTAATTGTGATATATATATATATATATATATATTATATATGGCCTGGCAGATGGAGGAGGACATGGAGATCATCACGCCGGAGAAGCAGACGACGATGAGCCATGGCCACGACGCCAGGAAGGACAAGGCAGATCGCAGTCGCAGCAGCAGCAGCAGCAACAATAAAAAAGGGCTCAAGAGCTTGGTCAAATCCTGCGTCAGAGGAAAGCTCAGGACCAAGGACTAGCAGACGTGTACTAGTTTTTTCTTAATATATAAATTACTTTGACGATGAGCAGTGCCTGTATACGTATGTATTTGCTTGCGAAAGCACGTGCGCCGTATAGTGACGTGTGCTATATATGTAGTTTTTCTTTGAAAAAGAGGATGCCTTCTGTCGCTGCGAACATCAAACAATAAAGTTTTTGCAGTATTCTCACGCCCCGTTCACTTTACTTATCAGCACCGTCAATAGTATTTTTTTTCGGCATAAATCAGCGTCAACCACCTGCCATCAAGTCAGCGGTATTTTTCTCTCAGTACAAGTCAACACCAGCCATCGGTCAAGCGAACGTCAGCACGAGTCATCAGTCAAACGAACACGCCGTCAGTTAATGACTATTAACTGGCGGGTTATAAAATCTTACTGTTACTAATATTAGTTAATGACTATTAACTGGCGGGTTATAAAATCTTATTGTTACTAATATTACTAATTAGAGACTCCTTTTGGAGCCTCCACGTTAATCCTCGAGACACGCTAAAATATAGATAAATTCTAGAAATTCTCAAAAAAATAAAAACATCCACCATCGATTTGACATATTCTAATCACCATTGATTTTAGCAGCCATTAGATCTATTTTATTTTCTTAAAAATTACCCGCCGCTGCTGTTATGAAAAAATAGTCAAAAATAATCCCCTAAATTTGTATCTAAATTACCCGTCACTGCCGTTACAAACGTTAACGGAAAATGACCCCTTCCTTCCATATTTTTGTAGAAACTTTTTCAATCTACCTGCCACACGCCGCCAATGTTCTGCGTCGTTTCCATCATTCACCGTGCACTTTGCATCTGATTGACGAAATGTGCTGAGTGGTTCTACCATTCAAAGTCGATTATTGTCTAGCTCGAAGTCACCGCAGGGCAGGCTGTCATCCCGTCATGCATGATTGCCGATCGATCTACCAATCAAGTGAGCTCGGCGTGTCGTCTTCCACTTTCCCCTGTTTCTCAATCTGTTTCAACTTCCGACACCAATCAGCCTCTCCTTTCGTTTGCAATTCCTGGGTTCTGTTCCTTATTTTCTAGGGCAATTTGCTGATTTGCTTTCATGTTCGATATACATCAGGCACCAGTTGCCCCATGAGAGGTGAGATCATACATGAAGTTGCATGGCCACCGCAAGAAGGATGCTCGCGTTGTTTAATGAGTAACATGCACCTCAGGCCCCTTAACTTGTCGAGCTGTGTCATCCAGATCCATCAACTTTGAAAACGCTTTTTTGGATCCCCAAACTTGCTAATCGTGTCAAATAGGTCCAAATCTTGAGTAATCATGCTAATTTATTTTTAATCCTTCTTGATTACACCCCTTCCTGCATGGCGCGGCCCCATGGGGACGGCGCGAGGCGGAGCGAGAGTGTCAGGACGATGTACGCCTGGCTGTCGGGGGCGCCATGGCCACTGCCTCATGGCCATCTGGGCGCGCCACGGCCGCCGCCATCTGGTCGTCAGGGGCGTCGCTGCCTCATGGCCATCGAGGCACGCCATGGCCACCTCCTCCTGGCCGTCGGGGCCCCTCCCTCCAGATCTGACGCCAACCCCTCCATACTGGTGGCAGGAGGCCTCCTGCACTGGCGCCGCCGCCACCGCCGTCCAGGAGATAGGGTTGGGAACGGTCCGACGGAGGAGAATGAGTCAATTGACGCAGAGTTGGCTCTGGCGTAAGGTAATGTTGGCCAGGGGTAATTTTGTCTATCCACTAAAACTTGACACGTTTCTATCTCTATTTTACGGTAAATGCTAACGGGATGGACGACAGTGTCATTTCGGGAACGAAAATTGAACTCGGTGTCAAATATGAAACAAAAAGTTTTTGAGAGCCAAAAATAGAACGGGTCATTTTTTCAGTGTCAAATAGGGAATTTTCTCTTAGAATAAATTAGCATGATTAATCAAGATTTGGACCTATTTGACACGATTAGCAAGTTTGGGGACCCAAAAATGCATTTTCAAAGTTGATGGACCTGGATGACACAACTTGACAAGTTAAGGGGGCCTGGGGTGTATTTTACTCTTGTTTAATTTACCCCGTCTTCCACGTCATGACAAACAACGAATCATGGTGCATGTCCGTATAGATGATTACAAGTTACACCGAGCAGAGGATTGCGGTGGGAGAACGTATTATGTGTCTGTGACATGCATGTAGTGGTTCGTGCACGACTAAATTATATATATACAAGAAAGTAGATCGATGAGAAAGACTGAAAGAGGCATAAGATTTCGTGGCTCACTTCTCCTTTGCAAATTGTGCAGGTGAGCATGACGAATGAGTAACCAGGCAGATATGCTACATTTACAGGGCTACAATTTTCTGAAAATTAGTGACCTACCATTCGCCATTGTATACAGTTTGACAGAAGACAAGGTATTTGATCATCTTTATGTTTCCCCAAAGTACATTGATATATGTATATCCAATGGTACAGTGAATCTCATTCTCATTTAGAACGTGAGCTGTAAAAACTATGATATTTTTTCTAAATTAATAATGAGTAAAATGCACCGCAGGCTCCTTAACTTGTCAAGCTGTCATCTAGGTCCATCAACTTTGAAAATGCATTTTTGGGTCCCCAAACTTGCTAATCGTGTCAAATAGGTCCAAATCTTGATTAATCATGCTAATTTATTCTAAGAGAAAATTCCCTATTTGACACTGAAAAAATGACCCGTTCTATTTTTGGCTCTCAAAAACTTTTTGTTTCCTATTTGACACCGAGTTCAATTTTCGTTCCCGAAATGACACTGTCGTCCACCCCGTTAGCATTTACCGTGAAATAGAGATAGAAATGTGTCACGTTTTAGTGGATAGACAAAATTACCCCTGGCCAACATTACCTTACGCCAGAGCCAACTCTGCGTCAATTGACTCATTCTCCTCCGTCGGACTGTTCCCAACCCTATCTCCTGGACGGCGGTGGCGGCGGCGCCAGTGCAGGAGGCCTCCTGCCGCCAGTATGGAGGGGTTGGCGTCAGATCTGGAGGGAGGGGGCCCCGACGGCCAGGAGGAGGTGGCCATGGCGTGCCCCGATGGCCATGAGGCAGCGACGCCCCCGACGACCAGATGGCGGCGGCCGTGGCGCGCCCAGACGGCCACGAGGCAGTGGCCGCGGCGCCCCCGACAGCTAGGCGTACATCTTCCTGACACTCTCGCTCCGCCTCGCGCCGTCCCCATGGGGCCGCGCCATGCAGGAAGGGGTGTAATCAAGAAGGATTAGAAATAAATTAGCATGATTACTCAAGATTTGGACCTATTTGACACGATTAGCAAGTTTGGGGACCCAAAAAAGCGTTTTCAAAGTTGATGGACCTGGATGACACAGCTCGACAAGTTAAGGGGTCTGGGGTGTATTTTACTCGTTAATAATACTTTTCATTTGGCTTTACTGTTTATCACTAGGCACCGGTGGTCAAGGAAGTTGACACATGAGAAATTACACCTCACTTCAGCAGCGATTTGGGATCGTCTCAGTGTACGTATATTCATAGGGGTGAGTGTGCATACATATCCGTGTCTATGTCTGATCTTTCTAAAAAAACTAAATTTTATAGATATACTTCGGATAATTGTTAATGAATTGTGGGGTATATCTTTCCAACTATGCACTATTTGTTCATTCACCTGAACCAATTATTGATCCATAATTCCATATACATTGTAACATCCATGTAGTATTTGCATTCTTAGGTGAGATGTTTTTTGCTTGAATGTTATTGATACTTAGAAGATTCATATACACCACATAGGTATTCCTTTAATAATGAATACATATTTTTTGTGAATTAAAATGTCAACTATCATAGAGTAGACTCCTTTGGAAGCCTTTATGTTATCCCTCACAGGACCGTCTTAGAAAAATAGATATATCATAAAAATTCTCAAAGAAAATATAAACATCTTGCTATGGATTGGTATATATTATAACTCTTGACAATAATAACCATTAGATCTATTTTATTTCCTAAAAACACATTACGGACATCCACCCTTATTAAAAATAACCACATTTAACAATATGAAAAATAACCATCTATTTTTCTACATGAATTACCCACTTATGCCCTTATAATAATATAATCTAAAGCAACCCCATAACTTTTTTTCTAAATTACCAATGTATACCACTATTTTGGGGAAAAAACTTGAATCCCAAATTCTCTCGCACACACATTATTTAACATACGACAGAGAAAGGGAGCAGTGTAGGTACAATTGATCATTAGTTATCGATCCTAATTTTTCATAAATTATAATATTTATTTATCTCAAAATTATTAAACCGTGCGGAAGCACGGGTTGATAGACTAGTAATAAGAAAAAGAAGTATAAATCACAAAAGTAAATCCAAAGTAAAGTATACAATGCTTTACTCGCCATACGAGCAGTCTTCTTGTATCCTTACTCTATATAGAAATATCACAGAGATCACAATTTATATCCTCACGCTATAGTAGAGATCACAGATCGCAGTCAGTACCTTCCCTTCAAAATATAACAAAGATTAAAATCATAGTGAGTATGTTTATAAAAAAACCTATATAAAAGCATAAATTGTTTACCCGCGAAAAAGGATAAACCTTTTTTTCCGTAAGAGCTAAGTTACGTGTACGTCAAATTATATCTAATAAAAAATTATAGCCCCAATAAAAATCAAGCGTGTATAGTTATCTTTTTTATACCTGCTAACCAATTTCTAAATATATACGATCACTTCCGTCGCCGTTGCAAGGTCCCATATGCACGTTTTTTTAGATATTTGTCCTTGTCTATGAAAGTATAGTTTTATGGTTCTAAAAATCGATTTAGTCTATCACAATATGAAAGTGTGGATATGCAATACACACCACACTGGATAAATGACTCTTGAGCTGAGAGGCGTGAAAAGACCATTTTTGTTCAGCGTCTCATACATCGGATGCACAACCTACTCTCCCTTGCTAGCTAGGGGAGGGGAGGCGAGTGGATAGGGTTGGTTGGGGTCTGGGGTGTGGGGGAGGCGGGGAGCGCTGGAGTGGGACCGCCGGAGCCGCCTACGGGTGCGGGGGGCAGAAGGAGAGGACGGGAGGGGAGGCTTATATACTTAGGGTTGGAGTGGCTATTGGGTTGAGCTGCTTCGCTTATTGAGCTGGGCTGCTGCATGTATCGATTAGTTCGATTAATCGAGGGTTAGAATCAAAATATTCGTGAATAATTCGGTTCTTTAGTAGCTGGAACCGAACAAAGGATCGATTATTTCGGTTTCAGTTATATCGATTCGGTTCTCGGTTAAAATAGTTCGGTTCTTGGTTAATTATGTCCAGGTTAAACGTGACTAAACTTTAGCCAATAAGAACCAAACACCACCTTATTTTCTGAAAAACATGACGTGTGTAATTTTGGCTTGCTATGTGAGTATTAAAGTTGAGACGAGAGGATAATGGTGCTAGTACTCGCCAGGGAGGGCCGGGTGGTGGTTGCCGTCGATCCCCGTCGTATTTCACTGGAGAGCCACGAAATTAGCAAAGCAACAACGACCGCGTTTTGTTTTGTTGCAAGGAAGAAATCGGAGGATCAGCAGCAGCAGCAGCAGCAAGCCACGCGGCCACGCGCGCCGCCACATCCGCACTCTATTTCCTTTCGCCATCGCTGATGGCACCACCGCCACAAGACTCCAAGACGGGAAGACGAGGAGGTGCCGGCCGGCCCACTACCAGAATCTCCCTCTCCCTCTCCCTCTCCCTCTCCGCCATTTCCAACTGCTCCTCGCTCAGTGCTCACCGCTAGGCATCAGCCATGGGGGCGGAAGAAGCGGAGCAACAGAATGGCCTCGTTGTGGTGCCGGCGCCGCGACCGCGCAAGGGGCTGGCCTCCTGGGCGCTCGACCTGCTCGAGTCCCTCGCCGTGCGCCTCGGCCACGACAAGTCCAATCCGCTCCACTGGCTCTCCGGCAACTTCGCCCCCGTGGTCGACGAGACTCCGCCGGCCCCCGACCTCCCCGTCCGCGGACACCTACCGGTATTCCCCTGGCTTCTCCCCGAATTAAAAGCAACCGATTTTTATACCTCTGTCTCTGGGTACCTAGGATAGGAACCACTGTGGGCGTGGCTACATTATTATCGATTGCTAGAAAACAGAAAAAGAAGAAGAAAAAAAAATCCTTCCTTTCCTGCCACGGATTCAGATTCTGTCCCTTCCCTTTGACTAGACCAAAGTCCAGATTCACACCACTAGGCTCTTCAAGTCAACCCAGAGTCACCCCTAACGATTCCCACGGTAATCAATACACTCGCAAAAGCGCGCAATCTGCTCCCATCTAGGGACTATTTTTGTATCATGATGAATTAAATTACCCCTATCTTCTCTTTGTTGTCATACATACACCTTTTTTGGTATGGTCTGTACAGGAGTGCTTGAATGGAGAGTTTGTCAGGGTCGGACCTAATCCCAAGTTTGTCCCAGTCGCTGGGTATCACTGGTATTGACTCTTTCTTCATGACGACTTCCCTTTTTCTTAGAAACACTCATTGCTCCAGTTTCTTTCCAAAGGATCAACTACATTTTGCAGTTCCAAGGGCATTCGATTAATATAAGTATGTCTGGAGCATAAGATGCAGTACAGTTACAGTTCAGGAAAAAAGTCCATTCATAGATTTCTGTCATGCTTCTTTCTTGCCACGCACATTAACCTGTATGCAGTTGCAGTTATTTCTTATGCAAATGCCCATTCTCATTTCCATGTCATGTTTGTAACTGACTGTTCAATATTTTTTATGCAGGTTTGATGGAGATGGGTATGTGACTGCATCCCGTTTGACTTGCATACTGCAGTTCTAGTTGTTCATTTGTTTATTTTCCTGCTGCCAGTTGAATACCCCATTTATGCATATATGATTCTTTTTAGCAAATATGCTTTAACTGCAATGATATAATAGGCATTGAATCAAATTAGAACTTGTGAAAGCTTTTCGTTCGGCACGGTGGGGTTTAGACAGTTTCTTGAATTGCAGCTCTCATTTGCTTCATGTGAAAATTTTATGCGTAATTAAGGAGCATCCTTCCTATGTTGCAATTTTTGTCTTGTTCCTCTTGTGTATTTATATTTTGAGGCACATACATAATTTGGCTGTCCAAGTATCTTTTTCAAGTCAACTGTTCTATTCAGCGTGAATCACTACTTGATGTTTCAAGTGTTGCCACAGAATTTCTGCTTATGCTTGGCTATCAATTGTTTTTAGAAAGTAAAGTGCCTCAGTTATCCAACACTTAAATGTATCAAAATTAGTACAATCATATCATCACAAAGTTGTCACCATATACAGTTGCAGCTAGTGACGAAAAAAGTAAAAACAAAGTTGCTTCCCATTCTGGATGAACAGTTTAAGACGTCCTTTATATATCAGGATGTAATGAAGAAATACATGTGAATACTGTACAAAAATGCAGGACCCACAAATAATTTATTAGGTGTGCCAACTATGATACTGTCTTCATTTTGTCTCATAGAATGATTCATGCCATGCGTATTAAAGATGGAAAAGCTACCTATGTATCAAGATATGTGAAAACTGCTCGCCTGAAGCAAGAAGAATATTTTGGTGGTGCGAAGTTTATGAAGGTAAATATATTTGGGTTAGTTGGATTCATACCATTACAATTTTCAAATTTCGGAAATATACCATCGGTGTGTCACTGACACATGGGGGCCACCACAGTCACTGACAGTGGCATATTTCAAAATTTTGAAAATTGCAATGGCACGTTTGAAATTTTCCCAATATATTTTGGTGGAGCTTGAAATTGTTATTAGCAACTAGCCATTTGGCACTGTAGCGCCTACTTATCTTCATCCCCAAAATATAATTCTATGAGCTGACTAGTGAGCGTACATCTCAAAAAGAAAATGTTAGTACAACTTTTTTTTTGCTTGATTCACTATGCATAATGTCTTTAGCAAGCAGCAATTGAAACTTGACATACCCAACCTTTTTTTGAGCTTTGTCCATCTACCTATTCTCTGTCTCAATTATTTCCAGATTGGAGACCTGAAGGGATTCTTTGGATTGTTTATGGTCCAAATGCAACAACTTCGGAAAAAATTTAGAGTCTTGGATTTTACCTATGGAATGGGAACAGGTACCAGTTATGCAGTGTCTTAAACATATCATGTCCAATTAAGGGCCATTATTTTGTTCTATTTGATGTAAATCTACATTGTTTTCATGACCAATTGATTAAATTGGCAACTTGTGCACTTGATACCTTTTTCCTGCAGCTAATACTGCACTTATATATCATCACGGTAAACTCATGGCGTTGTCAGAAGCAGATAAGCCCTGTAAGTTCTCAGCCTTTTTATGACATACTTTTCATGGACATGCACATATGCCCTGTTGCGAAGGCAATAGTCCTTGACAAATGTTCTGGCTGCTAACTCTTGTGCATAAATAAAATCAGTAAAATTCCCCCAAAATTTAGCAGTACTGTTATATTCTTGTCGCTATGAACAAGAAACAGTGAAGAAATCATATTCTAAAACTCGTATGACAGAAAGAGTAAGTAGGATTCTCTATTTAAGGTAATGATCTACTATGTAAAGTATGCAGGGTATATTCTGTTGATTCATGTGTCCCATGTAGCTATACAAAGTATAATATGTAAAGGGTACAATAGGACTCGGATTTGGACAAAATATACAAATATGGAAATAATGACAAACCGTTTGGTACCCAGTACAATCTGGATTGGCCCTCTGCCACCACTAAGGATTCTTTTATAATAGGATTTGGATCAGAACGGACATTTATCACAGGAGATATCATATTGTCCTAGACAATATCGTGGGGGATTGGTTTCATATACCATCTGCTGTAGGAATCTTTACAATATTTACTGATGGCACATTTTGCTTGCTTCAGTGCAAAGGTCACAGTGTCACACTCAGATTCATGATTTACTTTTACAGCTTTTTTTTAAAGTTGCTGTCGACCCGCACCTACTGCAGTAATGATACTCATGCAGAGCATGTGTTCCACATTTTCAGATGTAGTTAAGGTCCTCGAAGATGGAGACCTACAGACTCTTGGTTTGTTGGATTATGACAAGAGGTTGAAACATTCTTTCACCGCCCATCCAAAAGTTGATCCATTTACAGGTAAATTTTATTGATCTGATAATCTGATACTATTTCTTGCTTTCCCCTTCGTTCTAACAATTTGGGTTTAATGTCCTTACCCTTCTTTCAGATGAAATGTTCACCTTTGGATACTCACATGAGCCTCCTTACTGTACATACCGTGTTATTACCAAAGATGGGGCTATGCTTGATCCTGTGCCGATAACAATACCAGAATCTGTAATGATGCATGACTTTGCCATCACAGAGAATTATTCTATTTTCATGGACCTTCCTTTGTTGTTCCGACCAAAGGTGAATCGTTCTTGTTTACATTTTTCATGTGCCATTGATTTGTATTCAGTTGAAGGATACCATAGTTGATTTGTATTCAGTTGAAGGATACCATAGTCCGTGCTTATTTCATGGCAGTTGGGAAAATGTCCAAACACCTCATCCTAATTGGATCCGTCTTGTTCTATATTCTTGTATACAGGAAATGGTAAAGAATGGTGAATTTATTTACAAGTTTGATCCTACAAAGAAAGCTCGTTTTGGTATTCTACAACGCTATGCCAAGGATGAAAAACTCATAAGATGGTTTGAACTCCCCAATTGTTTCATATTCCACAATGGTACGGGATCTGTAGTTTCTGCTTGAACTCTTAATTTACAGCATTTTTACACTCTGCTTGAACCCTGTTTTTTTTTAAAAAAAAAATTGATAACTAATGCTGTTATCTTCAGAAGCTAATCTCCTGTATTATCTTAAAGTAGCTGCTTGGTACATTGGGCAGAAAATGGAACTGGAATTAATATGTTCATGATTATGAACTAAGTTCAACAAAATGGATGGTTTGTAGAACGTAGCTTTTGTTGTAACAAAATGGATGGTTTGTAGAACCTAGCTTTTGTTGTAACAAAATGGATGGTTTGTAGAACATAGTTTTTGTCTTGATTGTTCTATCCAGTCATGTATTGAGGTGCGATAATATGACTACACCTTTTCTCTGTTTTTTTCAAGCACCTTTTCTCTGTTGCTACTTAAAGGGACCAATCTTTGTTAGAAATACGGAAATAGAAAACCATAAACAGATAACGTAAGGGATTAGGAACATACTTTTGGGGGGTGAATGAGCAACAAAAAGCATCAGTTTGAGGTTCCATGCATTTCACTTTCTTACTTTGAGCTGATCTTTCAAATAATGTGTTGTCACAGCTAATGCTTGGGAGGAGGGTGACGAAGTTGTTCTCATTACCTGCCGCCTTGAGAATCCTGATTTGGACAAGGTGAACGGGCATCAAAGTGACAAGCTCGAGAACTTTGGGAATGAGCTGTATGTACCTGCAATCTCAAAGTCTATTTTGATTTGAAGTAATGCAGCAGTTGTCCTTATCCTAATGTTAAATTTGTAGGTACGAGATGAGATTCAACATGAAAACTGGAGCTGCTTCACAGAAACAACTGTCAGTTTCTGCTGTAGATTTTCCTCGTGTTAACGAGAGCTATACTGGCAGGTATCTCCATTCGGAATATTTGACCTAAGTTAGCAATGATTCTTTTGTAGGATCGGTAACATTTTGTATCAGCTGCAGTACTTTTTGTTTCCCTTTCCCTCTGTGGTGGCTATATTGTGAACTGAAGGTCATTAATAAATTCTAATTAGATTAGATATGCTTTCTGAAGCACCTAGGCTTTATAACTTGCCACTTCCTTGAATACAGGAAGCAGCGTTATGTGTACTGCACTATACTCGACAGCATCGCAAAGGTGACTGGCATCATAAAATTTGATCTGCATGCTGAACCCGAGAGTGGTAAGAAAGAACTTGAAGGAGGAGGAAATATACAAGGCATATATGACCTGGGACCCGGTAGGTTTGGTTCAGAGGCGATTTTTGTTCCCAAGCAGCCAGGTGTATCTGGAGAGGAAGACGATGGCTATTTGATATTCTTTGTGCACGACGAAAATACAGGGTATTCCATTCGTTGGCTCTCCATCCTCTTTATCCCTAATTAATGAAAAGCCTGAAATGGCTAATAGACTCTGTGCTTTGGATGTCCTACAACCAAACATAGTGTCTCTTGCTGCTAATCTCTTGATTTGATAGCTGCAATGTGATTGCACATGTGTTTTTGTGGATGCAGGAAATCTGAAGTAAACGTTATAGATGCGAAGACAATGTCTGCTGATCCAGTTGCAGTGGTTGAGCTACCTAAGAGAGTTCCTTATGGGTTCCATGCCTTCTTTGTAACTGAGGTAATGATTTCTTTTGGCGCTGACTTGCTTCTGTGAAATGTAGCTAGCTAGGTGTTAGTTCTTAGCTGCTGTCTTATTTTGCCACATGATCCGGTTAGGACGTTGAGCCATATATAAATTCTGAAAGATGGATCATTTCCAATGAACAATAAGAAAATTAAGAGAGAAGCACACGGCACTCTATATCTGCCTGACATACTGTCAACAAGCTAAGGTTCAAAACTGAAAAATCCAAAGCTGTAAAAGTAAGTAGGGATGTCTATGCTTTCCCTGAATGAACAATGGTTGCATCTGAACGGGAAGCTGGCTTTGTGCTTGGCAACAGGAACAACTGGCGCAACAAGCAGCGGAGGTGCGGTAACTTGCAGATTCTGCACACGGCGCTCTGAGAACAATTTATGCAATTACTTATCTGCAGCATTCAGATTGTACGCTCGTGTATAAGCCGCCTTTAATTTAGACATGGACGGAGCTTTAATCTGTTACGGCAACATATATAGCAGTAATAGATATTCCCTTTTCCAAAAACATATATATATAGCAGTAAAAGCAAGATTTATACGGCATCATATATTGGAGTGTAAGTAAGCAGGTATAAGATTACAGCGCAAGCGCGCGCTCACAGCATATATAGCAACTCGCATAGTACTGGTGTGTGTGTAGTATGTATAGATAGATCATGCGTTCTGTACCATGCGTCCGGCGACGTAGTGCTCGTAATTGTGGGACTTCTTGTGGTCGGTGGCGCCCTGCTGGCCGCGGCTGACGACGGCAAGCGCTGCGTGCGGCGAGGGGTCGCCGCCAGGTCGCCGAGGCGCCGCTTGCCCTGCTCCACCTCCCTGCG
Source organism: Echinochloa phyllopogon (assembly GCA_033239725.1). NCBI lineage: Eukaryota > Viridiplantae > Streptophyta > Magnoliopsida > Poales > Poaceae > Echinochloa > Echinochloa phyllopogon. Next base: position 64,292,037 of record BTCW01000012.1, read on the forward strand.
TGCATCGCCCTGCGGCAGCCACAGGATGGAGATGGCGGCGAGGGCCAGCGCGGAGGACACGGTGGCGCCCGTCGCGAGCAGGCAGCCCAGCATCGCCGCCGGGACCAGCACGGGGCTCGACAGCACAAGCAGAGGCGCCGCCACGGCGAGGCCGGTGAGGGAGCACAAGAGCGTCGTCAGGGCGGCACACACCAGCAAGAGGACGACGCCTGCAACTGCAAGCGACAGCAGCAGCTGATGCTTCTTATCCTGGCAGCAGTCCGCCATGGATCGGATAGATGACTCTGAGCTGCTGCTGGTGCCGCGTGCGCGGGAAGATATATATCGTATAGGTAGACACGACACGTTGATGTTGATACGTGTTGGGTGCGTTCGGCGGCAGCTAGCCACGTACTGTGACTGTACTAGCTAGCTTGCTGTTGACGCTTTTTCTGGCCAACACACGCGAGCGCCGTATCGCGCAAACGAAAGAACGATGAACTCGCCGCAGCCTCGCCCAAACCGGTCAGACCGGTTTAGGGATCCGGTCAGACCGGTTTCCCTCGGGAGCTTCGGGATGGCCTAGAATCACCACCTCGGGAGGGACCCCGTCGGAGATGGCGCGCCTAGGGTTGCTCTGAGATCGGTCAGGCCACTCAGAACCTCCTTGAACGCCGTAGAGACAAGCAAGGAAAGCAAAGGGGTTGGAAAAGCTAGGGTTTAGAGATAAAAAGTAAAAGATATATTGATTGATCGATTGGATGATGATTCTCAACCGGCCACGGCCCTTTATATTTATAGGGTGGGGAGGTCTTGCCCCGCAAGGAATCCTTTTACAATTTGTAAACAACTAGGACTCCTAATTCTACTCCAACTCGGATCCAAACCGGTCAGACCGCTCTGGCAAACCGGTCAGACCGGTTTGGCTGTTGCCAGATCGGCTACAGGGAAACCGGTCTGACCGCTTCCTGAGGTCGGTCTGACCGGTTTGCGTGGCTTGCCAATTTTGGGTGCGAACATATGCCCCCCTGTTTTCTAGTAAATTTCATGCACTAGAAAACATGCTAAGGTCGATGTTTACAGAATTCACCGGCCATTTTATCCCAAGGACGATTCCCAACATGAATCAGCTATATCTTATTAAGCACTTTGCCAAACACTTGGATGAAACTTTTTCAAGTATCTCCCATTGAGAGCCCTAGGCAGCTGTTGACCTTGTAAGGTTTCCACCATATAAGAATTTCCTGAGCAAACTTTCACAATCTTGAAAGGACCTTCCCAACTTGGAGACCATTTGCCAAACTTGTTACTCTTCATCCCTATGGGCAAAACTGTCTTCCAAATCAAATCACCTACTTGAAAAGATTTGAGTTTTACTTTTTTGTTGTATGCTCTCGCCACTCGCCTCTTATCTTTCTCAATCTCTTCCAAAGCCTCCAAACGCTTGTCAGTTACTTCATCAATATTGTCCATCATCAAAGCATAATATGTATTAAAATTAAGATTATTCTGCTTTGCAAGTCTATATGCGCCAAGATTCACCTCTACAGGTAAAACGGCCTCTTGACCATATACAAGCTCAAATGGAGTAACTTTAGTAGCACCATGTTTAGAAATACGATGAGCCCATAAAGCTTCAGATAGTACCCCATGCCATCTTTTAGGATGATTTTCTATCTTCTTCTTAATGAGCTTTATCAAAGTCTTATTGCTAGATTCTGCTTGACCATTGGCTTGAGCATAATATGGAGATGAATTAAGAAGTTTAATACCATAAGAATTGACAAACTCACGCACCTCTTTGGATATGAACGAAGTCCCTTGATCCGTAGTCAAAGTTTGTGGAATGCCAAATCTATGTATAATATTTTCTCTGATAAATTCAATCACCTCTCTATGTGTCATATTCTTCAAAGGAACTGCTTCCGTCCATTTGGTAAAGTAATCAGTTGCTACAATCACAAAACAATGACCTTTTGTTGAAGAAGGATGAATTTTCCCAACAAAGTCTAAACCCCATCCCCGGAAAGGCCAAGGTTTGACAATTGGATGCATCATTGCTGCTGGTACCAACTGAATATCTCCATGTTTCTGACACTCCTCACATCCTTTGTAGTATTTAAAACAATCGGCTATCATTTTGGGCCAATAGAAACAAGCTCTCCTAAGGAGCCACTTCATCTTGGGAGCCGATTGGTGAGTACCACAAATCCCTTCATGAACCTCTGCCATAGCCAACCTAGCTTGGTCAGGACCCAAACATTTTAAAAGTAAATCATCAACAGTCCGACGATATAACTCATCACCATCCAAAATGAACTTGAGAGCCCATCGTCGAACTTTTCTGTCAACTGTACTGCTAGGATTTTGCAAATAATCTATCAGAGGCCTTCTCCAATCATCTACTTCGTCTTGATTGCAAATAACATCCGAAGTAGTATCTTCACCAGACAACCGGTCAGACCGGTTCTGTAAAGCGGTCAGACCGGTTGAACCGGTCAGACCGGTTTGAGGAAGCGGTGCGACCGGTTCCTCCAGAACAGAACACTCGGCTTCTAAAAACATCGGTCTTTGTTCTTGAAAATTTCTTCTCTGAACGTTATAACCAGATGCTTGCTGAGCCAGAGCATTTGCCTTTGGATTCCTTTCTCGTGGTACATGACGAATCATAAATTCATCAAAGCAAGATATAATATCAAAGCATCTGTCGAGATATGCATTTAAAAATCCATCTAAGCATTGACATACCTTAGAAACTTGTTGTACCACCAGCAAAGAATCACCATAAGCTTCCACATGCTTTACTCCCATGTCATGCAAAATTCCCAATCCGAATAGAAGAGCTTCATACTCGACTTGGTTATTAGTACATTTATGATCTAATCGGTTAAGTGCTTCAAAAATCGCCCCATGAGGAGAAGTAATAACAATCCCAATACCACAACCACTTTTACAAACCGATCCATCAAAATGTAACTTCCATGGAGTAAAAGTAACATAACCGACATTTAAATCAATTTGCTTATCTATTCTATGTCCAACGATAAAGTCGGCTACTATTTGACCTTTCATCGAAGTTAATGGTTCACAATGTAAATCATATTCAATTAAAGCATAAGCCCATTTGCCGACTCTACCACTCAAAATTGGTTTGTGCAACATGTATTTAATTATGTCGGTTTGACATGCTACTATGCAAGTACTTGGTAAAAGATAATGCCTCAACTTGGTACAAGTATGATATAATGATAAACATAATTTTTCAATAAAAGTGTACCTTGTTTCAGCATCCAACAATCTTCTACTCTCATATGCAACCACATGTTCCTTCCCTTCGGTTTCTTGAGTCAAAACACCTCCAATGACATTTTCTTCCGCTGCCACATACAATTTGAATGGAACTCCACTCCTAGGCGCTTGAAGGACGGGTGGCGAAGACAAATATTGCTTGATCTCATCAAGTGCTTCTTGTTGCTTTGCCCCCCAAGTGAAATCAATGTCATTCTTCAACCGAAGTAAAGGAGTAAAGGCATTCACCTTCCCGGACAAGTTACAAATAAATCTTCTCAAGTAATTTACTTTGCCCAAGAACCTTTGCAAATCTTTCTTGCAAGTAGGAGCCTTTACATTGTTAATAGCTTCAATTTTCTTAGGATCTATCTCTATGCCTTTTTCATGTACAACAAATCCCAAAAACTTCCCAGCCGATACACCAAAAGCACATTTGAGTGGATTCATTTTCAACTTATATCGACGCATTCTTTCAAATGCAAGTTTTAAATCAGCCAAATGAGAATCTACTCCAGCCGATTTGACAACAATATCATCGATATAAACTTCTACTACAATACCAAGTAAGTCATGGAAAATCAAATTCATAGCCCTTTGATATGTAGCACCAGCATTTTTCAAACCAAAGGTCATTACTACCCACTCAAATAGACCAACAAAACCCGGACACAGAAAGGCCGTTTTGGCTATATCCTCTTCGGCCATGAATATTTGATTATAACCAGCATTGCCATCAAGAAAACTAAGAATTCTATGTCCAGATGCAGCATTAACAAGAAAATCGGCTATAGGCATAGGATATTCATCTTTAGGAGAAGCTCTATTAAGATCTCTAAAATCAATGCAAACACGAAGCTTTTTTGTTCCTTTCTTTTCAACAGGCACAATATTAGAGATCCAATTAGCATATCGACAAGGCCTAATAAATTTAGCATCTAGCAACCGATTGATTTCTTCTTTCACTCGGTCATAAATATCAGGATTAAAGTTTCTGCGAGATTGTTTAAAAGGCCTAAAACCAGGTTTAATGGGTAAACGATGTTCAACCAAATCACGACTTAAACCAGGCATTTCATTGTAACTCCATGCAAAACAATCAACATACTCCTTTAATAACTTTATTAACTCAGACTTAAACAAAGGATCAAGGTTCTTGTTTACAAATGTCGGCCTAGGCACGGTACCATCACCAATATCTACCTCCTCTAGAGGATCAGCCGACGTAAACCCTTGTCCCAACTTGCTTAAATTATCAAAATCTTCAATGGCCTCACACATATCGTTCTTATGCGCCCGATAGTGCTCACGCCTCTGCTGTAACCATTCTAGATTTGGATCCATCAAATCATAAGAGATGGTATGGCCAGATCTCCAATCGGCCTCATAACAGCAGTAGCAAAACCATCCTTGGTGCAACCAATGATCTCACAATCAGATAAATCTAAACCAGATAAGCATTTAAGATTCTCATGATCATTCATAGTAGAACTATCGGCCACTGCAACACAAGCCGATGTATCTCCATGAACAACCTCTACTTCATCATCTATCCATTGAATTAAAAATTGATGCAAAGTAGAAGGCACACATTGGTTTGCATGAATCCAATCACGACCAAGGATTAAACTGTAGTTACCTTGTGTCTCAGCGACGAAGAATGCAGTGGCCAAAGTCTTGCTCCCAATAGTAAGCTCCATAGAAGCAACTCCCTTGGCGCCCATAGGTTCACCTCCTCCAACGCCGCTGATGGTCATGTTGGTCTTGATCAACTCTTCATATGAACCTCCCAGCTTCTTGAATAGAGAGTATGGCATCAAGTTAACTATCGCCCCTCCATCCACTAGCATGCGAGAGATAGGCTTCCCATTAATATGACCCTTCATGTATAAAGCCTTCAGATGACTCTCCTCAGCTTTGGGCTTCTGGAAAATAGCCTCCTTTGGACCAAAATCAAGTTGAGCAACGCTTTCTTCTGACAATACATAACCATCCATAGACATATGAATCACATTAAGTTCAAAATTCATGCGTTCAGGAGAAGAACCATAATCAACAAGCTCTTCATCGTCTTCTGGATCAGATACCGATGATAGCTTGTCATTGCAAACCAAAGTAATAGGAGAAGAAAAACTGGGCGGCGCATCGAGCAAAGCGGTCTGACCGCTTTCGTCAACCGGTCTGACCGGTTCAACCGGTCTGACCGACTCCTGAACCGGTCTGACCGGTTCTGTCTGGGAGCTGGTCTTGGCTCTCCACTCTTTCCCTTGTGGAATCATGGGCCTGTACTTGTTGAAAGCTTCGTCCCTCTGCTTCTCTAGCTCTTTCTCCTTTATCTCCTGAAACCTTAACCGCTGAAGCTTCCTCCTTTGAGTACGAGATAAACCAGGAGGACACCATCTTGGCAAAAAGTATTTGGAGTTGGAACAATTTCCACTGGCTTCACCATCAGCAACAGAATCTTTCTGAATAGGTGTCTTAACCTGATTGTCCGTGACAATCGGTCCTTTGCCACCGTTTCCAAGGGGAACATTTATCAACCCAATCTGAATAACATCTTGATTTGTAGTTCTCTCTGGGTCAATATCCATCCTATGCACCTCCTCACGCTGTTTTGGCTTGTAAACTTGCTTCATAGGAGGTTTTGCCGATTTCCCAAGGAAACCGGTCTGACCGGTTTGTGGAACCGGTCTGACCGGTTGGGTCTGGTGACCCTGACCAGATTGGCAAGGTGCCAAACGGTCCTGTCTAGGTCTTGAGATCCTGTCTAATGCTGGCCTTCGCGGTCCTCCCCATCCATGTTGAAAAGATTGTTGATATGGTACCCACATCACTCCATTATCATCATAAACTGGACGAGGTGGACATGGACTTGGTGCCTCCCATTGCTGAACAAAATACCTCTTTGGCTGAGGATATTCTTCTTGATATGGAGACACTCTCAATCTCTTTTTTACCGGCCGATCACTTGTAACGGCCTTTTGTTTCGAGTACTTGTCAAATAACATATCAAAAGTGACATTTGGTCTAAGAGTACTCCCCTGATTCTTTGCAACATTGAGTTTCCAGTTTCCAATCTCCGGACGGCTCGGTTTAATCATCTTTGGACGACCTGGGGGAAAACCGGTCTGACCGCTTTCCCCAACCGGTCTGACCGGTTTGGCCCGTACAGGCTCAAACGGTCTCTGCTCGGTGGGAACGATCGACCCTTGCCTCCCATGTTCAGAGGCTCTCACAGTGACCTTGAATGTCTCCTTGCCATCTGGAGTTGTCTCATATGCAACTTCTCGAATTAACTCTTTCCCCCTCAAATCGGGTTTCGCTTCACCAATCACAACATTCTTTCCTTTGGTTGCTTCGGCTTGATGCGGCCGAACCAAAACCTTAGGCTGCTGTAAATCCATAGTGTTGACAGGGAAAGGAGCTTTGTCCACTTGCATCTTATGAAATGTCAAACGACCTTCATTTATGGCCGATTGAACCTGTCGACGAAACACATTGCAATCATTAGTGGCATGAGAATAAGTATTATGAAACTTGCAATATGCACGCCTTTTCAATTCTTCAAGTGGAGGTAATTTATGAGACAATTTGATATTTCCAGATTTAAGTAATTCATCAAAAATACGATCACACTTGGAAACATCAAATGTAAACTTAACCTCTTCTTGCCGACCTTTGTTAACCGGCTTAAGTGATGTACAAGAGTAAGTTTTTTCTTTAGAGGGCCATACAAATTCAGCAGCAAGTACTTCTCTATCACTATCACTCGAATCATCAGACTCATAATCCATTGTATGAACATTGGAACGACGTGATCTAGAAGTATCTCTTTCTTTTTCTTTATTCATTCGGTTTTCAACAATTAAAGCTCTAATTTGAACTTGTGCAACCGAAAGAAAATCAGAACCCTCTATTTTATCTCTTATAGATGACCTTAACCCTTTTAAGCAAATATCAGCAAGGTCCATATCAGTGATTGACAAATTGAAACAACGGTTTTTAGTTTCTTTAAATCTCTTAATGTAAGCAGAAACAGTTTCATCTCTACTTTGTCTAACCGATGTCAAATCTGTCAATTTCAATTGCAAGCTCCCACTATAAAAGTGATCATGAAATTTACGCTCTAACATATCCCAAGATATAATAGAACCGGGAGCAAGTGAAGAAAACCAAGCAAAAGCGGTGCCAGTCAATGATAAAGAAAACAAACGGACTTTTAAAGCATTATAAGCACCCGCTTCTCCTAGTTGAGCTATGTATTGACTAATATGCTCCCACGTGGTTCGGTCATCATCTCCACTAAATTTAATCAAGTCTGGCATACGCCAACCACGTGGAAGAGGAAAATTGTCAAACTCAGCATTATATGGTTTTTGATACAAATTTGTATTACCAATATCAACACCAAGTTTACTTTTCACTACATTAGCCAAATCTTCTCTAAATTTATTAAATTCGGCCCAGTTAGGATTATTTGGTTGTTGGGTTTGCACATTCTCCAAATTCATCTTATTTAAGTAGGGAGCAACCTTAGCTTGAGCTAGCCTATAACTTTCAAAAACATCATCAGGTATAACGTTTCCTTGAGCAGATGTATTAACTGTTGTACTATAGTGAGGTCTAGCAGTACCTAAAGCATTAGTGTGAGCATAAACCATCGAATCGGGTGAAACAGAAAGCGGTATAGGCTGCTCATGCACCAATTCAAGCGCACTGGTCAGACCGGTCTGACCGGTTCCCTGATCCGGTCTGACCGGTTTGGCCGTGTTCGGCCCGGTCGGTTGGATCGGAAGGGATTGACCAATGGCAAACTCAGGTGGCATACCATACATGTATTTTTCAGTATTAACATTAGGTACGGGTGCCAAGCTAGGCAAAACTCCACTACTGGAATTAATTTTAGGAGCGCTACTACTAGTCTCATTATTGTTAAAGCAAGTAGTGGTCCTATCTTTCTCAAGATCTTCTAATCTTTCTAAACGAGCAATGTAAGAGGCAAGCAATTCATCTCTTTCTACACTATTTTTAGGAACAGTAGTAGAAGGAGTGTTCTGTGATTTACTTACAGTGGGTATTACCTCAACTCGATTGTCGTTCAACTTGATCGCCGGTAGCTCAAATTCTTGCACTCTTGCCACCTTGCCATGACGATCTTTCTTGATGCCAGCCATGAATTGCATCTTCATGAACTCTTGCAGTGCATCTAAATTCTTCTGCTCCTCCGGAGTGAGATCTTCCATTGAAGCTGCGATGATGTTATCCGCATCAAGATCACATCGAGATCCCATCTTATCTGGAGCTTAGATCGAACGGTCTTTGACAACCAGATCTTCTAGTTCCCCAGCGGAGTCGCCAAAAGTGTGTTGACGCTTTTTCTGGCCAACACACGCGAGCGCCGTATCGCGCAAACGAAAGAACGATGAACTCGCCGCAGCCTCGCCCAAACCGGTCAGACCGGTTTAGGGATCCGGTCAGACCGGTTTCCCTCGGGAGCTTCGGGATGGCCTAGAATCACCACCTCGGGAGGGACCCCGTCGGAGATGGCGCGCCTAGGGTTGCTCTGAGATCGGTCAGGCCACTCAGAACCTCCTTGAACGCCGTAGAGACAAGCAAGGAAAGCAAAGGGGTTGGAAAAGCTAGGGTTTAGAGATAAAAAGTAAAAGATATATTGATTGATCGATTGGATGATGATTCTCAACCGGCCACGACCCTTTATATTTATAGGGTGGGGAGGTCTTGCCCCGCAAGGAATCCTTTTACAATTTGTAAACAACTAGGACTCCTAATTCTACTCCAACTCGGATCCAAACCGGTCAGACCGCTCTGGCAAACCGGTCAGACCGGTTTGGCTGTTGCCAGATCGGCTACAGGGAAACCGGTCTGACCGCTTCCTGAGGTCGGTCTGACCGGTTTGCGTGGCTTGCCAATTTTGGGTGCGAACACTTGCCATCGGTTCGGTTCCTCTTCTTGTACAGTGCTGCCTCTGTTGCACACTGTACGTCCGGGGCGGAAGCTGCTGGAACCCAGCTAGGACTCCAGGGGAATGGAAGTTCATTTGCTTTGCTGCGTGACACATCATGAATCAAATTGTCGGTGCTGGGATCGGTCGGCCAATCCCCAGCGCCAAATAGAATGCGCTGTGTCCCGTCCCTTGACGGTTGATGCAAGAGCTAGCACGATGAGACAAGCGTTTATCCTGGTTCCGACCGTGAGGTCGTACGTCTAGCAGGGTGCGCTCGGGGCGCTGTACTATCTTGCACCGGAGTGCTTGCAGAGGGGGGCTACAAGCGAGGCGGGAGAGGAGGAGGAGCCTCTAAGTCCCTGAAAGCGAGTGTGATTGAGGCGAGTGCCAATACCGTGCGTGACGATCTGTGTGATTGTTTTTCTTTTTTCTCCTCCTTTCTCTCTCGCCCCCTCCCTCCTTTTATAGGCTAAGGAGAGAAGGGGGGGAAGGGGCTTACAAGTACAGATACAGTGTGTGCTACAGAGGTGTGTACTGGAGAGCGTGGCGCTGGGCGTGCGGCCGTCCTTGACCCAGGCGGGGGATTTATGGCGAGCTCCGGCTTCCGCGGGCGTCATGGCCATTCCTGTGCTTGTCCTAGAGTGATTTCGAGGGGCGGCGCTGCCGTAATCTGCACCCAACTGCCCCGTCGCTGGTTGACTTCGAGGGCGGGGCAGGTGACGAAGGACGAGAGTTGGCAGCACAGGGGCCGGCATGGCGCCTGCTGTCGACCACAGTGCACGGCGTGCCCGGTTTGCTGGGGAGTGGCCGAGAGTTGGTGGATTTGACCCGGCGTTCGTCATCACCGGACCGCGCCTGACCGGAGTCCGTACTCGGTTGCTGCTCGTACATTCGTTCGAGGGTCCTTCGCGCCCATTCGAGGGCTGCGCCGGGGGGGGGGGGGGAAGGACGGGAGCGGGTGTAATAGTGGTGCGGATTGACGCCTGCAAGTCCGCACAGGGCCTCGCGCAGCGCCGCATGCGTCTTTACAGTGGTGGTGAGGACGCACAGTGACCAGAGCAGTTGAAACAGCGAGCTCCGCGGTGTCAGCGGCGCGGCGTGGGGAGAGATTGCCTTTTTGACTTCGGCGCCCGCCTGATGGGGCGGGCGTTAAATGCCGTTGTCGGGCGGGGTGCTAGAGCGTGTCGCGTTATGTAGAGGGGTAGCCTGGAGCGAGGCGGAGACGGCCCGCCCGCTCGAGGGGGTGCGCGGCCCTCGAGCGAGGCGGGGTTTGCGTCGTGCCTGCTCGAGGGAGCGCGGCCCTCGAGCGAGGCGGGGACGGGGGTAGCGACTCGGGTCCCCTCGATAGGCAGGCTCGAACGTCCGTTCGTGGGCCGCGATAGGCCGTGACGGGCCGAGCTGCCTTGGCGGCCCCTCTTGGCTGCCGGTGATTCGGCCTTTCGTGGCATATCGTTCTTTGAGGGTGATTTGCCCCGATGATTAGGGGACCCCCGGGGTTTGTCCCCGACAGTAGCCCCCGAGTCTCTGTCAGACTAAGGATTAGTCGGGCAGAGGCTGATGGTTCGCGGGATCGTTCCCGGGCATTTTGCGGGGATTACTCCCTTTTGATTATGCACGTTCTTCCGTGGGGGCGCGCGAGCGCACCCGCGGGTGTAGCCCCCGAGCCCTTGGAGGAGTGAATTCACTCGTGCAAGGGCTTTGTCTTTCGAGGGTTGTGCCGGTCGTTCCCCTTTCGACGTGGTGGGGGTGAGACCGAGTTACACGGAATTCGGGGGCGGACCCCGCACGGCCTCGACGTGTTTCGTGCATAAGATGAGGACATGCAAGGAGACCCCGAGCTCCCGGCCCGAGCCGAGGCGATCGAGGGGGCTTCTTGTCTTTGAGTTGCGACCCTCGCTTCCCCTTCGCGGGGGAGAGGGGTGAGGTCATTCGTGTAACCCTCGAATCGGGCAGCGTACACGGATACCTCGGTGAGCTGTTAGTGGGTAGTTCAAGTGGACGCCCGTGCCCCGTTCGCTAGGGGTCGGCTCGTGGTCCGGAGACGCGTCCATGTAGCGCTTGCAAAGGTTTGCTAGGTGGGGCTCGGTCCCTTTCGCAGAGACCGAGGGCGCGAAAACTCTCCCTCGTTGGGATCCCCCTACTAGCTGCCTTTGTCCGGCCTTGAACACAACAGGGGCGTCCCCAAACTTCGCGTTCGGGGTAAAGTCCGTTGGACACGCCCGAATCGTCCCTGACTCTGTTGATCTGGAGCGCCTGTCGAACCCTTTCGCGGGCCAGGCTTCGTACTCCTGATCAGTAGGGCCTTGCGGGAGGTGCAGGTCACCCTCGAGCAGCGGGCTCGAGGGTTGGTCGAGCGTGACCGGCAGCCTCCGCATCGCTTAATCTGGGGCGCCCGTCGAACCTTTTCGAGGCCCGGGTTTCGAGCCCCTGATCAGTAGCATCCTGCGCCTCGAGGCGGAGGGGGGTCGTTGTCTTACCTGGGAAGGAATCCAACGGTTAGGTCGTTTCGGTTTTGCGGGCCCGCGCACGACCGCCGGCGGGCGTGGTCGTGGCTGACGTGTCGCGGAGTGAGCGAGATGGGCGTAGTGGGCATGCCTTTTTAGGCGGAGTTGGCGCGCGCCGGGGAGAGGCGAGGCGACGAGCGGTCAGGCGTCGTTGCCGCGTCGTTTCGTTTTACCGCGCCGCAGTAAATGCCGCCGCTCACGCGTGTCGTTCCGCGGGAAAAAAGGGGAGGGGGGTCCCCGGTTGTCAGCGACGTGCCACGCGTGCGTTCGGCCCGTTGCCAGTGGGTTGGCGTGTCGCGGCAGGGACGAGCCCGCTCCCTTATAAAAGGAAAGCGGGGGAGGAGGGGGATTTTTTACCTTCGCTATTCCTCGTACCAGCTCTCGCCTCTGCCTTTCGCTTGCTTCCGAGCCCGCTAGTCGCACTCTGTTCGTCGTTCACGCCTTCGTCGCCTTTGCTCCGCGCTCCCTGCTCCGCCGTCTGCCATGGTGATCATCGAAGGCGTCACGGAGTGGACTCCGTCCACCGCTACCGAGCACCTTCTGGAGGGCTTGGTAAACGGTGGGCAGCTTTCGCCCCGGGGCGATTCGGCGCGGCCGGCGTGGATCGTCCCAGCGCTGGCGGCAAGGGTGCCGAACCCGCCGGCGGGGTACGTGGTGAGCTTCGTCCGCTTCCACGAGCGGGGCTTCAACGCGCCCGCCAGCCAGTTCATGCGGGGCCTCTGCCACTACTACGGCGTGGAGCTCCACAACTTCTCCCCCAACGCCATCTCGCAGGCGGCGGCCTTCGTCGGCGTCTGCGAGGCTGTGCTGGGGATCGAGGCGCACTGGGACCTGTGGGTCCACCTCTTCCGCGCCGAGCTCAGCACGTCCGGCGCGGGGAGGGGGGTGCGCCGTTCTTCGTGTGCCGGCGGTCTCACGCTCGCGCCGGTCGAGTCCAGGAAGCACTTGTACCCGGCCTACAGGATGACCACCAACAACAGCGGCTGGGCCAAGGGATGGTTTTACCTGCGCAACGACGGCCTGGGGTTGCCGGAGTACACCGGCAAGGTCTTGACGGAGAAGAACGACTCCTGGAGCTACGGCGTTTCCGGCGAAGCTCAGCGGAAGAGGCTCCGCCCCGTCGTCGACGCCCTTCGTACCTTGGAGGGGTCGGGCCTGACCGTGGCGCACGTGCTCGCGCACTATCATCGCCGCCGGGTGGTTCCCCTCATGGAGAGGCAGCTCCCTCTGTTCCGGATGACGGAGGGCGCCGACCCGGCGGCACTGGCGGCTTCGCGCATGTTGTCGGAGCCGCCGCTCGAAGAGTACGTCGTTACGAGGGTGCGAACGGCGGTGCATCCCGACACCATGCTGAGCGACCTCCGGTCGTTCCGGCTGCGCCCCGACGAGGGCCATGTTTTGTCGATGAGTTGTCATTCCCCTTCTTCGGGCTGTCGGATTGATTAGTTTAGAATTCCGTTCCTCAATTCATCGTGATTTCAGGAGGTGAACTGCGGCCTCTACCGCTCCCTCGCGCCGACTCCGGAGGTGCGCGCTTCGAACTGCGCTCGTCGTGACCGCGAGAGGGGTGCGAAGGAGGCGAAGAGAGCCAGCAGCCGGAGGAGGCAAGCCCGGCGGGACGCGCACCAGGCGGCGCTTCGCCGGTGGAGGGGGGACGGCGGGGCCCCGCCGTCGTCCCCCGAGGACTCCCCGGACCCTCCCAGCGAGGGAGAGGATGAGGAGGAGATCGATGTCGGCGGGGTTCCGCCTGCCGGTGAGGAGGAAGAGATGGCCGCACCGCCGCCTGGGGCGGGCGTGGTGGCCCCGGGCGATGTTGCGCCGGTGGCGGCGCGGACGGCGGTCGCGCCTGCTCGACCCGCGGTGCCGCGAGCGCGAGTGACTTCTCCCCCTGCTGCGGGCGGGCCGTGCCGCGGCGGATTGAGTGCCGAGGGCTCGGGGGGTGCGCAGCCCCCGAGTGGTTTGAGGGGGTCCTCGAGTTCGAGTAGGGCTCCCTCAACGGGCGGCTCGAAGCGGAAGCTGCAGGTGCTGCAGGATTGCATCCGGTAAGTTCTGCCTCGAACTTTTTCGTAGCTTTCCATCCTTGTTCGGTTTTTCGATTCGTGATTTCCGCTCTTTCTTTTTGATTTAGCACGCGGGGTGCCGCCAAGGCCGCCCCTAACCTTGCGCCCAAGAAGGCGTTGAAGGTCGGGGGGTCGGATTCCCCTCACGCCGGGGGATCGCGTTCGCGCGGGACTCCGCGTCCCGCAGCGATGTCTGCAGCGACGCCGGTGGAGCCGGCGCCGGGGGCGCGAGATTCCGGGTCGGCGGAGGAGGAGCGGGAGAGGACGCCCCTGGTGGCGAAGCCGAGGCAGGACGCCCCGGTGGTTGGGGTGGAGCCGGGGCACGGCGCCCCGGCGACGGAAGCGGGCAAGCAGGGAGGCCACGCCACTGCCGCGGCCCCTACTGGAGGGAGGCAGGAGGCGGTCGTGCCGGTCGGCGGCACGGTCGTCCTGCCGGCTTTGGGTCGCGCACAAGGCGTGGCCCAGGGTGGTGATGGCGGGCGCGTTCCCACCGTTGGGGTGTCTGCGGCCGAGGTGTCGGCGGCGCGCTTCTTGTCTCAGGGACCGCTGCAGATGCCCGTGGCCGGGGGAGCGGCTGAGTGGGATGCGGCCGAGGTGGCGCTGCTTCAGGGTCGTCGCGGCCCGAGCGCGTGGCCGGAGGAGCTTGGCGTCTCCGCCCGGGTGTGGCAGAGCATGGCGGAGGAGAACGAGCTGTGGGCTCAGGCCGAACGGGTCGGGACGGACCTGGAGCGGGCCATCTCAGCCGCCGCCGATCTCCACTCCAGGCAGGCGCTGGAGCTCTTCGAGGTATCCCCGCGCTCATCCCAGCACTTCGAGATTGTTTTTAGTCTGTGTCTTATTCTTGATGGCTCTTCGTGCAGCTTCTGCGGCAAGAGGCGGTCGACAAGACCGCGTGCATCGCGGGCTTGTACGCCGATCTTCGCCGGTTCCGCCAGGCGAACGCGGACCTGGGCACGGAAGTGACCCAGCTCACCGTCCGGGTGAGGGAGGCAGGGACGACCGCCCGCGCACACGAAGAAGCCAATGCGCGCGCGGAGCGGGAGCGCGACGCTGAGAGAGGCGCGGCGGAGCGGGAGGCCCGAGCCTCGGCCGCGGCGTTGGAGCGGCTCGAGCTCGAGCGCAAGGCGCGCGAGGCCGCGCAGTCCCAGCTCGCGGAGGCGGCGGCCCGGGCAGGGCAAAAGGCCCAGGAGGCCGAACAGCTGGGCCGCGCGCTTCGAGAGAAGGAGGCTGCGCTGGCGACCGCGGAGGGCCTGCTCCAGCAAGAACGCACAGCGCTTGCCGAGCCCAGGGCCCTGGTGGACGGTATGGCTTTATGCTTTCCTGGCTTTCTGTGTTGGAGTTCGTCTTGACGTGCTTGAGCTTTGTCAGGGCTGCGGAGGGCCGAGGCGGAGAAGGCGGATGAAGTGATGGCTGTTCAGGCCGCCTACTCCGAGGCCCAGGGGGAGCTCGAGGAGCTGAAGGTCGCCACTGATGTGGCGTGCCGGGACGTCCAGTGCGTCGACGTGCAGTCGGGGTCGTCGTTGCCCAGCCGCCTGAGGTCTCTGAAGAGCTGCGTGGCGGAGCGCCTCGAGAGCGCGCTTCACCTTGGAGTGAAGAAGGCACTCGGCGTGGTGTCGATGCATTACGACATCGACCTCGTGGCGGTGGCGCGCGGCTACTTCATCGACGCAGACCTGGACGACGACGCCGCCCTTGCTGCCCTTGACGAGGCTGATGACGGCGCCGAGGATGCCGCCACGGCACTTGCCGCCAAGTTCGGGCGCGATCTTTTCCCCGAGGAGGATGAAGATGCGCGCGCCGACGTTGGGCCTGAGGCTGCGACTGCCATCGAAGCCGAGGTTGATCCTGAGGCCGACGCCGTGGCGTCCCTTGAGGAGGACATCGCCTCGGTGTGCCGCGACGACGATGGTCCTGGGGCGCTTGCATCGGTTCCCTCGACCGTTGCCGCCGAAGCCACCGCGCCCCCGCAGGAAGGTGGAGCCTGAAGGGTTCAAGCTTAGTATCTAGATGTATCTTAGTTTTTAGGAGACTAGTGCTGTACATAAACTAAGATTAGAAGTCGATTGTGCGTTTCAAATTTGTTCGATTGTTCTATTGTGCTACTCTTGGCTTGGAGAGATTTTGGCTGGGTGTTTCGAATCCGCGAGTAATTAAGGCGTGGAGTGGAGAGGGAGGTGCCGTATCCCTTCGCGGGCATAGGCGGCCTCACGGCTCAACCGGCTCCAGCTTTAGTTAGCTCACGCCCCGCATCTCTCTAAGCGCCTCGAGTTTCAGCACAATTTTTGAAAATTGGGACGATTAGGGGGGTAAACCCCCCTGCAGCCCCCGAGGGGGGCTTGGCTCTATTAAGAATAGGACCAAGTCCCCCTTGTTCATGCTGTTAATAACAATGTTTTCATGTTTTTCGCAAACTTTTCATTATAGTTAACTGAGAACATGAAGTATTTACAAGAAATACTGAGAGTTTTAAGGATAGAAGCGACGTAGCTGTTGGATGTTCCAGGCGTTGGTGAAGACTTCACCCTTCTCGTTCGCCAGCTTGTAAGTGCCAGGTTTGAGGACCTTGGCGATGATGAATGGTCCTTCCCATGGCGGAGTGAGCTTGTGGCGCTCTCGATTGTCCTGGCGCAGCCTCAGCACCAAGTCCCCTTCGTGGAGGTCTCGACGCCGCACCTTCTGAGCTTGATATCGCCGGAGTGATTGTTGGTAGCGTGCTGAGTGAAGCAACGCTACGTCGCGAGCCTCGTCCACCTGGTCCAGCGAATTCTCGCGGTCCCGCTGGTTTTGGTCTTCCTGGTAGGCCTTGAGCCTCGGAGACCCGTACTCCAAGTCTGTTGGGAGGACGGCTTCGGCGCCATAGATGAGGAAGAACGGGCTGAAGCCTGTGGCCCTGCTTGGGGTTGTCCTGAGACTCCAGACCACCGATGGCAGCTCAGCAACCCACTTCCAGCCAAACTTGTTCAGCTCGTTGAAGATTCTTGGCCTCAGGCCTTGTAGTATCATGCCGTTGGCACGTTCTACTTGGCCGTTCGTTTGTGGATGTGCTACGGCCGACCAATCAACGCGAATGTGATGGTCGTCGCAGAACTCCAAGAACTTCTTGCCGGTGAATTGGGTGCCGTTGTCAGTGATGATCGAGTTGGGTACCCAGAATCGGTGGATGATGTCGGTGAAGAATAACACGGCCTGCTCAGATCTGATGCTGGTGATGGCCCGGACCTCGATCCACTTTGAGAACTTGTCGATGGTTACCAACAAGTGGGTGAATCCCCCGGGCGCTGGGCGGAAGGGCCCCACGAGATCCAACCCCCAGACCGCGAAAGGCCATGTTACAGGGATGGTCTGCAGGGCGTGCGCCGGGAGATGCGTCTTTCGTGCGTAGAATTGGCACCCTTCGCAGGTGCGCACGACCTCGTTTGCGTCGGATACGGCGGTGGGCCAGTAAAAGCCTTGCCGGAATGCGTTACCCACGAGGGTACGCGGCGCCGCGTGGTGTCCGCATGCCCCGGCGTGGATGTCGCGGATCAACTGCCTTCCCTCGGGGATGGGGATGCATCGCTGCAAGATCCCCGAGGCGCTGCGTTTGTATAGCTCGCCGCCGACCGAGACAAAGGTCTTGGCCCTTCTGGCGATGCGGCACCCCTCGGTTCGGTCCGAGGGCAGCTCCCCACGGTCGATCCACGCGAGGTACGGATCACGCCAGTCTTGTGCTCGCGTGTCTGCGTCGATTTCCATGGCCTCGGCCAAAGAAGTTTCAACGTCGAGGGCTTCGAGCCCCTCCCTCGAGTGGTCCTCTTCCATGGGCTCGACCCCCGTAGCCCCCGAGGGTGTCTTGAGGGTTCCGGCCCTCCGCTCGAAGTTGACGGAGGGTTGATCGAGGTCGCGGGCGAAGACGTTCGGAGGAACTGTGATTCGCTCTGACGCGATCTTGGCCAGCTGATCCGCTTCCTCGTTGTATTTGCGTACGATGTGGTTCAGCTCGAGGCCATAGAATTTGTCCTCGAGACGACGAACCTCGTTGCAATACGCCTCCATCTTTTCGTCGTGGCAACTTGCGTTCTTCATCACTTGGTCGATGACCAGCTGAGACTCCCCCCGGACATCGAGGCGTTTGACGCCAAGGTTGATGGCGATGCGGAGCCCAGCGAGAAGGGCTTCGTACTCCGCCATGTTGTTCGATGCTGGGAAGTGCAAGCGAACCACGTACCGGATATGCTCTCCGAGGGGTGAGACGAAGAGGAGGCCCGCGCCTGCCCCGGTTTTCATCACCGACCCGTCGAAGTACATGGTCCAGCATTCGGCTTGGATCTGCGGCGGCGGAAGTTGGACGTCGGTCCACTCAACGACGAAATCCGCTAAGGTTTGCGATTTTATCGCCTTTCGCGGTGCGTAGGAGAGAGTTTCCCCTACGAGCTCCATAGACCACTTCGCTATTCTACCCGAGACGTCCGGGTTGCGGACTATCTCCCCCAAAGGGAAGGATGAGACCACGGTGACCGGGTGGGCCTCGAAGTAGTGTCGCAGCTTTCGACGCGCGAGCACTACAGCGTAGATTAGCTTCTGGATCTGTGGATACCGCATCTTGGTTTCGGTCAGCACCTCGCTGACATAGTACACCGGCCTCTGGACCGGCAGAGCGTGGCCCTCCTCTACCCTTTCCACAATGATGACGGCGCTGACAACTTGCGTTGTCGCAGCCACATATAGGTAGAGGGGTTCGTCGTTCTGCGGCGGAGTGAGGATGGGTGCGCGCGCGAGCGACGCCTTTAGCCCGTCGAGGGCTTTTTGGGCTTCGGGGGTCCACGAAAAGCGTTCGTGCTTTTTTAGGAGCCGGTACAAAGGTAAGCCCTTTTCACCTAGTCGAGAGATGAAGCGGCTGAGAGCTGCGAGGCAGCCCAGTACCCTTTGCACCCCCTTGAGGTCCCGAATTGGCCCCATTCGTTCCAGGGCCGAGACTTTTTCGGGGTTGGGTTCGATGCCTCGTTGGGAGACGATGAAACCCAATAGCATGCCTCGCGGCACACCGAATACGCATTTTTCCGGATTCAACTTTACCCCGTTCGCCCGGAGGCAACCGAACGTGATTTGCAAATCGTTGACCAGATCATTCGCCTTTCTGGTTTTTACAACGATATCGTCAACATATGCCTCAACGGTCCGCCCGATGTGGCTTCCGAAAACGTGTTGCATACATCGCTGGTATGTAGCTCCAGCGTTTCGGAGGCCGAACGGCATAGTGACGTAGCAAAACATGCCAAACAGGGTGATGAAAGAAGTCGCGAGCTGGTCGGACTCTTTCATCTTGATTTGATGATAACCGGAATAAGCATCAAGAAAGCATAGCAATTCACACCCAGCGGTGGAGTCTACTATCTGATCTATTCTAGGCAGAGGAAAATGGAACCTTGGGGCACGCTTTGTTCAAACCGGTATAATCTACGCACATGTGCCATTTTCCATTTTTCTTCTTAACTAGAACAGGATTGGCAAGCCAGGTCGGGTGTAATACCTCTTTGATGAATCCGGCTTGCAGGAGCTTGCGCACCTCCTCCCCGATGGCGCGGCGCTTTTCCTCGTCGAACCGCCGCAGTCGCTGTACCACCGGCTTGGAGTGAGGCTTGATGTCGAGGCTGTGCTCGGCGACCTCCCTCGAGATCCCCGGCATGTCCGAGGGCTTCCACGCGAAGATGTCGGCGTTGGCGCGGAGGAAGTCGACGAGCACAGCTTCCTATTTGGGGTCGAGGGTGGTGCTGACCCTCAACGCCTTGCCTTCGAGGGCATTGGGGTCGAGGGGCACCGCCTTGGAGTGCTCGGCAGCCTCGAAGGTGCCCGCGTGCCTTTTGGTGGAGTCGACGGCCTCGTTCGCCATCTTCTCCAAGTCCGCCACCAAGGTCTCGCTGTAGGCGAGTGCTTCCGCGCCCTCGACGCACTCGACGTCCCACGCGTAAGCATGCTCGTACGACGATCCTACGGTGATGACGCCCTTTGGCCCTGGCATTTTCATCCGGGGCGCACGTATGTGCCCTGGAAGTTACCCACGAACATCTTGACCAGGTCGTCCCAGTCGTGGATTTGGTTCGCGGGTAGGTGTTCGAGCCATGTCCGCGCCGAGTCCGCGAGATGAAGCGGAAGGTTACGGATGATCATGGCATCGTCGGTGGCCCCGCCCAATTGGCAAGCCAGGCGATAGTCGTTGAGCCACGTCTCGGGATTCGTCTCACCCGAATACTTGGTGATGGTGGTCGGCTGGCGAAAGCGCGGCGGGATGGCGGCCGAACGGATCTTCCGGCTAAACACAGGGGTTCCCGGGGGTTCCGGCGTCGGACTTCTGTCCTCCTCGCTGTCATAGCGACCTCCCCGTCGGGGGTGCCTGCTGCGAGGAGGCGCCGCGTCCTGTCTCTTCTTGTTCAGGACGTTGCGCGCATCGCCATCGTCGACGGCGCCCCGCATGTCCACGAGGCGGTCCTTCGCAGACCTCCTCGCTTCGCGGTCGCCGGTCACGAGCGCCCTTCCGTCGTTCGGTTGACGGTGAGGCGTCCACGCGCCCCTGGGTGGGGTATGGATGGATTGTTCCTTGTCCCACTTGCTTCCTCCGGCTCTCGAACAGGCCTGGTGGCGCATGCGGGAGGCGGAACTTTCCGCTTGTTGAACGGCCGCTTCTTCGACAAGGGCCTGTACTTGGCGCCGCATGCTGCGCGCTTCTGGTGTTGATGGTTCGGGCATGGCCCGAATCAGGGTTGTCGCGGCGACGAGCTTCTGGCTTGCTCGTGGCGGCATGGCAGGGCCGGCGTCGTCGCCGTCACCCATGATGCGCGCTTGAGCAATACGCCCGGCAGCTCGTGCGCGTTCACCGCGTTTGGGCTGCCGGGCTTCCAGGGCTGCGCGCAGCTCCTGTACCTGCTGGCGCTCCTGTTGGAGCTTGGCTTCCAGCTCTTGTACCTGCGCAAGCTGTGCCTGCGCGAGTGCGGCTTCGCTCGCTGGCTCGGCGGGCGCCGGTGGCGGTTCGTCGTGTTCGGCCCCGTCACGCGTTTCTTCATCCTCTCCCACGGACTCTACTTCACCGTCGAGGACGAAGCATTCCCGCGTGGGGTCGTATTCCCCCTCGCCGGAATCGTCGGAGCAGGTGAGGCAGAAGTCCGCGACGGCCTGGAAGGACGTAAGGCCTTCGCGGTCGCGCAACCTGGAGTAGTCCAAGTTCGGCTGCTCCTGCCCGCGCACACTCTCTCCGTCATCCGACTCGGACTGGGGCCCGCCGGGCGAGGAAATGCTGAGGCCGCAGATCGAACCCAGCTGGTGACCCGGCGAATCCTCGTGCGCGTTCGGGTTGGCGCTGATTGCCACGGAGTAGCTTGCGGCCGCGTTGTTCATCCCGTGGGGGAGTTGCGCCGGCCCGGCCACATTTTCCCAGCGCGCTCCCTCCGCGGGAGCCGCCGGCGGGGGTCCGCCCCCCTGTGATGTGGCAGCGAGCTGGAGCAGCAGGTGTGCGTCCCAGTCAGGGAGGACGATGCGCGGAGCAACGCGCCGCTCCGCGTGAATCTGCAGCTCGCGCAGTCTTCGTCGTCTCCTGAGCTGGGCCGGCGTCGGCGGTGTCGGGGTAACGGGCATCATGTTGGGCGGCCTGGAGGTGAGCCGCATGAGGAGGCCCTCACCGGTCGCTTCGAACTCCAGGCTCCCAAACGTGATCCGGTACCCGCGCGGAAGCGGGCCGGGGGACCCCGTGGCGGATCGTGGTGGCATGGTCTCGACGCGGCCTGCCGTCAAGGGAACTGATCGGGTGTAATTGACCACAGCGCAGCCCCCTACCTGGCGCGCCACTGTCGGTGCTGGGATCGGTCGGCCAATCCCCAGCGCCAAACAGAATGCGCTGTGTCCCGTCCCTTGACGGTTGATGCAAGAGCTAGCCCGATGAGACAAGCGTTTATCCTGGTTCCGACCGTGAGGTCGTACGTCCAGCAGGGTGCGCTCGGGGCGCTGTACTATCTTGCACCGGAGTGCTTGCAGAGGGGGGCTACAAGCGAGGCGGGAGAGGAGGAGGAGCCTCCAAGTCCCTGAAAGCGAGTGTGATTGAGGCGAGTGCCAATACCGTGCGTGACGGTCTGTGTGATTGTTTTTCTTTTTTCTCCTCCTCCTTTCTCTCTCGCCCCCTCCCTCCTTTTATAGGCTAAGGAGAGAAGGGGAGGGGGAAGGGGCTTACAAGTACAGATACAGTGTGTGCTACAGAGGTGTGTACTGGAGAGCGTGGCGCTGGGCGTGCGGCCGTCCTTGACCCAGGCGGGGGATTTATGGCGAGCTCCGGCTTCCGCGGGCATCATGGCCATTTCTGTGCTTGTCCTAGAGTGATTTCGAGGCGCGGCGCTGCCGTAATCTGCACCCAACTGCCCCGCCGCTGGTTGACTTCGAGGGCGGGGCAGGTGACGAAGGACGAGAGTTGGCAGCACAGGGGCCGGCATGGCGCCTGCTGTCGACCACAGTGCGCGGCGTGCCCGGTTTGCTGGGGAGTGGCCGAGAGTTGGTGGATTTGACCCGGCGTTCGTCATCACCGGACCGCGCCTGACCGGAGTCCGTACTCGGTTGCTGCTCGTACATTCGTTCGAGGGTCCTTCGCGCCCATTCGAGGGCTGCGCCGGGGGGGGAAAGGACGGGAGCGGGTGTAATAGTGGTGCGGATTGACGCCTGCAAGTCCGCACAGGGCCTCGCGCAGCGCCGCATGCGTCTTTACAGTGGTGGTGAGGACGCACAGTGACCGGAGCAGTTGAAACAGCGAGCTCCGCGGTGTCAGCGGCGCGGCGTGGGGAGAGATTGCCTTTTTGACTTCGGCGCCCGCCTGATGGGGCGGGCGTTAAATGCCGTTGTCGGGCGGGGTGCTAGAGCGTGTCGCGTTATGTAGAGGGGTAGCCTCGAGCGAGGCGGAGACGGCCCGCCCGCTCGAGGGGGTGCGCGGCCCTCGAGCGAGGCGGGGTTTGCGTCGTGCCTGCTCGAGGGAGCGCGGCCCTCGAGCGAGGCGGGGATGGGGGTAGCGACTCGGGTCCCCTCGATAGGCAGGCTCGAACGTCCGTTCGTGGGCCGCGATAGGCCGTGACGGGCCGAGCTGCCTTGGCGGCCCCTCTTGGCTGCCGGTGATTCGGCCTTTCGTGACATATCGTTCTTTGAGGGTGATTTGCCCCGATGATTAGGGGACCCGGGGTTTGTCCCCGACACAAATTAAATCTGTTTTTTTAGTAAAAAATTAAATCTGTTAAAGTAGAAGGCCTTGAGGTCGGGGCCTTAATTAATTAGCTTTCAACCCTTCTCTGTGGCGTGGCGTCGTCTACTCTCCACCCACCAGCAGCAGCACCAGGTCATCGTCATCTTGGAGATGGAGGTGGTGCTAACGCTGCTGTTCAACGCCCTGCTGCTAGTGTTCATGGTTAAGCTCTTCTTGGCCTTGTTCCACACGAAGCTCGTCGTCGTGCTCCTCTACATGGCCGTCCTCCTCTTCGCCATGGCCCTCACCGGCAGATTCCCCGGTTGAGCCATCACCTCACCTCTCTCATCGATCCATTCTTACTAATTAGCTCCCCGTATATATGTGTTCCTTTCTTTCTGTTGCTTCTTCTTCCCCGTACCTGAGGATCCACTCCATCATCCGGCCAGGTGAATATATGTATTATATCCCTTCTACGCATATGTATATATAATATATGTTAGATCCAATCGAATTTGGTTATTAGTGGTCGCTTCAAGATGAATTGGAGAGAGAGAGAGAGAGAGTACAGGTACAGAGAAAACCAAGATGAATCTGTTGCTCTGCTCCTTCCCTTCGGCCTCGCTGCGCGCGCGTGGACAAAGCCACCTCAGTTCCATCATATCGACGCCGGCCGGCTAAGGTACCCCACCTCTCTTGCACTTTGCTGCCCAACGGAACAAAAATAAAAGCGACTTAAATCCAGCCCATCCTTCTTCTCTCACAAGGAAGACCAATACCTGTTTATTCCCCATTTCTGTTTGTCCTAAATTTCAATGTGTGCATGCCCTTGCAAAAATTGGACACACACAGAAACTATTTGCTTGGAATAGGCTATCTGTTTGACATGTAGTTTTTTTTGTCATACCCGGCCCAGTAGTGGCCCGTGAGTGCAGGATGCACGTGTTTAGTGCCACATTGCTAGTTTAGCAAAGGTGGAGGCAACTTATAAGCCATTGTCTTCCAGCCATAGCACCTTCGGGTTAACCCATTTACACGAAGCGAGGACGAAAGTGTAAGTAGGGTGCTATGTGTACGCGTGCACGCCCCTCGGAAGGGCTGTGCGGGGCGGCTTTGGAGGTCGGGGTGTTACAAATGGTATCAGAGCCGACCATCGCGGTTGCGCGTATGGCCCGGGTAGGGCATACGGCATGGACTATGGCGCCGGGGTCAGTGTGCGGGCATAGGGCGCATGTCGCGTATGGCCCGGGTAGGGCATACGGCATGGACTATGGCGCCGGCACTGGACGTACGGTCGTGCGCTAAGGGGAACGTTTCTGGACATTTGCCCGTGTGGGTGAGTTGCGCCGACGAGGACGTCAGGTTCTTTGAGGGGGGTGTATGTCATACGCGGCCCAGTTTGTATGGCCCAGTAGTGGCCCGTGAGTGCAGGATGCACGTGTTTAGTGTCACATTGCTAGTTTAGCAAGGGTGGAGGCAACTTATAAGCCATTGTCTTACAGTCATAGCACCTTCGGGTTAACCCTTTTACACGAAGCGAGGACGAAAGTGTAAGTAGGGTGCTATGTGTACGCGCGCACGCCCCTCGGAAGGGCTGTGCGGGGCGGCTTTAGAGGGCGGGGTGTTACATTTTTGAAGCTTTTCTATAAAGCTGTTGCATGTTCTTGATTTTGAAAAGCTATTTTTCAACTTCCTATATAAACTCGTGTCTTCCTGAGCTTTTGGTTTCACGTTATCTCGCCCGAGAAGTTTGCTGTTTATTTGAGCTGTCGCTGAAAAGTTATACAAAAGCTTAAACAAATATGCCATAAATCCAGCGTATGACAAAAAAATAAGCTGAAACCATAATCTAAAGGGCGCACTTTTTTGCATCTTTTTTTTTTACCATGCTAATCCCGTCGCTCCTATTTGTACTAAAATTTATAAGCTGATTTAAACCGAGTTGCCTATAAGAAATAAAAGGTACACATATACATATGACCGAGTTGTCTATAAGAAATAAAATACCATCCTATCTCTTCTTTCTCTCTACTGTATATCTTTCTCTATCTACTGTCTTCTTTTGCTATAGACATTGTGAGGTAGAAAATAACATAAACCACTGTCACAGGGCCTATGTATATGGACTACTTTGACAATATACATTGTGGTTGTCCTTACACTCCCATGCAAGAGAAAAAGCAGACTCAACAGCATCTACTTTAAAGCGTTGCTAGAGCGGGAAATGCACTCTAATTAATCTCATTTAGTTTGATTTTCCTTGGATAGAGATCTTCTGGTCAACTTAGAGGGTATTTTTCTTGATGCACTAGCTGCTGTGATAAATGTAGGTGCTGATTTATCTGTTGCTTCGGATACTAACCCTCTGGTTGCTTTTAAACTAGTATATGTTGCTGGAAATATCTAGGGCAGCCTGCAACTCCAAGTCAGCAGGTTAAATGTTGAGAAAGGAGCTGCTGGTGCGAGAGGAAATATATATAGTACCACTTGCCCTGGCTCGCTGATTTTGATTAGAAAAACTAAATCACCATATCAACTAATAATTCTGGCCCGATTCTTTTACGTGGAACCTGCCCGTCCCTGAATCTTAATTAGGAACGACACAGGTCAGTGGAGGAGAACGAATCTTCTTTTTTTACAGTAAACTTTAGAGGTGGAATTTGAGATGTAAACGACTCTCCAGCTAGCAGCAGCAACGAGGAGTGAACGCGTGGACCAAGATTCAAGCTCTCGACCGGCACCCTTCACGTAGTTCATTCACTTGCCAAGGCTGTTACATCATACTTCCATACATATTGATTATGCAGACAACAAAAACCCAGGTAGCCCCAAGGCAACGCACTACATATTTATACAGTTCAGAAAATTATACATATTAAAAATGTGAAGTAACGTTGGCACAAAATCAACCGGAAGAATACAAGCAAATGTGATTTATAAATAATATACGGAGTAACTTTTTCTATTGCCACCTGAGCCAGCCTAGGTAAAGATAGACCTGCTTTCTGCATTTTTCATGTTCAGAATCTAGTCAGTGATGAAGTTACAACCTATATTCTTCAGGCACGTCTTTAAAAGATAATTTCTACCAAAACAATACAGAACTTAATGCACAGTTGAGAAATAGAAAAATGGGATCAATCCTAAGTCCAAACAGATATGCGGTACATCACGTTAGCAGCATAGACATTCTGAATAAGCAACAAGCACCATGAATTTAAGAGATGGATCTTCTGGCACATACCATGGTCCACATGAGCAGTGGCAGACATATTATGGAATATGGATGTTATTGTTCTTATATCCATAATAATGCCACTGAGCTCTTCCGTAGTGAACATCACCATCTCGATTGCCTTAGGACATCACGCTACAATTTTAAATTCCTATTTTGCAAAAAAGAAATATGGTTAGAAACTTAGAATCCAACCAAATGTATGTGCCCCCTAATTCAAGTAAGCAAAATGATGAAACAATAAGAAAGACATCAGATGTTTTTTTTTCTCACCTCGAGCATGGAGTCTCTAACAGTCCCTGCAGATTCTCCAGCATTGCACTCGCTTCTGATTTAACAGAACAGAACTAATCTGATTTAACATGAATAGGACTTAGAGCTTATATCTCATTTCCGCACTCTTTCAGATGTTACAATGTCATGCATTCTAAATGTTCTTAGACATGACAGACAAGTACAGATAATGCAATTTTCATACATGAATACTGAAGATGCAAAAGAATAGAGAGCTCATTAAAAAATAACCTTACATAATACACTTTCTGCCAACCCTACTGTATTGTGTTATCTGATATGTGAAATATGAAAAAACAAGAAAGTATAGCGCACACATCCCAATCCAGTGATATTGGATTTACAGGACAGCACAAGCATGTTTTTACTCAACTTAAGTCAACACATGAATGTCTGGCCTGCCTACAACCCATAAAGGGCGGCAACATCAATTTTATTTGTTTTGCGTGTGAGTAATAGGAGTAGGCTGCGGCTTAGGCCTTAAGTTGTTTGTGCTCTGCAGGTGTGGGAGTGAGTTTAGCTCCTCCGGAGTCTTGTAAATTGGAACAATTGTTTCCTGCTTTCTTCTTAATACAATGATACACGGTTCTCATGCGTATTTGAGAAAAAAAAATCAATTTTATTTGAAGTTGTGACATGACTTAACCATCAACTAATGCCCAAACGATGAAAGGGGAAGAGAGTACATGTGCGAAGCGGAAGACGAGGTCGCCAGCCATGGGTCTCATCCAATCAATCAACGCACCCAAGGGCATCCATATTAATAGTATCTAATAGGGATTTTATCAAACATATGATGAGCTGCAGTGAGAAATTTCATTCTCACCCAACGACTTTAATTGAACGAGATGCAAAGGAAATTTACAGAAACCCCCTCTCGCGACCGTCATCAAGCCGCGCTCGTCGTCTCATTCGTCTACGATCCCGGACCGAGCGACGACTCGGAGACCGTTGTAGGCTACGCTGCAGGGAGACGGCAACGGCTCGAATCTGTTGTGCGCAGGAGGAATTCTTTTGCCGCCCAAAGGTTCGCGCCATTTGCTTCGTGAAGTCTTCTTCCTCCCCACGAGCATGCCGGTCGTCATCCATGGCCGCCCGCAGCCCCTGCTTTTTGTGTCCCAATCTCCAAAGGAGACCTCCTAAATAGAACCCCTCTTCTTCCTTTATCTCCCTGTGCCCTCGAATTTGAGAACGGCAACCGGAATCTCCGTTCTGGCGAGCTCCCGTGTCTCCGGCCGGCGGCAGGAAAATTTCCTTTGCATGTCAACGGCAGACAACGTCCGATGTACTTGCCCTGACACAGAGGGAGTATTTGGTTTAAATTTCTGCCTTTTTGTGAGAAGCTTTCCAGAAGCAAAGATGCTTTTAGCGAGCAAGACAAGGTGCTTGCACCATTGTTGGGCTTCTAGCCAATAGGCAGGCAACAGGGTACGTTTGGATGCAGCCCACCGTGTGCCGAGCCAAACCATCGGCAGGCCAAATTTTGGCGGCCCAGGAATCGGCCGCACGGGGCCGCTAAAATGAACTGCACCACCGGCAGGCATCAAGATGGCAATGGATAGAAATATGGTTAGAAACCCGATGGACGCGGATGCGGATCTGGATCTGTACCCGCGGGCATGGGTGCGGGCACAACTTTGAATCCGATGGATATTTGCTTATGGATACAATAAAATGATATCCGCAACCGTAACCCGCTAGACCCGCTCCAATAACTGACATGTGGGCCCTTGAACTCCCTCGCATGTTTTCCCCCACTTATTTTCCTCCTCCGAGCCGCCAGTCCGCCACCCGCCCACCCCGCGCGCGTCGCCCCCCCCGGCAGCCCCGCTCCCATCCCCGCGCGGGGCGTCGCATCGCGCCTCCGCCAGTCCGCCCCCGACCCCGCGCGTCGCGGCTCCGCCCCCGGCCCCCGCCACCGCGCGCCACGCCTCCGCCCCCGGCCCCGCCCCCGCGCGTCGCCCCTCCGCCCCCACGACAGTCCCGCCGTTCCTTGCGCCGTGAGCCCGTGACTTCGCCAGGCTGCCAGGGCGCGAGGAGACGAGGCCCCGACGGCCGGCCCGCGACGCAAGCGCCGAGCCGCTGGCAGGCAGGCTAAAGGTCCAGGTCGCCGCCGCCGGGGAGCACCAGAGCAGGCCCCGCTGCCTCAAGATCCACAACTCCGCATCGATCTCCCCTGTCCCAGACGCGAGACGCGACGCCGAGTCCATCAGGTATGCACGGGCCATCGTCACTGTTACTGCATTGATCTAATTTTCTGCTGTACCGAGTAGTTAGTAGCATATGGAGGAATTTTCTGGATGTGTATTTGCATTGTAACTTAAGCAAGGCATGCATTGTTTGACTAGATCTACATGTGTTAATTGTGTTGTAGTTTCAATGGCTAGTAGCTCCTCCCAAGTGCCTTGCGGCACCTGTTACCACGGGAGATGATGTTGTGCACATCTCGGATGGGGAGGATGGAGCTCCTACTGGTACTGGCTCGAAGAGGAACCTCACTTCTGTTGTGTGGAATGACTTCGACAAAGTTTGTGATGATGGAATATGGAAGGCCAAATGCAATCACTGCGGTAAGAAACTTTCAGCTGTTGGAAGAAATGGTACAAGCCATCTAAAAACCCATCTGAGATCTTGTCCCTACAATAATAAGAGACCAGGAGATAAAATTCAAACTAATTTGAGGTTTGGAACCACTGAAAAAGGGGCAGTAAGTGTAGAAAACTATGTGTTTGATCAAGAAGTAGCTAGAAAAGCTCTTTATTCCATGATCATACTGCATGAGTACCCATTGTCCATTGTTGATCACCATGGCTTTCGTAAGTTTGTTAGTGCACTGCAACCTTTGTTTAAAATGGGAACTAGAAACACCATTAGAAGGGACATCATGCATTTCTATGAGGGTGAGAAAAGGAAAGGAGGCTACATGGCAGTGACTGGACATTTTATTGATGACTCATGGATGCTTAAAAGCTGCATTTTGAGGTGATCATCTAATTTTACTTGAATTATTGCTTGCTGTTCAGATATCAATTTTTCATAAATTATGAACTGTGGAGCTGAATTATTGCCTTATACTATGTAGGTTTATTTATGTGCCATGCCCCCATACTGCAGAAGTCATATGTGATGCATTGCACAAGTGTCTCCAAAGCTGGGATATTGATCGGAGGATATCAACGGTGACACTTGACAATTACAGCACCAATGATAGCAAGATTGGCTTAATGGAAACAAGACTTGGTCCTGCTAATATGCTACTGAAAGGGAAATGGCTGCATATGCGGTGTTGTGCACACATTCTTAACCTCATCGTCAAAGATGGTATGGAAGTCATCAAACATGCAGTTTCAAACATCCGAGAAAGTGTTGCTTATTGGGTTGCTACACCAAAGAGATATGAAAAGTTTGAGAAAACAGATCTAGATGAAAATGTTGAATTAGGCAAGAAGTTAAACCTAGATTGCAAAACTAGATGGAACTCAACCTATATCATGCTTAGCATTGCTATACCATATAGGAAGGTGTTTGAACATTTGGGTCAGCTTGATAGGAACTTTGTTTGTCCTCCACCGGATGATTGGATATTTGCTAGTACTGTTTGTGAGAAATTTTGATTGTTCTATGAACTCACTGAGGTGTTTTCTGGGACTAAGTATGTGACAGCTAACCTTTTCTTTCCTAAAGTATGTGAGATTAAACTTAGAATACAATCTTGGGAGCGTGATGAAGATGAATCTATTAGGAAAATGTCTGCTGCCATGATAGAAAAATATGAGAAGTATTGGACTGATATACATGGTCTTATGGCTATTGCTGTCATTCTTGATCCACGTCTTAAGATGACAATGCTACATGCTTGCTACATTGCCCTTTTTGGTGAAGAACATGCTGGAACTTATGTGGCAGAGGCCCATGAATTGCTAACTGATTTGATGAAACACTACCATGTAAAAGAACAAGATTTTGTGGGTACATCATCTAGTGGTGCTTCTTCTTCAGTTGGTGCAGCTGCTGTTTTGTCTATTTTTAAAACCCTTTCAGCAAATAAGAAGACTTCTGGTTTTGTTAGAAGTAAGAATGAGTTAGATCGCTATTTAGATGAAGAAACTCTTCCTCATGATGAGAATGATTACTTTGATGTCCTTGGTTGGTGGAAGTTGGAGGGAACCGTTATCCTACTTTGAGACAAATTGCCCGTGACATCTTGACTATTCCAATCACAACAGTAGCTTCTGAATCAGCTTTTAGTACTAGTGAAAGAATTTTGAGTGAGCATCGAAGCCGTCTCACTCCTAAGATGTTGGAAGCATTGATGTGTGGCCAAAGTTGGCTTCGGTACACTCTCAAAGGTACTGTTGTACTTAGATTGTGCATTTGCAATGAATCATATTTTTCATATAAAACTATTTTCTGCACAGCTACTAATGTATATATGAAACTTGATTGTAGATGATGATGGAAGATTGAATAGCTTCTGGTCATCCCTTGAAGACATCCAAGAAGAAATGAAGGAAGAATCTTGCATTACTACTGCTGATTCTGATTAAGCTTGCCTGAACTTTTATGTAATGTTGTTGAATAATTACTCTTGTATGGCTACTATTGTTTTATGGCTGCATGCCTTGCCTTTATTTGTGTTTGTGTGAGACGCGCTATGGACCTATGGTAGACTTGAGATGATCTTGGTATTTAAGACTTGTTTATTTGCATGGTAATCTGTTGGACTACAATTCTGGTATGGTTGTATGTCTTTTATGTCTATTTGTTTGCTGAAATATTGTTGTTTTTGGCTGATTATTTCTATTGATATGGTTGTATACTTCCTGTTTATATATGGACTTGTTGGCTCAGCTTTGCGGGCACACGGGTATGCCCGCGGGCATGAGATATCCAAACGTACCCCTGGGCCTGTCAAAGTTGGGTAGCTGCTACTGCTAATTGCCATACATGGGCCACTACGGGCTGGCGATTGGCCCGCCGACCTAACTCCGCTTACGCAGTGGGCCCGTGTGACAGCGTTTTTTCTCCTCTCTGTCTCTCTCTTGTTTTTGTTTGTTTGTTTCTCTCTCTGGTGTCTGACCGGAGAGTCTTCTTCTTCTCAAAAAAAGAGAGAGAGAGAATCCATTCATTAAATTTGATTATCAAATTGGGGACCCACACACAGCTCTGCGCTGCCTCTCTCCTCTCTTCTCTCGCGGGGTTGGGGAGGAGAGTTGGGTACCTGCTGCTCCTCCTCTTCCGTTCGTCTTCCTCCTGCTCCGCCCCCCACTGCTCACCCAGTAGAAATCGAATCGAATCACATCACTCGAGTCTCGTACGGCGGCGGCGGCATGCCGGCTCCCCCGGCGCGGAAGGTGCCCCTCCGGAAGCTGCTCCGCGCGGCGTCCGTGGCGTGCGGGGTGCAGTTCGGGTGGGCGCTGCAGCTGTCGCTGCTGACCCCCTACGTGCAGGAGCTGGGCATCCCGCACGCCTTCGCCAGCCTCGTCTGGCTCTGCGGCCCGCTCTCCGGCCTCCTCGTCCAACCCCTCGTCGGACACCTCTCCGACCGCATCGCCCCCGCCGCCTCCCCGCTCGGCCGCCGAAGGCCCTTCATCGCCGCCGGCGCCGCATCCATCGCAGCAGCCGTCCTCACCGTCGGATTCTCCGCCGACCTCGGCCGGCTCTTAGGCGACGACATCACCCCGGGGAAGACACGACTCGGCGCAATCATCGTCTACCTCATCGGCTTCTGGCTGCTCGATGTGGGCAACAACGCAACGCAGGGGCCCTGCAGAGCCTTCCTCGCGGACCTCACCGGTCGGTAACATTCCTCTTGCCTGTTTTTCGTCCCTGTTTTTACCTAGAGATTTTGATATTTGGGACTCAATTCGCGAGGAATTCCTGCCTTGTACATACAGTACCTAGTTATTAGGAATTAGTAGGATGCGATTGCGATTTCTTCTGCAACCAAAAGCAATTAAGCAAATGCCAGAGCGGGCAGTTCGGTCATTCCTTCGATTT
Organism: Echinochloa phyllopogon; assembly: GCA_033239725.1. Taxonomy (NCBI): domain Eukaryota; kingdom Viridiplantae; phylum Streptophyta; class Magnoliopsida; order Poales; family Poaceae; genus Echinochloa; species Echinochloa phyllopogon. The sequence goes on from BTCW01000012.1 coordinate 64,324,546, forward strand.
CGCTTCCGTCGCACGCGATGCCCCTCGCGTAACCAACAAGCAATTCAGCCACATCACGAGGGGCCAAGCGAAAAAACGGCATCCGATATTTCTCCTTTCTTCTCCATTCACTGACCCCCCCCGCGCCCCCCCCCCCCCCCCCCCCCCCACAAAAAAAAAACAGAGAAGAGAAGAGAACAAAGAACCTGCCCAGCTGCCCGTCGCTTTCCCTTTAGCCCCAGATTCTTTGCTCCGATGCGACGTTGCTCGCCGTGCCTACCTCCTCATTTTACACGACTTGCCTCGCCAAGCTCCCAGTTGTGTATTGTATGCCCGTCAGTTCCCCCTTTCTTTTTTGCCTTAGCCAGCTGGCCCATCATTCATTACCATCAAGTTTAGCGCACCTGGACAACAAACAAGTAGAAATATCCAGATGCCAATCCCTTCTCTTTGAATAATTCATTCTGTGTTAGTCAGTAGTACATATGTCCCTCACCACCACCCATTGTTGTTTCCCCAAACCTCTCTATACATGCTACTCTTTTGTATAATTATTATAATGTGGGACTCGTGATGAGTCATGAGTGTGAGGTGGTCAAGGGATCGCTTTCGTATTGAGGCAGGCCTACACACACAGATATATAGATAGAGAGAGATATATATTCAAGTGTTGCAGCATTATTGTTCCAAGTTTGGAATCATAAGACGGTCGGCATCTTTTGCCAACAGCCAGATATTAAAGGGACCTCATCAATAATTGCAAGGCTGAGAATGGTTTCTGGGCTTGTGGCTGCGGGCCACTATCAGCCTGTACGCTAAGAGGCAACATCTGATGTGACGTTACTCTGTGATGGTATGATCTATGCTCGTGGTGATAGGATAATTTTCAAGATTTTTTTAAACAAACAAATAGGCAGTTTTTCTTTTAATTATTTTCAGTTTATGCAATTTTAGCTCAGGTAGCCCATAGCCAATCTAAGCTCTGAGGAGCTTTTCAGTTTCCTCCATTGTGATCCAAGCTCGTGCGAACCTTAAATTGTTGGGGGGGTTTTCCACTGTGTTACAATATATGTTAGCTTTTCTCATGTCAAAACTTAGAAATGATTCTCTTCTACCCCTTCATATGGCAGAGAACGACCCAAGGAGGACTCGGATTGCCAATGCATACTTTTCACTCTTCATGGCCCTGGGAAACATACTTGGATATGCCACCGGAGCATACAGTGGCTGGTATAGGATATTTCCTTTCACTATTACACCATCCTGCGGCATCAGTTGTGCCAACCTCAAGTCTGCCTTTCTGCTCGACATTATTATTCTGGTGATTACAACCTATATTACTGTAGCATCAGTGCAAGAGCCTCAATCTTTTGGAGGTGATGAAGCAGAACATCCAGGTACCGAACAGGAAGCTTTCATGTGGGAGCTTTTTGGGTCATTCAGATACTTCACGCTACCAGTTTGGATGGTCTTAATTGTCACTGCCCTTACATGGATCGGATGGTTTCCTTTTATCCTCTTTGATACTGATTGGATGGGCCGGGAGATCTATCGAGGAAGCCCGGACAACCCAGCAGAGACCCAAAGTTACCATGATGGTGTTAGAATGGGTTCTTTTGGTCTAATGCTGAACTCTGTCCTTCTTGGATTCACCTCTGTTGTGCTAGAAAAATTATGTAGGAAGTGGGGAGCTGGACTAGTATGGGGTGTCTCCAATATACTAATGGCTCTGTGCTTTGTGGCAATGCTTGTAATAACATATGTCGCGAAGAACATGGATTATCCTCCCAGTGGAGTACCTCCAACTGGCATTGTTGTTGCTTCTCTGGTGGTTTTTACAATTTTAGGAGCACCCCTTGCGGTGAGTAACAGGATTATTTTTTTGACAGAATGATATTTTGCCCACTTCCAGCTCACTTGTATGTTGTCCATGTGGTATATTCAGTTTATTTCCTTGTTTGCAGATCACATACAGTATACCATATGCAATGGCTGCTAGTCGTGTTGAAAATCTGGGTCTTGGCCAAGGTATTTCCATTTTGAGTACGCATTATCAGCATGATAGTATTTCTTAAAATTAATCTGTTTTTCCCCTTGCAGGTCTAGCAATGGGTATTCTAAATTTAGCTATTGTCATACCACAGGTGATTACCTTTCTTAACATTTTTTTTCTCGGCTTTGATTCAGTACTATGCATATTTGGAGTCCAGTGCAACTGTGAACAGTAATAGGGTAATTGGCCCTTAAACTGACCAGCAGACAATTGATCCAAGTAATCCTACCCAATAACATTTGCTCTAAAGTGATAATTGGTTCCGGAACCTGATTTTTAAAATGGTTTATATTCTTAGCATATTAAAGGTAATAAGAGATGGTTTGAATTTCTGGTTCAGATGATGTCGCTTGTCTATAACTTTATCTATAGTGCCAAATTACAGATAGACCGGATTCAAATTTCAGTTAACTGTAACACATGGCAACATAGATGAACATGAGACAAAGAACAAGAAGCCCACGGCGATGAAACCACTATATCATTGAATAATATAGAGGCAGTGGTGTTGCAATGGCTCTATATCAACACAGGCGGATTCCCTATTGGAGAAAATTTCATGAGTAATCTAGAATTTGGATCATAATACAACAATCTCCACCTAGAGTGGAATCCCCTTGTGTAGTAAAAATCATGAGTCGTCATTAACCCACCATGTGCACCTAAAGTCACAGGAATATTCAACGCGTGAGATCAACTTATTAGTCTTTTCCAAAGCTTCACATGAAGCCAAATTGAAGAAACAATTGGCAGGTCTGAAACCTGGCAAAACAAACCAGACGGACTCATCGAATTCTTTGAATAATTCATAATGCAAGCAAAGCCTCAATGTGTGCAACTGACATCTAATTTGAAGTGAAAGAAAATGTCTGATAAGTGAAGACATGGGCCAAGATGCACCTGATTCAGTGGTGAACACCCATAGTATGACTACTGGTGATCAGCCTATTCATGGAGCTGAAGAAGTTTAAAATTCTAGTAAGAGAACGTTGAACTCCAATCTTTAGGTCTAGAAAAGTGATCAGGTTTCCATTCCCTTTGTTGCACCACCCTTTATGTCTAGAAAAGTGATCAGGTTTCCATTCCCTTTGTTGAACCGCCTGTTGGTAGTTCCATCTAGAGTCAGTCAGGATAGGTGGTGAGTAAACTTTTGAGGATATCACTGACAGAAGCATCTCCTGCAGGTTATTGTGTCACTTGGTAGTGGGCCATGGGATCAACTGTTTGGGGGTGGAAATGCGCCGGCTTTTGGGGTGGCAGCCGGTGCATCTTTCATCGGTGGGCTGGTGGCAATTCTGGGGCTTCCACGAGCACGCATTGCATCGTCGAGGAGGAGAGGCGGGGCACACCGATAAGTTGCTTCTTACCATTAATTACACACATAATAATGTGTATGCTGTGGAAGTGTTGCAACAATTCTTTGCGGTTGGTTGGGCACGTCGCCAATTAAGTCCTGGCCGCTGCCTGCCGGGGAAACTCATGGGGGGTTTTGGAGAAGAGCAGGAAGCTCTTGAATGATACAGTCATTTCTTCATTTGGTGGTTTGCCCTGTTGAGATATTTTTGCCTTATCTCCATCATTTGTTGTTTTATTTACTCGAATGTATGTATGTATTGTACGTATGTATGTGGGTCATTTGTAGAGAGGTAAATTAATGAATAAATAAAAGTTACAGGAGGAGTTACGTATAAATATTGATGCTGTAGATGATTATTATTCTGGTGGCTATATATATACTCCATTATTACTCCTACATACAGTCTGTATATGCTAGAAAGAAAACCTGATCGGTCGAGAATGGAGATTCTGCTACCATTCTTCTTTCTGGTAGTTACTTACACACACAAGACAAGAACAAGACAACACCTGGCCTGCAAGAAGTTAAAGTTGGAGTTGGAGCGGCACGCCGGGCGTTGGGTCGAGGACCTGCACCGGCGCGTGATGCCCAGGAAGAGCAGGAGGAAGAAGCAGGGCCTCCGACTCCGACAGCATGGCCTGGAAGGACTGCGTGGTCCCCTGTTTGGAGAGCAGGGCCGCGAGGATCCCGCCGGCATCCACGTCGCCGTTGCTCATGGGGACCACGTACCTGGCTCGCAGCAGCCTGACAAGGTCGACGGCGTCCTCCTGGCCGGAGACGAGGGTGAAGTTGGCCGGAAGGAGCTGCTTCACCACCGGCGTGATCACCACGTCCGCCTGCAGCCGCCGCTTCTGCAGGAAGGACGCGTCGTACACGCAGTGCGGCTCGTAGTAGAGGAGGCCACGGTCGCCGTCGATGAGGAGGATGTAGCCGTTCTCCGGTCGCTGCCACGGCGGCCCCAGCACGGGCCCTGCGGTGGCCAGCACCCCCATGTTGCCGACGGCGGCGGTGGAGTCGCCGGGCTCCAGGTAGGTGACGCGGCGGAAGGGCGTGGGCAGGGAGGCGAGGACTGGCTGCGCGTTGGGCGTCGTCACCACCGGCAAATCGGGCGCCATGGCGGACAGCTGCGCCAGCGTCCGGAAATGGCAGTGGTCGTCGAGGCTCTGCGTGATGAGCACCAGGTCCGGCGCCATCGCCAGGAGGTCCTCCACCCCGAGGGCCTTCACTTTGGGGTTCTTCTTGGCGCCGTCGAACAGCCATGGCGCGCCGAAGTCGAGGTTGCCGACGACGAGGGGGTCCACCAGGATTCGCACAGGCGGCCTTTGCTCTTGCTCCACCTCCCACACCCAGCTGTTGATCTCCAGGTACGTCAGCTTCAGCGTTACCCCCTTGCGCTGCTGCTGCTGCTGCTTATTGCTGATGGTGCTGGTGGATTGCAGCTGATCATCGGACGACGACGACGAGATGCTACTGGTACTACTACTGCTGCCTGCTACTATTGATGATAATCTTGGATCTGGACGACGCCGCCGGCTCCAAGCCAGGCGATGGCGAGGAGAATTCCAAGCAGCAGCAGCAGCGACTGGCGGCGTGAAGAGTAGCAGCTGGAGGCGGCCGGCCATCGTCGCGATGCAAAATCGATCCGACGGAGAGTGAGTGAGTGGAGGAGGGGGACTCCAGCACTGCAGGCTGCAGCACATCACCCACCAGAAAAGTAAACAAGTGGTTGTGGGGGTGTGGGGCTACGTGTTCCGTCTGCGCTTCTTCTTGGTCAATGGTCATCATCCATCGGCTTCGGCTGCTGCTACTTTGATTACACTGCATGCACGAGGCCGGGCCCAATTCCTAGCTATACTGTCATTCGTGGGCTGTTTTACGACGCACGAAAGGACATGGTGTATTGAATAAAAAATTAAATTAAATTAATGGATCTCTTGGTACTCATTAGATACCACTGGATAACCCTTTGTTTCCATCGTCCAGTTTCTCCAAACGAATCACTCTAATTAATCCTAAATGTTTTAAAATTCCTCGCATAATAATATCATAATGCTTGTCTAATGTGTTTGTGTGCGTCTATAAATGTTTTGCAATCCAAAACTTGGCCCATATCAGGCTACTCTATAAAAGAAATAACGAAAACAATTTAAAACGTACACTTTGATGATGCCTTATATGTCTTCTAAAATGAAATGAAAAAAAATATTTTCACGGTTGTTTACACTAGACATCTACATCCGATCGCCCATCAAGTCCCACATTTTTTCACACACAGGTAGTGTTCATGGTTAGAACACAAGACCTCTTGCTTCCCAAACCAATCGAAAATTCAAATTAAAAAAGTAGATTTGGGAAACGGTAATAAATATTTGGCCTAGTAAACGTTCTTGAATGGAAACATTGTCAACTACAAAATTTTAGATCCAGTTAAACTCCATAACTTTGATATGAAGCTTTTTTTATCGGACTTCGTATGAAATAATTATCATCTTTTTTTACTACACACAAAAAAAGACATACTTGATGTTCTTACTACAAACACGCAAAAATATCTGTTGCACACCATAATAGCTGCATGCATGTACCAATGTGGCAAGTGTAAGTGTTATATCATGTAATCTAATCGTGCTTACTAGAAAGTTGAATGTAGTAATTTCAAACCAACAGGTAGTAATAAGTGATTATGATGTAATCTAATCGTGCTTATATAGAAAGTTGCTAGTATTACTTTCTGATTAACCAACAAGCTGATAGCAACAAAGAAAGCTATGAGGATAGACATGGATATTCACTTATGGCATATAATATAATTGATATGATGTAATTAGAAAAATTAATTTGTATCGACGGGCGACATAAGCGACTGCCGGCACAGATCGACCCCACGGTCACTTATTTCAACTGCCAGTACAACACATTTGTGCTAGCAATTAGCAATGCATCCGCCAACATAAAAAGGATGAGGTGTCGCCACAAATAATTTATGTACTAATACACTATACCTCTGTATTTCCTGACACACAACTTTATTCTTCAAGTTAAGTGTCAAGTTGGGCGAGTCCTCACAATAGAAGGACTAATCTGCATTGGGGATCGACAGAAAAACTACAATGTTAGAATCAGGTACTCCTTGTTGTACGTGGTATCTCTTAGGTCTTGAAAGGATATTATGGGTACGATACAAGATTGCGTTGTACTAAAAATGATGTAGATGAATCTTATAGAAAACCCTAGATGATGGCATTGAAGCAACCATGACAAGGGAACATGATCTTGGCGAAGTCAGTAATGAATTCTTTAAGCACAACTCTAAAAGTGATTGTTTTTCTCTCGCAACTCTTCTTGACCCTCTAAGTGTCGGTGTCTCGGACCGTCGACTAGTAAATTTGCGCCGCCCACCTTAGGGCTCGATGGCTAGCAACTCGAACACAAGGGTATATACTGGTTCGGGCTTGCACCCTACGTCCAATTTAGAAGTCAAGTACATGTTCCTCGAGTTCAAATGCTCAATGAGGCTTACAAATGGGGTGCTTAAAAGCAGTGGGAGTGTAAAGTGTGTGTTCGTGTGTAGAAGAAGCTCGGCTACCCTTATATATGGTTGGAGGCGGTTACAAAAAGAAGGAAGAGATCCTCGTGACCCCTCTAGGTGTTGTGCCTTGTCATGTCGAGGATCCAGTGCCGCACCTTGCCCGTTGTACCAGTTCACTATGAAGAGTGGTTGGCACAGTGCCGGCCATGACTCTGCAGTGTCATGAGTGCAGGCGTGGGGGGGGGGGGGGGGGGGGGGGGGGGTGACGCGTTTGTGGTATGGGGGTGAGTCGTAATTGGTGGTCAGCTGTTATCCGGCCCCCCGCGGCATGATCGGCGGCGACGGTTCCGGTAGTCGCGGAGTCACACACCCCAACCTTGGTCTTGTAGAGTATGCCTTTGACCTGCCCTCGGTCCATGGTCTGAGGGTGTAATCCAGCCACGTACCACCAAGGTGATGGGGCAGGCAGCATAGGATCACCCCTACTCCGCACAATACACATCGTGGTGAAGTGGTTGTGCACGGATATTGTCGTGATCCTTCCTGTGTGGGAGCTGGGAGCATTGCGGGGCATGGCGTCACACCAATCCGACGCCCTTCTCGTCCTTGGCCTGGTGATGTCCTTTTGCCATGCCCCTTCTCCTCTAGGTCAGGGGGCGTTACATGTCCTCGCCTGAGGTCCTGATCGGGGAGCCGAGGCACTAAAGCTCGGCTAGGCTGTATCCCGTTACGGGCTAGCCTGCGAGGCCGACTTAACCAATCCTTGCTTGGGCTCCCTGACCCATCTATTGTTGTTGGGTTTTCTAACCTAATTTTCTTGAGTATTCCTAATTGCCCCTGACAAGCTTTGGATGAGACCTTTACATTGGCGATAGCATTAGGGGTGGCATGAGCAGCATGGTAAGCATCCAACCAATCTGAAGCTGATCCCTCCAAGCGGCCTGAAGCATACAAGACCTTCTCCCTGTCATTACACTGAGCCATATCCAGCTTCTTCTCAACGGTCTTCAACCAATCATCAGCGTCAAGGGGATCTGAAGAATGGGAGTAGGTAGGGGGCTTGTGGCTCATGAACTCCCGATGCTTGTCCCTTGGCTGGTTGTTGTTGTTGTTGTTGTTAAGCTGAGCTTGAATGCCTGCCATAGCAGTAGCTCAGGGTGGGCATAATTAACCGAGGACCGAAAACCGAACCGAAATACCCGAGACCGAAACCGAAAATTTCGGTCATTACTTCGGTCTCAGTTATCAAGTAACTGAAGTTTACTCGGTCAATTCGGTTCCCAGCCTCAGTTACTGAAGTAACCAAAATCAGCACTTAGGCCCATAAATCAAATACAGCCCAAGGCCCATAATCAAAGAACCCCACGTATATAAGAATTTCACCCGCTCCACTAACCCTAACCCTAGAAGCATTCCCCACCCCCGCCGCACCTGCCGGGCGCTGGCCGTATGGCCGACCAATCGACCATGGCCTCCTCCCTCCCAGGCTCCCACGGCTCCTCACTCCCATGCGGACGCCACCACCACCTCCAAGCTCCACACGGCAGCCGCTTCCTCCTCCCTCTAGACTCTGTTGCTGCCTCCTCCCCTCCGTGTCTCTCTCAATCCGTTCGCGGCAGGCCGGCAGCTACTCCCATCCCTCCGATCCTGCAAGGCTGCAAGATGCAGGCGACCAATGCCCCGCGGCGGCACCACCTCCTGCCCATCACAAGCCTGCAGCTCCACAGACGCTAGGCACATGTGATCTGATCTCCCCTCCGTGGCTATGACAACACAAACTCCAAGGATTGATTGGATTTAATCTGTATGCATCGTAGTTGTATGCATCTGGAGTATCCAACGTCCAAGCTTGCAGCCTTGCACTAATCATGTGCTCTAATTTGTATGCATCTGTGGATGGATCTATTGATTTGATTTATATCCAAGTATTTCTTTAATTGGTGGTTGTTCGATTTTTTTGGATTAATGAACTCTGGTAGCTTGGTTAGTTCGGTTGGTCCGAGCCCGAATTTCCTCGGTCTCAACAATCCCAAGTAACCGATCGGTTCTCATTTTTTGATGACCGAATTTCTGAAAAAACCAAGGAACCGAACCGATCGGTTCGGTCTAACCGAACGCCCAGCCTGAGCAGTAGCCAAGTTCTTTCACACCCCAAAATTTTTAGATTTTAGGATGTGAGTTGATAGCATAATTAATACAATGATTTTCTCAATTTTCTAAAATTTTCCAACCTTTAAATAAATAACAGGGAATTTAGTATAGGAAAATTTTATTTTTTGAGTTAAATTAAAACAACATAGGTTTAATATTGAGTGATTTGCATTCATGCCGGTTGCATTTAGTGGTTTTATGTGTGTAAAGTTTTCAAAAACGCGTTTAGAAGCCTAATGGGAATTTTTCAGAGTTTTCTGGCATTTATTCCTATTTTCCTTAGAGCAAATTCTAATTTTTGGAGTAGGCTAAAATCCATTTCGTGAGGTTCAAATATATTATTTGGGTTCCTCATGTCCAACTCTATCTCTGGAATTGTTTCTAGGATTTTTATAATTTTCAGAATATTTTTCATGGTTTTAATATCAATTCTGGACTTATCTGGAATTATTTTATAACCAGGAAAATAATTTTTCCGAAAATTAAAATCACCCTAAATCTTAGTAGACCAGCCTTGGCCCAAAGTTGACCCTCTTTTAGGCCAAATTCATCCCACCACTCTATTGGGCCAAATTTCAAAGCTCATTCGACTTGGAATGGGGCAACCCACCTTTAGTCTCATATTGCTAATGAAACTGGAAATGAGAGGTTTTCTCCCTATATATACGAACCACATCTCCTCTGGAGAAGGCACACCATCGACTCCTTTACAGGAGGCCCCCTTTGTTTGGGATTCCCTAAGTTAGTCTTCTTCCACCATGTCTTCCACTACTGCCCATTCTTCGTCTCGTCGTTGCGCCGAGCCTTCCGTCGTCTTTGGCCTCAAGATTTTCAGTAAGTCCCTCAGCGAATCTTTTAATTTTCTACCATATTTGTTTAGTCTATACTCTTTCGTCGAAAAGCCCCTACTAGTTTTAAGCGTCGGAAATCTTGTTTAGTCCATACTTTCCACGTTTTAGATTCGATTTAATCCTTTTTTGTTGTGTTAGATTCATGTCAACTTAAACTACACTTAGCAACTAGTTCATGTTGGTCACAAGGGTACATATTCAAAGAAATCTAACGCCTAAATCCTGAATAGCCGATTCCAACGTTTTCTGAAAATTTGACTAGATTCCTTAGCTGCTCACTGTTTTGAACATAACTTTTGATCCGCTTAACCAAATCTAGCAAAGAAATACATTTTGGATATCTACAGAAAATTTCCTACAACTTTCATTGAAGAAGTTAGGTCAAAATATTCCTATAACTAAGTAGAAAATATTTAAACATATTCCTGCACACTTTGACTGAAGTGCTTCAAAAATTTTCTTATTTGTTTGAACTCAAGTTTTACCTCGGTTTTACAAATTTAAATAGAATTATTTGAAATAACCATTAGATATGATTTTTTTAACTAAAATAAATCAAGCATATACTCGTATTGTTTGACAATCAAAATCCTTCGGATAACAATAAGTCGCAGCGGAGATTTTCACCCTCAAAAACAGATTCTGAACGGTGCACTAAATCATGTGTCGTTTCTAGGCAGTAGCTCCTAAAATCGTGATATTTTTCCAGAAGATAGATTATAAAATTATGAAGCTACCCCAATTCGAATCACGTTAATCGGATGTCTAGAACTCGATATATAAAATAAACAAGGAGACTATGTCAGATGGTGACGAGAATTGATCAAGCCATAACTTTCTCGTTCTAGATCCGATTAGAGTGATTCTTGCGCTCACGTGACCATAGCCTCGAGCCCTATCCTTTAGTGCCCTCTTTTAAAGCTTTTCTTTTGATTGGTGTACTGTTCTTAGTAGTATATTGTTTGTTTGCTTGTTTAGCTGCATGTTGTGCTCGATGATCGCTGCGAATAGAGGAACGTCATCGAGAGACTCCAAGGAGAGAGTTTGAAGATCAAGAGTTGAAGACTATGAGTAATTATAATGGATTTGAGGCAAGTTATAGCATGGACAATCCTTGCTACCTAAACATACTTTTTATATAAATTTACTTTCATATGCATGTGCCAAAATTATGTCCTATTAAGGTTGTACCTAGTTTGTTTACTCCTATCCTTTGATTACCTTGGGTGTATGCATATGGGTAGATTTTACTATGCGCAGCTACTGTCACCTTTATTTAACTGTTAATTTTGACTTAATGGTTCACTTCAACATTAATGATAAACTTGGTTTTTAGCAACATGGTTTAGGGAGCTGGGGCATGTGCTGTGTGCTTTGCTCCAGTGTCTCTCCGTATGGTCCGGTTCTTAAAGCGGCAACCCAGGAGCCTGTCGCCACCGCTAGAACTATTATTTCTCTGGTCTTGGTCAAGTAACGTGTACGTCTCTAGATTGCCAGTGGTTACCGGTGGGGCCGACGGCGTTATGGGAACTAAGGCACGGGGTGTTTCTTGATTCCACCGAGGACGGTAGCCCCGTCGGCTAGGTCTCGTTAGACCCAGTCCCGTGTTGGGTGTCCCTGCGACGGGGAACTCCGCACGTTGCGCATTGTTGGGTGAGATGCCCGCGCTCTGGACGCCATCGACCCCACCTATGGTGTGACTCCGTAGGCGTACGTCGATCTCGGTGCCTAGAGTCTCACCACCTTATTGTACCTTAGCGGCCACTGTCTTTTAGGGTGTCTTGTGAAAAACCTTGTAGCGTCCTTATGCAATCACACCTCGGAAGTGTTGATGTGCGTAGTTGGGTGCAAAGTTCTTTTGAACTTTTACGCGACTAGTGGGTAAAGGGCGAAACCTCTGCAGAGTGTAAAATCTATCACGATAGCCTTGCTCAGGGTCACGAGCGGCCTGGATCCTTTTTTATTAGAATATGATGTTTATTTACTGCTTAATGTCACTTACACTTTATTAATTGGGTTGCAACCGGGACTCATTCAATGTAGTAACTTGGATAATGATAAAATGAACCAACTAAAAGTGCTAATGCAGTTAAGCCGTGTCTAGCCTTATTTTGAGCCTTCATACACCTGTGCTATACTTGCTAAGTAAGACATTTACTTACGCTTGCTATTATTCAACAAAATTCTGGATGGGTAACAGATGGATCAGTGATACTTCTGAGCTGTGGTCAACCAGTCGGTGTCCCTATGGACTTGAGGCTCTACCTGTCGAGAGAGATAGACTTTCGCTGTGTTTTATTTCGGTAAATTCTGATTTAACTATTTTTATTCAAGCATATGTGTTTTGGGGACGTCCTGGGCACACATATGGCAGCATTCGGGTCTTTGTGTAAATCCGGGTGTGACAGTTCTGGAGGATCTGAGTCTGGTTGGCAAGGATCTGGTCCATTGCGGCGGGTGGTGCTAGATTCGGCGAGGAATTAGAATTGGGGTTGACGCGTCCCTGGCGAATCACAGCTGGTCGATCCTCTCCACTTCCAGACCTGGTGTTCACCATCTGATGGTTAGAAACATTAGATTCAGACGGTGGCAGATAAAAGCATGCATAGAAAGATTCAATCACAGATAAGAAATTCTGATTTCAAAGGCAGATTCAGTGCATCACAATGAAATAGGCGTAACTCTTATTCTGAACATCCAAAAATAATGATATTTTGTAAGATTGTAGATTACCAAATTCTGAAACTAACCCAACTTGAATCAACTCAATCGGACTTCTGTAACTCGAGATATTAAATAATTAAGACAAACACGTCAGAACTCGAGACATATTCTGAACCCTCCAATGAAACACCTCTATCTTCCTGTCAGAATGTCCAAAAATCACGAAAAATTCCCAGGATATAGATTATCCAGTCCTTAATCCAACCTAACTAGTTTCATGTCAATCGGAGTTCTGTAACTTCAGAATTAAATCAAACAGTACCAAGACATCGAGTAGCGACAAGAACAGATTGGAGCATTATATGATTTATGTGAGAGATAAAATAAAATAGATAATGAAATAACTAGATAATGAAAACATGGACTGAGGTAAAACCCAAACTAGCTAAATTTATTGATTTAGTAATACTTAATTGTGGTCATCACTCCACAAATTAAGCGGTCATTACAAAGAACCAAATCACACACTTGGCACAAAAATAAGCATATCTAACACACTTAGAACAAGACTCGCCACACGCTACGCACGAGTCTCAACGATTCTAAATGTACCAAGCTAATAAATAGGAGGACAACTTAACCTATTGGTATAGGTGGTGCAACTAGGTGATCCAAACTGATTCAAATGTGGGGTGGAGAGTGAGCTGCTCGATCTTCATCGATTTCATCTAAAGGTGGGGGTGCTTCTCCCCTGAGTTCAACTGTAAGCCTCTTGTTCTTTTTTCGTTCAGCAGTGAGTTCTTCACGCACCCTCTTTAGTTCTCTTGCAGTGCGATCCATGTGCGAGTTCAGCATCGCAGTGAAATGCCACTTGACTGATAAGCGTGGAACTCAGCACTCCGGGGACTTGTGGCACCACACCCTCTAGAGTGTCTGGCTGTCTCTTAGGAAGATATGCCCAAGAGGTAATCCACCACTGCAGCCTCCTCAAAGCAAAGCATAGAGAGTGCCTGTCTAGCTGCATCCTCAATTCCAACTTCAAAAGTTGCTCTAGTAGCGATAGCATGGTGGACTCCAATCTCCTTGGTTCCTCCATTTTCATAGTCAGCCTCACGGATGTGCACTGACACGTCCCACTCCTCTGGGTACTCCGGATGGGTTCTTCTTCTTCCACGGTATTCTATCTTCACATGATAGTGAAGACGAGCGAACATCGTCTGAAGTAGCATTGTAAAATGAGCATGGTCTCCAGTGTGGTAGTGAACCGACGCAGTCCACCTAGCTGGTGGCGGAGGGGGTCCAACACTTCCCGCTGCTGATGCTACTGAAGCGTGCTCCTCCTGATTCACTTCCGGCTCCACCTCTTCAGCATCTTCTTCATCGTGCACTGACGGGGGTGGAAGAGGGGAAGGAGTTCTAGCCATTCTACGAGCACCTTGTCTAGTCAAAATCATCTATGGGTTAGAAAGAAAGAGGGGGTTAGAACAAATCTACAGACATCAAGACAAGGTAAGATAATAAATAAAATGGAATGGAAATAAAATAAAATGCAAGGAGGAGATAAATTATCAAGAGCAAGAATATAGTAAAATATGATCAAGGATAATTAAAGCAAAACTGATTAAGCAAATTAATCCTTAAAGAATGACCATTGCTATCTAGGTTTTCGTCCTATAGTCAACACAGCTCTGGTACCACTTCTGTCACACCCGGTTTTAGGAATAAAACCAGATGCATCTCATATGTGCGCCAGGATCAAGTTTACACACATATGGTAGACGTCACAAGTGAATATCCATAATCATGCACACGAAACAGTATTAAAGTATATTTATTACAATCTCAGAGTTGACACAAATGTCATAGTGGAAGACTTAAATAAACGTTTGACTAAACGAAACGAAATAACTCCATCTACACAAGCAGTTGACTGAAGGACTCACCTAGAATTCCTCAAAATCAGTAGTATAGTCCTCAAAATTCTCCCAATCTGAGCAGCAGTCCGAGTGTGGTCGATGCAATATAAATAAACAAGCGTGAGCACATGTCGTACTCAGCAAAGTATGGAAATAAATGACATGCTAGGCTTTATAAAGTGGAATGCTGAAAGGATAGCTGCATTAAGCATTTTTAGTGGGTCAAATTTTATTAAGCATCTATTCACTAGCAGATATACCAACCACAATTAAATGATAACATAAACCCATCAAATTCAGGTAACCACAATTTAGATCATATTTTGATAGATTAATCATGTGAGGGTCCAGGCCGCTCATGACCGTGAGCACGACTGTTATAATAGTTTTACACTCTGCAGAGGTTGTACACATTCACCATAAGCCGTGATTCCCATTGCCTGAAAGCATGTACCCTTCCCACACCACGTGGACCGAATACTGGGTTTCACTAAGAGACCTTTACAAAGATACTCTAATAAGTGATAGTTCGCTAAGGCTTCCGGTTCAGGAGCAAAGCATAACCCTCCCTAGTGAGTCGCGTATCTTAGCAAAGCCTACCGCTCAAGAGGACCGGGCTATACCTCGTCAACCGCCGCACCTCTTGCCCCTTTCGGGTGAAACTATCCCAAACTAGAATACCTAATTAGTCAGTCAAAGCCAGAGCCACATAGCACTTATGGTTGCACGGTTTTCCTAGGTGGTCGCTCCATGTTCCAATTAAAGAGGTGATCTTGTCATTATTATATTAAAAGATAATAGTGGAACATAGAGTAGGGGTTTTATTAGAACAATCCCAGTTGAGCAACTAAGCATCATCTACCAGTCAAATTAATTTAATGACCCAGCTGCAAGGTATGGTAAAACAGACTAGGAAATCCTTAATGGGACCCATCAATATTAATGCAAGCGATAAATAAATGGTGTAATTAAAATGCATGTCATTTAGGTATAAACAGGCATGATCAAGGAATACTTGCCTTCTTCCCAACTCTGCTGCTGCTCAAACTCTTCAACAGCTGGTTCTTCAAACACTTCCTCGAACGACGCGTTTCCGATACGCATCACACGAACACATACAATGAAATAATATAATAAATAAGAAACAGTACACCAAACAATTTAAACAGAAGAAAACAACATCACAAAACTATTCTACGTGTTACCACGAACGCGTGAGCGCGAGAATTACTAAAATCGGAGTTAAAACGCAAAAGATATGGCTTTTCTAAGGTTCAGGGACTTGCTGGCAAAGTTTTAAAACTTCCAGGGGCTTAACTGCGAAAATTCGAGGGCTAAAACATAATTTTGTATAAAACTACGAGGGTTTTAGAACTTGCAGGGGCTAAACCGAAAGAAAAAGGACCTAAATTGAAATATTTTTGAACGGGCTAGGACTGCGGGTTGATTCCCAAAACTTGGAGGGCTTCTTTACAAAATGGCTTAGTTGACCGGTATGGACTAGGTTTGACTCAGAGTAAGGGCGAAGCTCGGCCGTTGGATCAAGATTCGATGGCCGAGATTGGATCGGCAGAGGGCTCGCCGGCGGGGGAAGCAGAGCGGCGGCGCCGCTGGCGTCCTTGGCGGCGCTCGGCCGGCACAAGCTCGATCTCGAGCTACGGTTCACGAAACCGGACGTGGATTGGACGGGAAGCAAGATGGGAAAACGGCGAGCTCACCCCGAGGCTTCTTGGTGGCGGAGGGGCTTCGACGACGGCCGGCGACGACGAATGGCGGCGGCGGCGCTGTGAGGGACGGCGACGAGCGGGTTAGCACGGTGCACGGCCAAAATCAGAGCAAGAACGTGATGGGTAGCTCCGGGGCTTCAAAGCGAACCTCCCGACGTGCTTCACGGCGAGAGAGGGGCGACGACGGCGTGGTTCGACGGCGGCGGCGGTGGAAATGTGAAGGCGGCGGCGCGTTAAGGCTTGCGAGCGCGGTTGTGCGGTGCACGAGAAGGGCGGAGAAGCAAGGGGCCACGACGCGCTCGATTAAAGGGGGGTGGCCCAAGCGTCTCGGCGTGCGCGCCCCGGCCGGGAACGGACTTGGGCTTGAGCTCGAGTCGGACATCGCATCCGTCTCGGAGAAGATGGCCCTGACAGGAGGGCCCCTCGTGTCAGCGACACGAGAGAGAGGGAGAGGGGGAAAGGAAGTGGGCCGGCGAGTTGGAGGACTTGGGCCGCGCGGAGACTTGGGCCGAAAAGAAGCGGCCGAGGAAACGGGCCGGCTGACCGTGAAGAGAAGGAAAGGGGGCAAAATCGCACGGGCTAAGAGTTGCAGGGGCAAAAGCAGACTCGACAGAAAACAACTATTCTAAACATCAAACAAATTCAAATTAAATTCGAATTTAAATAGAATTTAAATTCCAACTTAATTGAACAACAAGCAAAGGACAAATGCAACATCATGAATGCATCAACAACTTATTTTTGACTAAAATTATTTAATATGATATTTAAATTGAAAAAAGGCTAGAAATTCCAATTAAATCATAGAAAATTTATTTGGGCCTTAATAAATCCTAGAAAAATTCAGAATATTGCTACAGTTTAATTGTGATGAATTTTAGGGTGTTACAATGGGGCATGACAGAGTTGACTGTGATAGGACACTTGCCTAATAGAAGACGATGATACAGAGTGCTATGGGCCATAAACATGGCGCTACTGAAATGGACCGCTATATATTAGTCACATGTAGATAGGATCTCGCAATCCATTTTAGAAATGGAATTGGTTTCGTTGTACAAATAATATTTGAGAGGTTTAGGGGCATTTGGTAGTGTATTTGGCACAATGAACAATCAAGACGCTACAAGGATAATAACATTTTTCATTTGATGCAACTTCGGAGGTAAATAAGCAATCCCAAAGTCATATCAGGTTAGTCTCAGTGGAAGGTTTTATTGCACCGTTACTAAAGCTGAAAACTAGGTAAATATGCCAGATGGGTGCCATAGGAATGAAACTCCTCTCTCATCCCATGAAACTCTCCCTTCCCTCTCCTTGTAATGACTCCGCCATATTAGCAATCAGCAATGGCGCCAATATTTTTCTTAACAAATGGGACTTTCATGACAAGTTTTAGTCCGATGGCACATTTGATAAATACAAGGCTCGTTGGGGTCCCTTATGAATTTACTCAACGGCCTAGTGTCAACTTCAGTGAGACTTTCTCCCCTGTAATAAAGCATGTCATAGCTCGCATAGTGTTTTAATTGGCAACGTGTAGGGACTACCAACCCATCATCTCTGTAAGGATCAATGGTCCTCAAGAAGGGGGTTAAATTGGGGCTTTTTTCAAAAATCTAAAGCAATATGAAAAAAACTTAGCCTACAACTAGTGTTGTCCAAACCTGTTCATCCTAGACTAAGAAAATGTTTCCAAATAGCTAACCAAGCACATTACCAAGATATGATCCACATAATAAAAAACATACTAAGACAAAAGGCATCCCAATCTATAACTTGCAAGGATATAAAGATAAGAAAATAATTGCAAGTATGAAATACAAAATGTAAAGAGGAACATGAGATACCCAGATTTTTTTTCTATGGTATCGAGGAGTTGACACTCCCTTAGTCTACGTTGAGGCTCTCATATAGAGATATACTTTCTTAAATCACTAAGAACTCAAATACTCCACTAAGGATGCTCCTTCTCCAACTATGGAACAACGAGCTCGAACCGCTTACAATGCTACCAAGGTTTAGGCCTCGACAATCTCCAAGAGCTCACCAAGGTCAACCAACTGCCATTAAGACTGGCTAGGAGTCGTCAATCTCCAAGAGTAACAAACTCATGAACTCTCACTTGACTAGCACTAAGCACAAAGCGAGATGCACACTAGCTTGGAATTGAAGGGCTTGTAGGACTAGCATTTTCTCTCCATCATCACTCTCAATTTGTTGTTGATTTGACTTTGATTCTCTTCTCTTTGGCTCTTGATTCTTGAACACCCTATAGGTTGTTGAGGTCTTCAGGGAGGCCAGAACAGGCAAAAGAGCACGTACACGGGAGTATATATATATATATAAGCCTCGAGTGGTAGCCATTGGAAAAAGTTTTCCAGATAATTCGACACTGGATGTTGAAGTAACCTATCAGATGTGACACGACCGTTGTAAAACTAAAAATCACTTTTGTCGCTGATGTCATCACCATGGACCTATCACATAAACCAAATGTCATTCATCTAGTTATGAAATTTAAGACCAGACTTGTCCTTAATCTTCTCAAAATAGCCTTTGAATTTCTTAAAGAGCATCGAAATGCCTCTATTCGTTTGTCTTACTTTCAAATGGTTTTCAATTTCACTCAATATACATGTGACATATACAAAGATTTGAATCTTTGTGAAACAAAGTTAGTCACCACATGTGTTGTATTAATCACCAAAATCAATACATTCATATGACCAAGACATAAATGCTTCAATCTCGACCTAAAAAATGCAACTGCGAGTATGAGAATTAAAAGACATGAAAATTCTCAATTTCTATGATGTTTAGGAGATATATATAATACTTTCAGAAACAAAAATAGCGGAAGAATGTTTTTCTCTATCTACCACCATTCAACATCTTTTTATTAGTTTATTTTCTTTTTAAAGTAACAACAGCTATAATTTGATATAAGAATCCACTCTGCTCGATCAGAGATGTGCAGCTGTCTGAATTCACTGACCTCGCGAAACCTGATCATGCATGTGCGCCGTCTGGATTACATGTTATTTGGAGGTTACGTTCGTTGTTAGAAAGAAAAGAGTTAAGTACCTGTTAATTTAGCAGCGATGTGGGCATCACGCCATGACATGATGGATATTTTAGATTGAATTTGGCTCGGCTTGACTTTGTTGCATCTATCTGTCAGTGCAGTCGGAGATCTAGGCCTTGGTTAGATGGAGAATAGGGGGTGAGAATTGGGGATTTGGGGTCACTTCGTAATCATTGCGCCACTGTAGCATTTCATTTATACGTGTCAAAAATTATCCAAAAATTGATTAATTAGGCTCAAAATGTTCGTCTCGCAGAGTACAACAAAACTGTACAATTAGTTTTTGATTTCATCTATATTTAGTACTCCATGCATGTTATGAGATTTTGATGTGATGGAAATATTTTTTTTATAGTGAATTTTGGGGTTGTTTTTTGGGAAGTAAACAGGGGCCTAGCTAGCCACCACGGAACCTGCCAAGGGCGTGACACCACACGACATGACACGACATGTTGTAAACATTATCGCCTAGTTGTCTTATTTTTTTTTAAGGAAGCCTAGTTGTCTTATTCGTTTGTTATAAGCTAATGTGCTACACATCAGATCCGATTAGTACGTACAGTACCTAATCAAGTGGACTTTGCCATGCTACGGAACGGATGCGGCGATCGCTGTAGCGGCCCCTTCGATATGCCCATCTTGTCCTTTATTTATTTATTTAATTATTTTAGATGTAAGTGCAATACGAGTATTAGCTAGCACATCAAACCACATGCCTAGCTTTTTCGATCCACAGACAGGAGACATAAGTCACATGCTGCTTGCTTAGGGTAGCAATCGGAATTAAGCTACATACTTCCCACGAGTAAAATTTAAGCACCAGTAAAAATTCACTGCGCTTTATTAGCGATCGTTGTGTTCTCTTTTTTTCAATTCTTTGTACGGTAAGTACTCCTTATTTTTCAATGTCCATGGAAATTTTCCACCCTATATAACTTTGCACTTGCTAATATTGGAACGGAATAAAATACTCCATTCCATTTTAAATTATAGTTCATTTGATTTTTTTCTCGTCTTATTCAAAAGCTTATGCAAATTATCACATGTTTTGTTGTGGCTTGTTTTATTAATAAAAAATATTAAAAAATGACTTAAATTTGGCTATATTTTCATAAATTATTTCAACAAAACGAGCGGTTGAATTTGTGATAAAAAAACAAATAATCTATATTTTAAGACAGATGTAGTATAAGTAGAAAACTTGTAATGTTTGAAACAGACCTAACTATGCCATTCAGAAAAGAAAAGTTAATTCGAGACCAGAAGGTGCTTTTGAGCTCACGCACGCAATGAAGGACATTTTTGTACCTGGCAGTAACTGATGAACAACACCACAGGAGAGGGGGGAGAGAGAGCTTCCCTGCAACTTCAACGACCCAACTCCGTCCGTCCGTCGTTGCTCTTCTTCCTCTTCCCGTCCGATCCATCCATCGAATCGAAGGGAGGAGAGCCATAGCCAGGGGGAGATGGTCGAGCCTG
This sequence comes from Echinochloa phyllopogon, assembly GCA_033239725.1. Taxonomy (NCBI): domain Eukaryota; kingdom Viridiplantae; phylum Streptophyta; class Magnoliopsida; order Poales; family Poaceae; genus Echinochloa; species Echinochloa phyllopogon. The sequence goes on from BTCW01000012.1 coordinate 64,345,340, forward strand.
AGCCCGACGACGCGGTGCTCTTCGTTGGGGTGTCGCTGGTGCTGGGCATCGCCTCCCGCCACCTCCTCCGCGGCACCCGCGTCCCCTACACCGTCGCCCTTCTCATCCTCGGCGTCGCGCTCGGCTCCCTCGGTAAGACATCTGGATTTCCTCTGCTTCTCTTCTTCATCTACAGCTATAGATGGAATCTCCCCCCCCCCCCCCCCCCCCATTCTCTTTCCTTAATATTACTTGCAAACGAATCAGCTATCATTCAGTCACTCAGTAAATAGTAGTAAATACACTTTGATTACAACGAATAATTGACAACAATTATCTATTATTTCAGTTCAACTATTATTTTTTTCAATGCCCCCGCCCCGAATTTTCTCTCTTTGCTTGATCCACTGTTGAATACTATTTCCCCCCGCCTTCCAGAATATGGAACACAACATGGTCTAGGCAAACTTGGAGCTGGAATTCGTATCTGTAAGTACCTATACTACTATATTCATTCTAATACTTCAATTCATTCGACATCTACGTAAGGTAGCTAGTCCCCTACCTGGTTTTTCTTCAGCTAACTATTTTATTATCCTTCCAATTAAATTGCAGGGGCCAACATAAACCCGGATCTTCTGCTCGCTGTTTTTCTACCTGCCCTCCTGTTTGAAAGCTCCTTCTCCATGGAAATACACCAAATAAAGGTACATCCTGTCTGTTTATCCGTGCATGATGTATAATCTCGATAATGCTTGTGCGCACCCAAATTTTCCTTTCTTGTCTAATCATTTCAGCTACTCCTTGTCGGCTTGTCTCTTAAAAGATTAATGTAAACATTGGATCATCCTTATCAGTAGCAATTCTTGCTTCTGCCTGCTATAGCTCTCTGTTCTGCAGCCCATTACTTTATTTCTGTGTTAATCCTCAGTTATGCACAGTTTAGGAGGATGGAAAACTGAGTCTAGACCCCTTAGGATTTACCTCTGTTGTGTATTCTGAGCACACCTACTTATGTGTCCTTTGAAGGCATAATATAGTGCACAATCCGCACATATAGGGTATGTTTGGTTGCAGCCCTGAACCAATTTTGCCTGGACGGACTACTGCCTGGGCTCTGCCTGTGATGTGTTTGGTTGAAGTCCTCGATAGCAGCCTGGACAAGGCAGCTGCTTCGTCCGCCAGGCCACCAAAATCGACTGCCTGGGTGCAGCGTGCTGCTGCCTGGGCTATCTAATCACTTTGATTACTCTCCAGGGAGAGAAAAAAGTTGCGGAACACCGAACACAACAGCTATGCCATGAAAACCTCAGACCTCACCACCCACCCACATCTTGCTCTGTCGCTTGTTATAAAATGCGCAGCGGAATTCCGCCTTAGGCCACGATACCCACGGGCCAGCGCAACATAAGTCCAGGTCCAATAGAGCTACAACCAACAATGCTCAGGCCTAACTCAACCCAAAAGACTAGCCTGATAGGTGAGGACTGCCCCCGCTTTATATGTTGTGCTCCTCCATCATCGATTTTCGATGTGGGACTAAACCTAACAATCTCCCCCGTCACACATCGGACCTAACTCTTCCATTAGAAGAGGTTATCAACAGGCCCTGAGTTTAATTCTCCAGTGACAACACTTGGAGACGTTCACGGGCTAAGCCCAGTGACGTTAATGGGCTCCCCCGTCATAATGTGACCACTGAGATTTTTATAGGTTCCTCGACCTTCGGCTCTGATACCACTTGTTATAAAACGCGCAACGGAATTCCGCCTTAGGCCACGATACCCACGGGCCAGCGCAACATAAGCCCAGGTCCAACAGAGCTACAACCAACAATGCTCAGGCCTAACTCAACACAAAAGACTAGCCTGATAGGTGAGGACTGCCCCCGCCTTATATGTTGTGCTCCTCCATCATCGATTTTCGATGTGGGACTAAACCTAACATCGCTAGCCCGCATGATTCCGCTTTGTGCCTGAATCTCTACTCTGCAAGAGCAATCGTACTTTAGAGTAGCGATTTTGCAGGATGCTGTTTTGCCGGATTCGTAGGCAACATGCAGGCAGCATCTTTCTCCAGGCAAATGGTCCAGGCTGCAACCAAACATGCCCATAGTGCCCAACGCCTATCATCTCCTGCTCTTTGCTGTGGTTCCAACCTGCTCTTCATCTTTCATCAGTCCTCTGCCATGCAGTCCACTCATAAGCTGATGCTTTTAACAAATGCACAACAGTTCCATCTTTTTTTTTGACAGAGGATCACCCTGCTTTTATAGAAAGTGACTACAGTCCCATCTTTGGGAATGCATGATCTACTGATACATGTTCTGAGGACCAGACTGTTGTTTTTCTCTTCCTCAGTTATTCGAGTCGTTTTAGTTTCAAAAAAGCTACTAATTAGTCTTATTAATCCTACTGTATACTCAATCTGCAACTGATAGACTGATACTGACGGTTTAACACTCTCTTGTGTCTATCATATTTTTCTACCACAATAAGTTACCATCTAAAGCGTCTGATTTCTGCAATGTATCATGTTGGTAACCTGTCTTCTGTTTGCGCCAAAAAAATGTCTGTGAACATCATATTTGATTCTCTATTATCAGTTATCACTGCTTCTCATAAATAATAATACTAGCTATTTGATCTCATCTGCTGTGATTTTCTTTAGTGCGTACCACTACTGGTCCAAGTATGTTTGTTGAGTGTAGACTACAATGCTTATTTTGCAGAGATGTATGGCGCAAATGGTTTTACTTGCTGGACCGGGTGTTATACTATCAACATTTTTACTTGGCTCTGCTGTAAAGGTATGTGCTTAAAGAAATGATGAGACATTGCATTTAATATTCCAATGCTTCCTAACTGGTGTCCCACAGCTCACTTTTCCTTACAACTGGAGCTGGAAAACATCATTGTTACTTGGTGGACTGCTTAGTGCAACTGATCCTGTTGCTGTGGTTGCACTGCTAAAAGAACTTGGAGCAAGTAAAAAGCTCAGTACAATCATTGAGGGTGAATCCTTAATGAATGATGGGTAAGCTACTTGAACAAAAGTGCGATCAGTAGTATTGGGCTCTCGAAGAGGGTATGAAGATGAACCCATAATTGGACTTCCTGTTCCAGTCACTACTTGGCCGAAAAAATACTCATGATAAAACTAAATCTACCATTCTCTTTGTTTTTGTATACCAAACGAAGGATCTTGCCGAGCCATGTCGTCGATAAATTTCGGCCGCCGGATCGGCTGGATGGACGGCCCAGATCGCGTGAACATCGGTCACTTTATAGAAAGGCCCTCCATCTTTTGTGAAATAGAACCCGCCGTCCACGCCGTTCTCTCAGCCATTTTTTCAGAAGAACCCTTGAGCTTCTTGTTTGAAAGTATTTGCATAGTGATACTGATAACCAAAGCTGCCAAATGTTTTATGGCCAATAGTCACATTATTTATGTCTAAGTTAACATCCAGAATTGAATATTTCATTAACTATGCAACAAGGAACCCTTGATTAGTTGCTATGGGATTCATTCTCCTCATTGTATGTATTACTTACATATTGGGGTAATGTGGTATATGAAAGATAACTAAGAATATTAAAATTTCAAGTTTGATTATGAAATATATAAGAGCTCCACTCATGCTAAATGACCATAAATTCTACAGGACTGCTATTGTTGTCTATCAGCTATTCTATCGAATGGTGCTTGGAAAAACCTTTGATGCTGGCTCGATAATAAAGTTCCTGTCAGAAGTTGCACTTGGAGCGTATGTGGGATTTCTTTATTAAATTTGAAGTGAATTATATGTCTATGTGCTTATAATGCTAATTGGTGTCTTCTTTGACCAGTGTTGCCCTGGGCCTTGCATTCGGAATCGTATCAGTACTGTGGCTGGGATTTATTTTTAATGACACAATCATAGAGATTGCACTTACTCTTGCTGTCAGCTATATAGCTTTCTTCACTGTAAGACCATAGCACTTCAGGAGCCCTTACTTCCCTATATTTTCTCAATGAGGCTTTTCTGTTGTTAATGTTCAATCATATCAGGCACAAGATTCACTGGAGGTCTCTGGTGTTTTGACCGTCATGACACTGGGAATGTTAGTAAACTTGTGCTGACAAATAGTTTTGTATGTTTTCCTTAATACCATTCCTCTTGTGTTAACCATGTCTCTTGGGCAGGTTCTATGCAGCTTTTGCAAAAACTGCTTTTAAGGGTGAAAGTCAGCAAAGTTTACACCATTTCTGGTACGTGAGAGAAAGAATTTACTCTATTATCAACTGAACACAAATATTCTTGACAGATTCTTGATCCTAATATTCCTAGTTGTCTATATGTTCCGTGTATTCCATAAGTTTTTTTGATGCTGTTCATGCTTACTTTATTTTAGATTTACTTCAAGAGGATTTATTATTTAAATTTATGAGCTGTTGTAAAGGCACAGCTTTATTGTCAGCGTTCATTTGCCAGCTTTTGTTAGCACCTACTTTAATAATGATTTGTTAAATATCCTTAGCATAGAACTTCATCATTAATATCCTAGAACATTTAGCAGCATTTGAATGAATTTTATGGTGGGCTTCCTCCACTTAGAGCTTCTTAATGCAACGACACACAGTTCTCCTGCTTGTTTGAGAACAAATAAATTGCATGATGGTAATTTAACTTGCAAGATGGGTTCATTGGGTTGGGTTTCTGTACTCCTACGATACAATAAGATGTGAGATCTTAAATTTCCCCAGCTGGCTTTATGTGGCACGCTCCACTTGCTATGTTGGATCAAGGGACTTTTGCCTGCAAAATTAACTACCAAGGCTATGTCAACCTGAAACCTAACTAAGCACTATAAAACCAGAAGCAAGCTATTTTCTGAGGCGTTCATCTCATAGTGGAATCAGAACTACTGAACTACTTATTTCACTTCAGAAACTAATTCGAGGGTCCGCCATGCTATTTACTAGCAATGTTAATCTGGTCCTGTAACCGACAAAAGGTAATTTAATAAAACCATAAAAATACACAAACGTTACTATCAAATGTTCGCATGGAATTATTCTGGTAGCACAGCACTCATAGTGTCAGTGCGATTCCTGTCCTAACTTTGTTGATGAATATTTTGGCCATTGTTATTTACCAATAGTACCTTGCAATCATCTCAGTGACACTGATTTTTTTTCTCCAATACGTAGGAGAGTTGTGTATCTTTGTATTAAGAGGGAGTAAATGGTCCAATTACAAAAGCCATCATCTAAACTTGGACCGTAAATGAGAGTTGTGTGAGGTCTGATCATGAAAGGAACCTTACAAAAATGAAAAAAAAACAAACGACCCAACCTGGGCTAATCTAACCCAAACTGCCGACCACCGCCCTTTCTAGATCCAGGGTGTTCAATCCCTTAACACCAGCCAAACACCATGAGTGAATTTAGGTAGCCTAATCGATATTACTTGATGCATCAAATAATGGACTCTTTTACTTCTGTAAGTTAATAATGGACTCTTTTACTTCTGTAAGTTATGTACATGAGCTTGTATATATTCTACAAGATAGTCCTTTATTTTTATATGAGTATATATCTGACCTGAGTTTCATGTTTTCTCACTTTTTTTTGTATTCAGGGAAATGGTTGCTTACATTGCAAACACACTTATTTTTATACTGAGGTATTGGCAGCTCTTCTGTACATGTGGGAAAAACATTGTTTTATTTTTCTGTTTATATGCAGTTGATCCAAACTTCTACTTGTTTTGATTTTATGCTTCATAACAACACATTTGTAAAATTTCTCACTCGTGAATCCCTTCAGTGGGGTTGTTATTGCAGATGGTGTTCTACAAAATAGTGTCCATTTTGAGAGACATGGTATGCATCATGTACCTCCTAGAATGTCTTTTGCTGTTTGGTGGATTTAATTTTTGAGGCTCGAAATCTAATATTTGAAGTTCAAAGTTATTGAAGACCCAACACAACTGTTTCAGTTTTTCATGAATACACAAGGATGAGCTGTCGATTGTGCTTAGCTCAGGCTTTGATTCAACATATAGATATCCACCTGAGTTAATTAGCATCATCTCAGCTTTGCCCATAACCATCGACACCTTTGTTGCTTTAAGATCTGTGAAAAAACCTTGGTGGACTAAAGAAAAATTTCTTTTCTAGCTCTGATTGTGTGGTATCTCATCATACTGGAATGCATAAAGGCCTGGTATTCATACATGATGTTAATGAGCTATCAAAGATAATTGCTGGACTAATCTTCTTGTACCAGATCCATCTGCCCTGCTATTGAATTTTGTTCGGGGTTACACTCTGATTCAACTGCAATCATCCGATCCTTCAAACACTTGGCATTTGGTTAGCCAAAAAAAAAACTTGAACGTTTCATCTTGGGTTAGATATTTGTGCTGCAAAATCATGTTTTTCATATGATTTGTGAGTTATAATTTGATAATGTTTTCTTAGTTCTGATATGAGCTTTCTGTACTATGATCTTAATTCTATTAAAACCCATTATGTGTATATTCATTTGATCTCTTGGCTCTTGTAGGCACTTCTTGGGGATTCCTTCTTCTGCTCTATGTCTTTGTGCAAATATCTCGGCTTATAGTTGTTGGTGTTTTGTACCCATTGTTGCGTCACTTTGGGTATGGGTTGGACTTAAAAGAGGCCATGATTCTTGTTTGGTCAGGGTTGCGAGGCGCTGTTGCCTTGTCACTATCATTATCTGTTAAGGTAAGTTAGTTTCATTTGTATACTAATAAACCCTTTCATTTGTGCTTCATTTTCAAGTACATTAGTCTACTACAGAGTTTTCTGATGCATTTATTGGAATACTTTTTAACAGCGTACCAGTGATGCAGTTCAACCTTATCTTAAACCGGAAGTTGGAACGATGGTATGCCCTTTTTTGTGCGTGAAAGTGCCAAATGTCTAATTTTGAACTTTGCTAATATTATATCTTATGCAGTTTGTGTTCTTCACTGGTGGCATCGTGTTTCTAACATTGATTTTTAATGGTTCAACCACACAATTTTTGTTACATATGCTCGGCATGGACAAACTGTCAGCCACAAAGGTTAGCTTCACAAATTCTCATCTACCAATTCCAGCTTGGTATTCAAGGTTTTACTTGTTTTAGAAATCTTTCTGAGTTCTATTTATACCCATTTCTCCTCTATCTTCGACTAAATGTTAGTGAGTGTGGGCAATGCAATATTTTCTGTGCTGCCACTTAGCCTTCAAGATCTCAAGCTTAACGATCATCAGTTGACTCACAAAAGCTAGACACCCACTTGTCGCAGACATTTACTTCTCTGTATGTATGCTAGCATGCCAAGTGCCTAATTTCTTATAGATTGATCCTTTGCAACTTCTAAACTGTCAAGAATATGGATAAAGCAACAAACAGAAGAATAGATTATCCCAGATTCCTTGTTCTCTGTATCATCAGAGATACATATTATTCCCACTGTTCTACAATCCATAGGATACTGTTGACACTCAAATTGGGCCAAAGGCCAAACCGGTCTGACCGGTTTGCCAAACCGGTCAGACCGGTTTCGTTCTGTAATTCGAGTAGGATTAGGATTCCGAGTTTAGTTCCATATTGTAACCTATTCGAAAGGGGTAAGACTTCCCCGGCCTATAAATATAAAGGCTAGACGGCCGATTGAGGTATTCCCAATCGAATCAAACACTTTTATCTTCTATTTTGTGTATCTCTCAAACCCTAATCTTTTCCAACCCCCATATTCTGTTCTTTGCTCGTCTCTACGGCGTTCAAGGACGTTCTAGGTGGCCTGCCGACCCTAGAGCAACCCTAGAATAGCTTGAGCTCCGACGGGGTCCCTCCCGAGCTTGAGTTTCTAGGTTTTCACGACTTCCTGACGAAAAGCGGTCAGACCGACTCATCAAAGCGGTCAGACCGGTCTCGAAGCTTCAAAGCGGTCAGACCGGTTCTGTTAACCGGTCAGACCGGTTTTTCCTGAGCGGAGCCGGGTGTTGGCCGTTGTGACGGCCGTGCTGCGCGTTCGATCAATCTCAAGTGTGTTGGCGCGTTTCTGTGTCAACATACTTTTTGGCGACTCCGCTGGGGACGATTAATCTGGTGCCACAACCGATTATATCTACTCCAATCATGTCTGGATCGACGTGCGACCTCGACAAGGACAACATCATCGCCGCGACGATGGAAGAGCTCACGGACGAGGAGCGGAAGCGGTACCTGATCGCTGAGGAGCACTTCAGGACGCAATTCCTGAAGGGCTTCAAGAAAGATCGCGGTGGCCTTGTCAAGAGGGTAGAGGAATTCGTCATGCCGGCTTTCAAGCTGGCAAACGACCAAGTTGAAGAACTTCCTAAGGTAACTGGCGAATCCTCTGACTTGATGCAGCAAATTACTCGCATGATGGATGATAAATTACTTGCTGCACAAACCGTTACTAGTGAGTTGATTGCTAATATGTCGGGTAATTCTGATAAGGGTAAAAATAATATAGAATTTAATGAATTGCCTAATTCAACTCCTAGCTCATCAGGCATGCCAGAAAATATTTTAGATCCTAATTTGGGCATGCCGGTGAATTTTTATGCGGGTCAAACACCTTACCCTGGTTCGGTTCCTGAACCGGTCAGACCGGTTTGTATAACCGGTCAGACCGGTTTGCCGCCCAATGGCGGTCAGGCCGGTCCCATGAGTTCGGGGGCAACTAGTGCGATGGTTTTATCAAATACTACTAGTTCTGGTCCTGTTTTTACTGTTCCACGCACTACGGTTCCAGGAGGTATACCCCACGGATCTGGCTCGTTTCACGCGCCGATTCCGAATACTTCCTATAACACAACATATGGTGTTCCCCGCATTCCACAAAACAGAGGTGATGGGAACTATCAAGCCGAGTTAGCTAAGTTCAAAGAAGACATAGCAAATACCCTTAGAACAAGACTCGGGCTTGAATTGGGTAGTTCACGCTTATATCAGAAACCATATCCGCCTAAATTTGATTTAGTTCCTTATCCTAATGGTTGGCGTGTTCCTGATTTTATTAAATTCAGTGGTGAAGATAATAGAACTCCTTGGGAACACATTAGTCAATATGTTTTGCAATTAGGAGAGGCATCATTTTATGAGGCATTGCGTATACGGTTGTTCTCATTATCTTTAACTGGAACTGCCTTTTCATGGTTTTCTTCGCTTGCTCCTAATTCTATTCAAAATTGGACTCAATTGGAGCGTAAATTTCATGATCATTTCTTTAGCGGAGAAAATGAGGCTAAGTTATCTGATTTAACATCGGTTAAGCAAAGCCGAGAGGAATCGGTTCTTGATTATTTTAAAAGATTTAAAGATGTTAAGAACCGATGCTTTAACATAACTGTTTCTGAAAAAGATTTAGCAGATTTGGCTTTTGTAGGCTTACGGTCTCATTACAAGGAAAAATTAGAAGGTTCTGATTTTCTCACTATTAATCACTTGCAAATGAAGGCCATGAGTCTAGAATTGAAATTTAAAAATGCAAAAGAATCTGCTAAACCCCATCGTTCGAATGTGCATATTATTGATAATGATTCTGATAGTTCGGACGATGAAAAAGAAATTTATGCCGCTGAATTTGTTTGGTCATCAAAAAGTAAACCTGGTTCTTGTCCTTCATTAAAGCCGATCCAGAAAAATCGGCAAGAAGAAAAATTTACTTTTGATGTAGCCAAGTGCGATCGTGTTTTTGATGAATTGCTTAAGAATGGCTTTGTTAAACTTTCTCATGCAATTCCACCAGCCGATCAATTGAAAAATCGTGCATATTGTAAATGGCATAATTCTTTTTCTCACGCAACAAATGATTGCAATGTTTTTCGACGACAGGTACAATCGGCCCTTAATGAAGGTCGATTAGTGCTCGCTGAAATGCAAGTTGACAAGGCTCCTTTCCCTGTTCATACCTTGGATGTGAACACCAAGATGCTGATTCGGCCAGAACAAGCCGATGGAGCTAAAGGGAAGAACGTGGTGATTGGAGATCCGAGGCCGGAAATAGTTAATGACAAAGTTCCGGCCAGAACAGTGATGATTGGGAGGACTCTTGATGGAAAAGAGTCTCTGAAAATTACAATTAACACATCAAGACCCGGGGGGCAAGGAAGTTCTTTGGAAGAGAATCGGTCCGCTAACCAGGCGAAACCGGTCAGACCGGTTTCTCAAACCGGTCAGACCGGTTTGTCTCCAGACCGTCCAAGAACTTTCAAGCCTAAGCGCCCGGAAGTGGGTACTTGGAAATTCAATGAGCCAAAGATTCAAGGGAAGGTTCTGAAGCAAGGACCTACTTTTTCGCAGCTCATGAACAAGTACACAAAGGCCGTTCAAGTTGATCGGCCGACAAAAAAGAGACAGAGGTCACCACAGCGATGGAACAGTCCTACAGATTATAAACGTCGTGGTGGTGCTACTGGAAATTCGGTGCATAACCGATTGGGCTCGTACCAACCAGGTCACTTGACCGCTTTTCAAAGCGGTCAGACCGGTTTTATGAACCGGTCAGACCGGTTTCGGTCTGAGCCAAGATTTCATGTTCCTCCTAAGCAAGAATACCGTATCAAGGAGAAAAAGGAGGATATGCAAGCCCAAGCCAGTAAATTTATAAAAATTGGCGATATTCCAGTGGCTATGCAAGACTTGGGTAAAAAGCCGATAGTCATTGGAGATTCGGCTCCTGTTCCAGTCAAGAAGCCGATCATGGTTAATGATCATGAGGCTAGCAGTAGCAAAGGCGTAAAGAAGATCTTTCAGCCAAGGTGGTGTCCTTCCGGCTTGACTCACACGCAAAAGCGGAAGCTACAGCGCCTACGGAACAAAGAGAAGAGGGAACAGGAAGCCGAGAAGCTGAGGGATGAACATTTCAACAAGTATAGACCCATGATTCCTCAGACCAAGACCTGGCGAGTTGTGCAGCCAGCAGCACAACCGGTCAGACCGGTTTCAGAGACCGGTCAGACCGGTTCTGATCAGCCCACCGCTGCAGAAGCGGTCAGACCGGTTTCTGGAACCGGTCAGACCGGTTTGTCGACAGAGGCAGGGGCCAAAACTACTTCAACCATCAATGCTACTCCACCAATTTCTCCAGTGGTTGAAGATGAAGAATTAGTTGATTTTGAGCCTTCTCCAGAACGTGACAACATGGAGATTAATGTTGTCTATTTATCTTCTGATTATTATGTCGTGCCAGAGGAGGAAATTTCTCATCTTCAACTTGGGCCTCGAGATGCTGTGTTTCAGAAACCTAGTGAATCAGAAAATCATCTCAAAGCTTTGTATATGAGAGGGCACATCAACGGGAAGCCAATTTCTCGTATGTTGGTTGATGGTGGAGCTATTGTGAATCTCATGCCATATTCTCTCTATAAGAAGATTGGCGGAAAAGACGAAGAGCTGATCAAGACGAACATGACGGTCAGTGGAGTTGGTGGAGGTGATCCCATTGGTGCCAAGGGTGTGGCTTCTATGGAATTGACCGTCGGGAGCAAGACTATTGCTACGGCTTTCTTCGTCTCCGAGGTGCAAGGTAACTTCAGTTTAATCCTTGGTCGAGATTGGATTCATGCAAATAAATGTGTTCCATCTACCTTGCATCAATATCTTATTCAGTGGATCGGCGATGAAGTTGAAGTTGTCCATGGTGACACTTCTTCCTTTGTTGCAACGGCCGATTCCAACTCTCTTAGTGCAAATGAGAAGGTCCAATGTTTGTCGGGCATGGATTTGACCGACTATGAGTTGATCAGTTGCACCAAGGATGGTTTTGTTCCTGCTACATTAAAGCCGATAGAAAATCGGTTGAATTACTTATTGTAATTAATGGAGCAACAAAATCAACAGAGACAAACCGGTCAGACCGCTTCTGGAAACCGGTCAGACCGGTTTGGGTCTGAACAGCGCCGATCGAGTCAAACCGGTCAGACCGCTTCTGGGAACCGGTCAGACCGGTTTGCGTCTGGACAGTGGCTTCAAGACCGAATTGATCATCATCGAGCTCATTCGGCCGGCACGTTCGAAGCTATTGAAGATCTTGGTGATATGGACAAATTGGGTCAGGGTTTTACATCAGCTGATCCTTTAGAAAAAATAGATATTGGTGATGGTACTATTCCTAGGCCTACTTTTGTAAACAAAAATTTATCGGCTGAGTTTAAAGCCGAATTAATAAATTTGTTGAAAGAGTATGTCGATTGTTTTGCTTGGGAGTACTGTGAGATGCCTGGTTTAAGTCGTGATTTAGTTGAGCATCGTTTACCAATAAAGGCCGGTTTTAGACCTTTTAAACAATCGGCTAGACGTTTTAATCCCGCTATTTATGACCGAATAAAAGAAGAGATTAATCGTTTATTAGATGCTGGTTTTATTCGGACTTGTCGTTATGCGGAGTGGATTTCTAATATTGTTCCCGTTGAAAAGAAAGATTCGGGAAAGCTTAGAGTTTGCATTGATTTTAGAGATCTTAATAAAGCCACTCCAAAAGATTCATATCCAATGCCTATAGCCGATGTCTTAATCAATGAAGCTTCTGGACATCGTGTTGTTAGTTTTCTTGATGGTAATGCCGGATATAATCAAATTTTTATGGCCGAAGAAGATATGCACAAAACGGCCTTTCAATGTCCGGGATTTATTGGTTTATTTGAGTGGGTGGTTATGACTTTTGGATTAAAGAATGCCGGTGCAACTTATCAAAGAGCTATGAATTTAATCTTTCATGATTTACTTGGTGTTATTGTGGAAGTATATATTGATGATATTGTAGTTAAATCGGATGGCTTAGATTCTCATTTAGCCGATTTAAGACTTGCTCTTGAAAGAATGCGGCGGTATGGTTTAAAGATGAATCCACTCAAATGTGCTTTTGGTGTTTCGGCTGGGAAGTTTCTTGGGTTTGTTATTCATGAGGACGGCATAGAAGTTGATCCCAAGAGAATTGAAGCTATGAAGAAAGTCGAAGCTCCTATTTGCAAGAAGGACTTGCAAAGGTTTCTAGGCAAGGTAAATTTCTTGAGAAGGTTTATAATTAACTTGTCTGGAAAGGTTGATGCTTTTACTCCTTTACTTCGGTTAAAGAATGAAGCCGATTTTAACTGGGGGGCAAAACAGCAAGAGGCTTTTGAGAAGATCAAAGAATACTTGTCTTCACCACCGGTGCTTCGGGCGCCCAAGCGAGGAGTCCCATTTAGAATTTATGTGGCGGCTGAAGATAGAACTATTGGAGCTGTTTTGACTCAAGAAATTGACAACAAGGAGTATGTGATTGCTTATGTAAGCCGACGGCTCATTGATGCAGAAACAAGGTATACTTTCATTGAGAAGCTATGTTTATCCTTGTATCATGCTTGTACTCAATTGCGGCATTATCTACTATCTAGTACTTGCATCGTGTTGTGCCAAACCGATGTGATTAAACATATGTTGCAAAAGCCGATATCTAGTGGAAGAGTCGGCAAGTGGGCTTATGCTTTGGTTGAGTATGATTTGACTTGTGAACCTTTGAAATCAATGAGAGGACAAATTGTGGCTGATTTTATTGTTGAACATCGGATAAATGATACTTGTGAGTTCGACGTCGGCTATGTTAATTGTATACCATGGAAGCTATACTTTGATGGATCGGTTTGCAATGATGGGCAAGGAATTGGTGCTGTTTTGATTTCTCCAAGTGGCGCTGTTTTTGAATTCTCAAACCGATTGGAAGAAAAGCGAACCAATAATCAAGTTGAATATGAAGCTCTTCTATTTGGCTTGGAATTTTTGCAAGACATGGGAGTAAAACATGTTGAAGCTTTTGGTGATTCGCTCCTGGTGGTACATCAAGTATCGAAGGTATGCCAATGTTATAATGGTTCATTAAATGCATATCTTGATAGATGCCTTGATATTATATCTTCTTTTGATGAATTTACAATCAAACATATTCCAAGAGGAGAGAATGATAAGGCAAATACTCTGGCTCAGAAAGCATCTGGTTATATGGTTGCAAAGAAATATTTCTATCTCCAAAAACCGATGCAAACAAAAGCCGAGATTCTGGTTCTGGACGAACCGGTCACACCGGTTTCAGAAACCGGTCAGACCGGTTGTACTGCCAGAACCGGTCTGACCGGTTCTGAAAGCGGTCAGACCGCTTTGTCCCCTGACAGAAGCGAAAATACTTTGGATAATGCTAATCAATCCAAAGTTAAAGATCAGGATTGGAGAGTGCCTATTATCACTTATTTGAAAGATCCTGGTCGTGGTGCAGAGAAAAATATTCGGCGAGTATCATTTAAGTATATTTTACTTGGCGATGAACTCTATCGTCGAAACGCCGAAGATTTGTTGTTAAAATGTCTTGACTCGGATCAAGCCAAGGTTGCCATGGCTGAGGTCCATGAAGGAATTTGTGGTACGCATCAATCGGCTCCGAAGATGAAGTGGTTACTTAGACGAGCCGGTTTTTATTGGCCTACTATGACGGCAGATTGTTTTAAATATTACAAAGGATGTGTAGAATGTCAGAAGTTTGGAAATTTGCAACTTGTTCCTGCTGCATTGATGCATCCTATTATTAAGCCATGGCCATTCCGAGGTTGGGGATTGGATTTTATTGGACAAATTAATCCTCCATCATCAAAAGGACATCGTTTCATATTGGTTGCTACGGATTATTTTACTAAGTGGACTGAAGCGATTCCTTTGAAGAATATGATGCATCGAGAGGTGATTGAGTTTGTTACTCAGAATATTATTCATAGATTCGGTATTCCTCAAACATTGACAACGGATCAAGGTACTTCTTTCATGTCTAAGGAGGTACGTGAATTCGCCGAATCCTATAGAATTAAGTTGCTCAATTCATCTCCATATTACGCTCAGGCTAATGGACAAGCCGAGTCAAGTAATAAAACCTTGATTAAATTGATTAAGAAAAAGATAGCAGAAAATCCTAAGAGATGGCATGAAGTTTTATCCGAAGCATTATGGGCTCATCGTATATCTAGACATGGTGCTACTAAGGTTACTCCTTTTGAGCTTGTTTATGGTCAAGAGGCCGTTTTACCTGTTGAGGTGAATCTGGACGCTTATAGATTGGCTAAGCAAAACGACCTTGATGCTGTTGATTACCATAACTTGATGTTAGACAATATTGATGAGGTAACCGACAAGCGATTAAAGGCTTTGAAGGAAATTGAGAAGGATAAGATTCGAGTTGCTAAAGCTTACAACAAGAAGGTACGAGGCAAATATTTTCAAGTTGGTGAGCTTGTTTGGAAGACGATCTTGCCTATTGGATCAAAAAGCAACAAGTTTGGTAAATGGTCACCAAGTTGGGAAGGGCCTTATAGAGTTACCAAAGTCATCTTTGGAAATTCTTACATGTTGGAGACACTGAAAGGAGATCCTTTGCCTAAAGCTATCAACGGGAGGTATCTTAAGAAATTCTATCCAAGCGTTTGGCAAGATGCGTGAAGATCAATGGCCGATATATTGGTAAAAATCGCCCTTAGTATAAATTTTTAGCTCCTGAGTTGTATTTACTTGCTTTTTAGTTCTCAAGTTCACTAAAAACGCAGGGGGGCATGTGTTGACACTCAAATTGGGCCAAAGGCCAAACCGGTCTGACCGGTTTGCCAAACCGGTCAGACCGGTTTCGTTCTGTAATTCGAGTAGGATTAGGATTCCGAGTTTAGTTCCATATTGTAACCTATTCGAAAGGGGTAAGACTTCCCCGGCCTATAAATATAAAGGCTAGACGGCCGATTGAGGTATTCCCAATCGAATCAAACACTTTTATCTTCTATTTTGTGTATCTCTCAAACCCTAATCTTTTCCAACCCCCATATTCTGTTCTTTGCTCGTCTCTACGGCGTTCAAGGACGTTCTAGGTGGCCTGCCGACCCTAGAGCAACCCTAGAATAGCTTGAGCTCCGACGGGGTCCCTCCCGAGCTTGAGTTTCTAGGTTTTCACGACTTCCTGACGAAAAGCGGTCAGACCGACTCATCAAAGCGGTCAGACCGGTCTCGAAGCTTCAAAGCGGTCAGACCGGTTCTGTTAACCGGTCAGACCGGTTTTTCCTGAGCGGAGCCGGGTGTTGGCCGTTGTGACGGCCGTGCTGCGCGTTCGATCAATCTCAAGTGTGTTGGCGCGTTTCTGTGTCAACAGATACCATGTGCACAGACTATGAAAGTACTAGTTTCAAGAAAACAATTCAATGTGAAATGACCATCCTTGCCCTACTAAATGCCATGGAACAACAATTTCTCTTCTACCAGAGCATTTTGTTGGGGGTAGCGAGTACAAATATTGCGATGACTAACCTTGGTGTCCTCAATGGGCAAACATTATGGAACGTTTTCTCCCGAAGTCACTGACAAACATTGTGGAATTGAGGAAGTAGTGCTGTTATAGAATTATAGAATTGTGTATTAAATAATAGCTCCATGTGGCAATATAGATAGGAGTACCTGAAAAGGATATGTAAAGGACTCTACCCTCTTTAACACCCCTCCCCCTCTCAAATGGAAGGCATACGCAGCAGGGTTTCATTTGAAATAGTTGACAGTAAGTAATAAGGTTGACATAATGTAAAAAAAACTAATACATTCAACTCTGCTAAAATGTCATCGAAGCGTGGAGCCTTAGTAACTGTTAGCATGCATTGTGTGCGCGATACGGATCAGGTCTGTGCACCTAGGAGGATGTTGCCAGCTTTATGCCATGCATATCACTGATTGGCTATGATTTAGGCAATACATAGGAATACATGAAAAAGAACTCTACTAATGTATATACATAAAGAACTGTGTACTCCCTTTTTTTCTTGAACATGCAGAAGAACTGTGTGCCATTGTATTAACATTTGTGTCCATTACATTCTCTTAACAAACGTTGGTTTTATTTTACATTATTTTTTTCATCACGAACCTACATTAGCAATTTATCATTCCATTCAACAATATGATCCAAAGGAGAATCCTATCTGTACACACTTCCTTTTCTTCAGCCATCAAAAAGAGAGAAATGTGATCTCTATAATTTTGCAAGCTTTGTTCAAGAAATCTTTTGTCACTGTCATTAATGAAGCCTCTTCATTCACCAACTTCTAGCTGTCTTGGATTGTTACTGATTTATATTGCTTCCATATGCATAATTAGTTCTCATTTATGAATATATGTTTACTTCACGCTCCAGATAAAGATTCTGGTATGTTTTCTTTGCAGCTTCGCATATTGAAGTACACAAGATATGAAATGTTAAACAAAGCATTAGAGGCTTTTGGTGAACTTAGGGATGACGAGGAACTTGGACCTGCTGACTGGGCTACTGTAAAGAAACATATCACATGTTTGAATGACTTGGACGATGACCCAGAGCATCCCCATGATGTTGGTGACAAAGATGACCATGTGCATACCATGAACTTAAGAGATATTCGCGTGCGGATTTTGAATGGTACGTTATCACTTATCAGGTTACCTGATGGAAGTATTGCATAAAGGTATTGAAGTAATGTACTAACGTATCAAATTAACATGGGTTCTCTTCCTTTTTGTGATTAAGGCTTTTTCGAAATACTTTCTTTGGCTTAATATAATTCATTTTCATAACCCTTTTAGTTACCTTATTCTATGACCTCTGGTACTATTCACATGCGGCTCCTAGAGTGGATAGTTGTGGCGAGTTAGTGATACTTAGGGCCTATTTGTTTGAGCTTCTGGGCAGAATTTCATAAAGCCAGAAGCTCAAACAAACAACAACAACAACAACAACAACATAGCCTTTTGTCCCAAGCTAGTTGGGGTAGGCTAGAGGTGAAACCCAAAAAGTCAAAAAAAAACAGAAAAAGAGTTAGAGGAAAGCAGAAAAGAAAGCAAAGATCACGGCTCAGGCACATTAATTGCTAGTCTCCAAGCGCTCCTATCCATAGCTAAATCCTTAGAGATATTCCACTCTTTAAGGTCTCTAATAACCGACTCGTCCCAAGTTAGTTTGGGTCGACCTCTACCTCTCTTAACATTATTGGCCCGCTGTAGAACCCCACTACGCACCGGCACCTCAGGAGGCCTCCGTTGGACATGTCCGAACCATCTCAACCGATGTTGCGTTAATTTCTCCTCAATTGGTGCCACTCCGACTCTATCTCGAATATCTTCATTCCGTATCCTATCCCTTCTTGTGTGACCACAAAACCAACGCAACATACGCATCTCTGCTACACTCAGTTGCTGTATATGTCGCCTTTTTGTAGGCCAACATTCAGCACCGTATAGCATCGCCGGGCGAATCGTCGTCCTATAGAACTTACCTTTTAGCTTTTGTGGTACCCTCTTGTCACAGAGGACACCAGAAGCTTGACGCCATTTCAACCAACCGGCTGAAATTCTATGCCTAACATCTTCATCAATGTCACCATCCTTTTGCAGCATCGATCCTAAATACCTAAAGGTATCTTTCTCGGCCACCACTTGCCCATCAAGCCTGACATCTCCATCTTCATATCTAGTCCCACTGAAATCGCACATCATGTACTCGGTCTTGGTCCTGCTAAGTCTGAAACCTTTGGACTCTAACGTATGCCTCCACAACTCTAACTTTCTATTAACACCTGCCCTACTCTCATCAACTAGCACCACATCATCAGCAAAGAGCATACATCAAGGGATATCACTTTGTATATCCCTTGTGACCTCATCCATCACCAGAGCGAATAAATAAGGGCTCAATGCTGACCCCTGATGCAGACCTATTTTATTTGGAAAATCACTACTGTCTCCACCATAAGTGCGGACAACCGTCATCGCATCCTTGTACATATCCTTGATAAGGGTAATGTACTTAGTTGGGACTTTGTGCTTCTCCAAAGCCCACCACATGACATTTCTTGGTACTTTATCATATGCCTTCTCGAGGTCAATAAAGACCATGTGCAAGTCCTTCTTTTGCTCCCTATGTCTCTCCATGAGTTGTCGTATTATAAAAATCGCCTCCATGGTCGACCTTCCAGGCATGAACCCAAACTGGTTTTGGGTCACACTTGTCACTCTCCTAAGGCGATGCTCGATAACCCTCTCCCAAAGCTTCATCGTATGGCTCATCAGCTTAATCCCACGGTAGTTAGTACAACTTTGAACATTTCCCTTGTTCTTGAAGATCGGTACTAATATACTTCTTCTCCATTCTTCAGGCATCTTGTTTGACCTAAAAATGAGGTTAAAAAGCTTAGTCAGCCATACTATTGCTCTGTCACCCAGGCATCTCCACACTTCAATGGGGATACCATCAGGACCCATCGCTTTACCTCCCTTCATCCTCTACAAAGCCTCCGCAATCTCTGCCTCCTGAATTCTCCTCACAAAACGTCTGTTGGCGTCGTCAAATGAGTCATCCAACTCAAGCGTCGAACCATTCTCCTCATTAAATACCTTATCGAAGTACTCTCGCCATCCTATAAATATCCTTCTCCCCTTCCTTCGTGCTTAGCCGCTGATAAAGGTTATCATATGCACGACCCTTTGCTACACTCACAGCTCTCTTTGCAGCCCTCTTTGCTAATTTATAGCCCTCGATATTGGCTGCACTCCGATCAAGGTGAAGACGCTTGAAACATTCCTTTTTCTCCTTAATAGCCCTTTGCACCTCGTCATTCCACCACCAAGTGTCTTTCGCTTCTTGTTTTCCTCCCCTACTCACGCCAAACACTTCTGAAGCCACCTTCCGAACACATGTTGCCATCTTTAGCCACATGTCGTCTGCATCTTCTCCGTCTTCCCAAGGCCCCTCGCTTAACATCATGTCCTTAAAAGTTTGCGCTGCTTCCCCTCTAAGCTTCCACCACTTCGTTCTCGCTATCTTGGCACGTTTGTCCCGCTGGACACGTACCCGAAATCTGAAGTCCGCCACCATCAACTTGTGTTGAGGGACAACACACTCCCCAGGTATCACCTTACAATCTAAGCACGCACGTCTATCCTCCCGCCTTGCAAGGATAAAGTCAATCTGGCTCGAGTGTTGTCCACTCTGAAAGGTCACCAGATGAGATTCCCTCTTCCTAAATAGGGTATTTGCTAACAACAAGTCGTAGGCCAACGCGAAGCTCAAAACATCCTCCCCCTCTTGATTCCTATTACCATACCCGAACCCCACGTGCACTCGCTCGAAACCTACATTAGACGCACCTACATGGCCGTTGAGATCTCCTCCTATGAAGAGTTTCTCGCTGATAGGCACGGTACTAACCATGCTATCCAAATCCTCCCAAAACTGCATCTTGGTGCTCTCACTAAGACCTACCTGAGGGGCATAGGCACTGATCACATTCAGAGCCAAATCTCCAACTACCAACCGAACTAGGATAATTCGGTCGCCTTGCCTCCTAACATCAACAACTCCATTCTTAAAGCTCTTATCGATCAAGATGCCTACACCATTCCTTCCCGAAGTTGCCCCCGTATACCAAAGCTTGAAGCCAGTACCCTCTACTTCCCTCGCCTTCTGGCCCTTCCATTTAGTCTCCTGAACGCATAGAATATTTACACGCCTCCTAATTGCTACCTCGGCTATCTCTCGTAACTTACCCGTTAGAGACCCTACGTTCCAACTACCCACCCGAAACCTAGTTGGCTCGGCTAGCTTCCTTGCCCTTTGCACCCGTCGAGGGAAGTGCAAAGACCCTTGCTCATTTTTCACTACACCCGGGCGCCGATGTAGCGCGCCACTAAGGAAATGACGATGCTCACTTGACACCGTGCCCAGACCACGACACGGCGCGTCTCGGGGGAGACGGCCCGGCCCTTGCTCATTTAACACCATACCCGGGTTCCGATATGGCGCGTCGCTAAGAGGGTTACGCCCCAACGGGATTCTCTTGGGTTTCATCTCCATATGAGTGGCTAGGTTTTACATTGGCTTGCCGAGCCGATCACAACCCTCCTCCTTTACCAGGGCTTGGGACCTGCTATGTTGAGACAACATAGGCGAAGTTAGAAGCTCAAACAAACAACGAACTTTTCGCACAGCTTCAGGAAAGACAGGAGCACAGAAAAGATGAGTTTGTATGGAAAGGTTTCTGAGCTTTTCGTAGTTTTTTTAGTCCAGAAAGCTAAAGACATCTTCTAAAAGCTATTACTGGCTCTTTAAGAAGCAAAAGCATGCAGCAGCTTTTCAAAAAGCTGCAGTTCAAGGTTGGACCCCTTTCTCGTGTCGTGTAAAAGTAATAATTATTTGAACATTTGACGCTTTCCAGAGGTCGATCAAACCATGGAAGGTATAATTGTTTTGCTAGATCTTGCAGTCGTTTGGAGCTAAAAGTTGTTATTTTCCCATTTTCCTATAATTAGAATGCAAGAAGAAATATACAAAATTTTGGTGCCCTTAGAGCGCTGGCTATTGGTATGATGAAATATCCTCTGACTGGCCTGCCAAGTGCCAAAGGCGAGTGTCCTTCCATTGATGCTAATATTGACCAGTTCTTGCTGACATTAGCCTATTGGAGTAGCTTACAAGTTGCAAAAAAAAAAACCTCTCCCAAGCAGGCAAACTTTCCCTACCCATTGTTTATAGTTGAGTTCCCTTCCATCTTTGTTAGGTAGATAAGGTTTAGTAAGTTCAGGTTGTAATTTTGTTAATTCAGTCAACCAAATCCATAACATTTTGGCCTCAGTTACTTTATATATTCTTTTTTCCGAGAAATTTTTTATCAGTTCATATGTTGGGGGTTGTGACTGATGTCCATTTGTCCTTCAAATTTTTACACCGTTCCTATTGCAATATGTATTTATCCATAAATTGTTCGATGACTGTTCCCTCAATGGTTCTACCTTCTATAGTTATGCAAATTAGCAAGTGTTGTTTTGAATGTTTATAGAGGAGACAGTTTATTTGGACATTTTCAAACAGGTGTGCAAGCTGCTTACTGGGGAATGCTTGAAGAGGGACGAATAACTCAAGCGACAGCAAATATTCTGATGAGATCAGTTGATGAAGCTATGGATCTTGTTTCCAGACAACCATTATGTGATTGGAAAGGTTTGAAGTCCAATGTGCAGTTCCCGAGTTACTATAGGTTCCTTCAGATGAGCAGGTTGCCACGAAAGCTTGTCACGTACTTCACAGTCGAAAGATTGGAGTCAGGATGTTACATCTGTGCTGCATTTCTTCGCTCTCACAGAATTGCTAGGCGGCAGTTACATGATTTTCTTGGTAATATATTGGGAACTCTTGATATGTTCTTTCCTTCAAATAACCTGTTGCTTCTTTGGGTGCAAAAAGAGAAAAAAAAATCTCAATGCTAATCACATATGAGATTTACATGTGCGGTGGACATGTTCTATAGGTGTACATTCTTTTTTGGCTTGTTGATCATAAATGGCAAGAGAAAGCATTTAATTGTCAAACTATCATGAGAAAGGGTTACCTTTACCATAGAAATCTGTTAAAGCATTTAATTGTCAAACTATCATGACATGTGGGGTGACAGAGCCTAAATCTAGGCCAAAATTGTGGATGAGTCAAACCATGTTAGCTCAATGAGAACGAACCTGGGAGCACAATTTATGTTTCAGTTACTTCTACTTACGCTGAAAATGCCATTCCATTTATGGTATTGAATCCATCTGCCTTCTTTTTGCTGTTCTGTAGATAACATCACTTCACCATCTTTTGATCTCCTGATATGATACTAACACACTTCACCATCTTCCCTGTTTATTAATTATTGTCTTCTTCTCTCTTCAGGTGATAGTGAGGTTGCAAGAATTGTTATTGATGAAAGTAATGCTGAGGGAGAGGATGCTAGAAAATTCTTGGAAGATGTTCGAGTTACGTTCCCGCAGGTTTGTGGTTACAATGCGGTTCTATCATTTCATTGAATCGAACTTACCAGATTGTAACAGAAATTGTGATCTGACAGTTTTAAACATGCATTATTTAAATTCGGGGTTGCAATGAGATTTTCTTGTGATTCCAATAGTTTTCTTTTCATAAAACATGGGGGAAGAAAGTGTAAAACCAACATAGTAACAAAGAGAAAGATTGCATAAATAAACTGAAGATTCCTGCTGATAAATTGCACTACCCGGTTTTGGAACCCCCACCACCACCACAATTTTCAGGTACTACGTGTGCTAAAGACACGACAAGTCACATATTCCGTATTGACACACTTGAGTGAGTATATTCAAAACCTCCAGAAGACTGGGTTACTGGAAGAGAAGGAAATGGTCCACTTAGATGATGCTTTGCAGGTAGATGGAATATGTAACTTATCATATGTTATTCTTCCTCTGGAAAAAGTTTGCAAATTGTCATAAATATGCTAAACTCTAGTAAGCTAATTCACTTGGCAGACGGACTTGAAGAAGTTGAAGAGGAATCCACCGCTGGTGAAAATGCCAAGAGTTAGTGATCTTCTAAATGCTCATCCTTTAGTAGGTGCTCTGCCTGCTGCTGCACGTGATCCTTTGCTCAGCAATACAAAGGAAACTGTACGAGGACACGGCACGATCCTATACCGGGAAGGCTCAAGGCCAACTGGTATATGGCTTGTTTCTATTGGTGTAGTAAAGGTCTGTTTGTGCCTCGACACTCTGGTGCATCTTAGTTGGAGCCTGTTCTGATTTGTTCTAATGTGCATACGACTTTTCCCCCCCAAAACAGTGGACGAGTCAAAGATTAAGCAGAAGGCATTCCTTGGATCCAATTTTATCACATGGAAGCACTTTGGGTCTGTATGAGGTGCTGATCGGAAAGCCCTATATCTGTGACATGATCACAGATTCTGTGGTACATTGTTTCTTCATCGAAGCTGAAAAGATAGCTGAGCTGCGTCAGTCAGATCCTTCAATTGAAGTTTTCCTGTGGCAGGTAATACAGTACTGATTTACATAGGGAAGTTTTCATCACGGAATCGGTTTCTAATATCACTCATTTGAATGGAAATTGCAGGAAAGCGCTCTGGTCATTGCCAGGCTCTTGCTTCCTCAGATATTTGAGAAAATGGCAATGCATGAGATCAGGGTTCTTGTCGCTGAAAGGTCGACGATGAACATATACATCAAGGGGGAAGACATCGAAATTGAGCAGAATTACATTGGCATTTTGCTGGAAGGATTCTTGAAGACTAGGAACCAGAACCTGATCACCCCTCCGGGGGTGCTTCTGCCATCAAATACTGAATTGAGTTTATTTGGACTCGAGTCCTCAGGTTTCCGAGCAATCCTCTCACCCTCTTCATATATGTCCAAAACAAGAAAAGCAAAGGATTCTGAGTGTTTTCATGCTTGCAGCCGTGAACCATATAGACTACTGTCATACTGCACCGAGCTACCAAGTGGAGGCTAGAGCGCGGATCATCTTCTTCGATATGGGCAGGGCCTCCGAGGCAGAGGCCGATCTTCAGAGAAGCGTGTCGCTACTGTCTCACGGCCATGAGCCACCACGGACAATGAGCAAGGAACACAGCGGCTTGCTGTGTTGGCCAGAGAGCTTCCGGAGGTCCCGGGGGGGTCAGAGTGCCAGCCTAGCTGAGATCAGAAACCAGCCGCCGGGCAGCTTCTCTGCCAGGGCACTGCAGCTGAGCATGTACGGTAGCATGGTGAACCTCTCCTCTGGCCTGCAGGGTGGTCACCGGCGGCAGAGGCCCCATCGTGTGCAGGCGCCGAACCAGAAGCACAGCTCGTCCTACCCCCGGGTGCCGTCGTTGAGGCCATCCAACGCCCGGCCTCTGCTCTCCGTGCAGTCGGAGGGTTCCAACATGAAGCGAGTGGCAGCTCCGAAAGACGCTGGCGGCGAGGCTGCTGCTCCTGATCCTGCGGCGGTCGAGCGGCAAAGGAAGGCGACCCAAGATGACAACTCGAGCGATGATTCCGCTGGGGAAGAAGTCATCGTCAGAGTCGACTCTCCCAGCATGCTCTCTTTCCGTCGGTCCGCCGCGGTTCATTCGCCACAGCCGCTGCAGGACTAGTCTAAGTCTAGCCGGACCGGACCTTTTGTCCTGTAACACGACACGAGTGTATATCATATCATTGCTGCGTGCATTGTATATAGGAGAAATAAGAAACATTTATCCCTTCTCTTTGTATTGATAGATATATGCTCTCTGCTTCCATGTGTTGACGCTTTTTCTGGTCAACACACACGAGCGCCGGATCGCGCAAAACGAATGAAACAGTGAACTCGCCGCAGCCCCGCCCAAACCCATTCAGACCGGTTTAGGGATCCGGTCAGACCGGTTCCGTCGGGAACTTCGAGAAGAACCTAGAATCACCACCTCGGGAGGGACCCCGTCGGAGATGGTGCGCCTAGGGTTGCTCTGAGATCGGTCAGGCCACTCAGAACCTCCTTGAACGCCGTCGAGACAAACAAGGAAAGCAAAGGGGTTGGAAAAGCTAGGGTTTGGAGATAAAAAGTAGAAAGATAATATTTGATCGATTGGATGATAACTCTCAACCGGCCACGGCCCTTTATATTTATAGGGTGGGCAGGTCTTGCCCCGCAAGGAATCCTTTTACAATTTGGAAACGACTAGGACTCCTAATTCTACTCCAACTCGGAGTAAAACCGGTCAGACTGCTCTGGCAAACCGGTCAGACCGGTTTGGCTGTTGCCAGATCGGCTACAGGGAAACCGGTCTGACCGCTTCCTAGAACCGGTCTGACCGGTTGCACTCGGCCTGATGGGCAGCTGTCAATTTTGGGTGCGAACATATGCCCCCCTGTTTTCTAGTAAATTTTTTATGCGCTAGAAAATAAGCTAAGATTGATGTTACAGAACCAACCGGCCATTTTACTCTAAGGGCGATTTTCAAACATAAATCAGCCATATTCTATTAAGCACTTTGCCAAACACTTGGATAAAACTTCTTCAAGTATTTCCCATTGAGAGCTCTAGGCAGTTGCTGTCCCTGCAAAGTCTCTATCATATAGGAATTTCCCGAACAAACCTTCACAATCTTGAAAGGACCCTCCCAACTTGGAGACCACTTGCCAAACTTGTTGCTTTTCAATCCAATGGGCAAGATTGTCTTCCAAACCAAATCACCTACTTGAAAAGATTTGAATTTCACTTTCTTGTTGTATGCTCTCGCCATTCGTCTCTTATCTTTTTCAATCTCTTCTAAAGCTTCCAAACGCTTGTCGGTCACTTCATCAATATTATCCATCATCAAAGCATAATATGTATCAACATCAAGATTATTTTGCTTTGCAAGTCTATATGCGCCAAGATTCACCTCTACAGGCAAAACGGCCTCTTGACCATAAACAAGCTCAAATGGAGTAACTTTAGTAGCACCATGTTTAGAAATACGATGAGCCCATAAAGCTTCAGATAACACCTCATGCCATCTTTTAGGATGATCTTCTACCTTCTTGATGAGCTTTATCAAGGTCTTGTTGCTAGATTCAGCTTGACCATTGGCTTGAGCATAATATGGAGATGAATTGAGAAGTTTAATACCATAGGAATTAACAAATTCACGCACCTCTTTGGATATGAATGAAGTCCCTTGATCCGTAGTCAAAGTTTGTGGAATACCAAACCTATGTATAATATTTTCCCTAATAAACTCAATCACTTCTCTATGCGTCATATTCTTCAAAGGAACCGCTTCCGTCCATTTGGTAAAATAATCAGTCGCTACAATCACAAAACAATGACCCTTCGTCGAAGGAGGATGAATCTTGCCAACAAAATCTAAACCCCATCCTCGGAAAGGCCAAGGTTTAATAATTGAATGCATCAACGCTGCGGGTACCAACTGAATATCCCACATCCTTTGTAGTATTTAAAACAATCGGCTATCATATTGGGCCAATAGAAACAAGCTCGTCTAAGGAGCCACTTCATCTTGGGTGCCGATTGATGAGTACCACAAATTTCTTCATGAACTTCTGCCATAGCCAAGCTAGCTTGGTCAGGACCCAAACATTTTAGAAGCAAACCATCAATAGTCCGACGATATAACTCATCACCATCCAAAACGAACTTGAGAGCCCATCGTCGAATTTTTCTGTCAATTGTACTGCTAGGATTTTGCAAATAATTAACCAAAGGCTTTCTCCAATCATCCACTTCGTCTTGATTGCAAACAACAGCCGAAGCAGCATCTTCACCAGGCAACCGGTCAGACCGGTTTTCTAAAGCGGTCAGACCGGTCGAACCGGTCAGACCGGTCTGAGGAGGCGGTGCGACCGGTTCCTCCAGAACAAAACACTCGGCTTCTAAGAACATCGGTCGTTTTTCTTGAAAATTTCTTTTCTGAACGTTATAACCAGATGCTTGCTGAGCCAGAGCATTAGCCTTTGGATTTCTTTCTCGTGGCACATGACGAATTACAAACTCATTTAAGCAGGATATAATATCAAAGCATCTATCGAGATAGGCATTCAAAACTCCATCTAAGCATTGACATACCGTAGAAACTTGTTGTACCACCAGTAAAGAATCACCATAAGTTTCCACATACTTCACTCCCATGTCATGCAAAATCTCCAATCCGAATAAAAGAGCCTCATACTCGACTTGGTTATTAGTACACTTATGATCTAATCGGTTAAGTGCTTCAAAAACAGCCTCATGTGGAGAAGTAATAACAATTCCAATACCACAACCACTTTTGCAAACCGATCCATCAAAATGCAATTTCCATGGAGTAAAAGTAACATAACCGACATTTAAATCAAGTTGTTTATCTACTCTATGTTCAACAATAAAATCGGCTACTATTTGACCTTTCATTGAAGTTAATGGCTCACAATGCAAATCATATTCAACTAAAGCATAAGCCCATTTGCCGACTCTACCACTTAAAATTGGTTTATGCAACATGTATTTAATTATGTCGGTTTGACATGCTACTACACAAGTACTTGGTAAAAGATAATGCCTCAACTTGGTACAAGTATGATATAATGATAAACATAGTTTTTCAATAAAGGTGTACCTTGTTTCGGCATCCAATAATCTTCTACTCTCATATGCAACCACATGTTCCTTTCCTTCGGTTTCTTGAGTCAAAACACCTCCAATGACATTTTCCTCAGCCGCCACATACAACTTGAATGGAACCCCACTCTTGGGCGCTTGAAGGACGGGTGGCGAAGATAAATATTGCTTGATCTCATCAAATGCCTCTTGTTGTTTTGCCCCCCAAGTGAAATCAATGTCATTCTTCAACCGAAGTAAAGGAGTAAAGACATTCACCTTCCCGGACAAATTACAAATGAATCTTCTCAAGTAATTTACTTTGCCCAAAAACTTTTGCAAATCTTTCTTGCAAGTAGGAGCCTTCACACTGTTAATAGCTTCAATCTTTTTAGGATCTATTTCTATCTCCTTTTCATGCACAACAAATCCCAAGAACTTTCCAGCCGATACACCAAAAGCACATTTGAGTGGATTCATCTTCAATTTATATCGACGCATTCTTTCAAATGCAAGCCTTAAATAGGCCAAATGAGAATCTACTCCAGCCGATTTGACAACAATATCATCGATATAAACCTCTACTATAATGCCAAGCAAGTCATGAAAAATCAAATTCATAGCCCTTTGATATGTAGCACCAGCATTCTTCAAACCAAAAGTCATCACTACCCACTCAAATAGACCAACAAAACCCGGACATAGAAAGGCCGTTTTGGCTATATCCTCTTCGGCCATAAATATTTGATTATAACTAGCATTATCATCAAGAAAGCTAAGAATTCTATGTCCAGATGCAGCATTAACAAGAAAATCGGCTATAGGCATAGGATATTCATCTTTAGGAGTAGCTCTATTGAGATCTCTAAAATCAATGCAAACACGAAGCTTTTTTGTTCCTTTCTTTTCAACAGGCACAATATTAGAGATCCAATTAGCATATCGACAAGGCCTAATAAATTTAGCATCTAGTAACCGATTGATTTCTTCTTTCACTCGGTCATAAATATCAGGATTAAAGTTTCTGTGAGATTGTTTAAAAGGCCTAAAACCAGGTTTAATGGGTAAACGATGTTCAACTAAATCACGACTTAAACGAGGCATTTCATTGTAACTCCATGCAAAACAATCAACATACTCATTTAATAACTTTATTAACTCGGATTTAAACAAAGGATCAAGATTCTTGTTTACAAATGTCGGCCTAGGTATAGTACCATCACCAATATCTACCTCCTCTAGAGGATCAGCCGACGTAAACCCTTGTCCTAACTTGCTTAAATCATCAAAATCTTCAATGGCCTCACACATATCGTTCTTATGCGCCCGATAGTGTTCACGCCTCTGTTGTAACCACTCTAGATTTGGATCCATCAAATCGTAAGAGATGGTATAGCCAGATCTCCGATCGGCCTCATAACAGCAGTAGCAAAGCCATCCTTAGTGCAACCAATGATCTCACAATCAGATAAATCTAACCCAGATAAGCACTTAAGATTCTCAAGACCATCCATAGTAGAACTATCGGCCACTGCAACACAAGCCGATGTATCTCCATGGACAACCTCTACTTCATCATCTATCCATTGAATTAAAAATTGATGCAAAGTAGAAGGCACACATTGGTTTGCATGAATCCAATCACGACCAAGGATTAAACTGTAGTTACCTTGTGTCTCAGTGACGAAGAACGCAGTAGCCAAAGTCTTGCTTCCAATAGTGAGCTCCATAGAAGCAACTCCCTTGGCGCCCATAGGTTCACCTCCTCCAACGCCGCTGATGGTCATGTTGGTCTTGATCAATTCTTCATCTGAACCTCCCAGCTTCTTGAACAGAGAATACGGCATCAAATTGACTATCGCCCCTCCATCCACTAGCATGCGAGAGATAGGCTTCCCATTGATATGACCCTTCATGTACAAAGCCTTCAGATGACTTTCAGTAGCTTTAGGCTTCTGGAAAATAGCTTCCTTTGGCCCAAAATCAAGATGAGCGATGCTTTCCTCTGATAACACATAACCATCCATAGACATATGAATTACATTGAGCTCAAAATTCATACGTTCAGGAGAAGAACCATAATCGACAAGCTCTTCATCGTCCTCTGAAGTAGATACCAATGATAACTTGCCATCATAAACCATAGGAGCGGGAGAAGAAAAACCAGGCGGCGCATCGGGCAAAGCGGTCTGACCGCTTTCGGCAACCGGTCTGACCGGTTCAACCGGTCTGACCGACTCTCCAACCGGTCTGACCGGTTCTGTCTAGGAGCTGATCTTGGCTCTCCACTCTTTCCCTTGTGGAATCATAGGCCTGTACTTGTTGAATGCCTCGTCTCTTTGCTTCTCTAACTCCTTCTCCTTCATCTCCTGAAACCTCATGCGCTGAAGCTTCCTCCTTTGAGTACGAGATAAACCGGGAGGACATCATCATGGCAAAAAGTATTTGGAATTAGAACTACTTCCACTGGCCTCATGATCATTATCAGAAACAGATGCCTTCTGAATAAGTGTCTCAACCTTATTGTTTATGACAATCGGTCCTTTGCCACCGTCTCCAAGGGGAACGTTCATCAACCCAATCTGAATAACATCTTGATTTGTAGTCCTCTCTGGGTCAATATCCATCTTATGCACCTCCTCCCTCTGCTTTGGCTTGTAAACTTGCTTCATAGGAGATGCTGCCGATTTCCCAGGGAAACCGGTCTGACCGGTTGGGTCTGGTGACCCTGACCAGATTAGCGAAGTGCCAAACAGCCTTGTCCAGTCCTTGAGATTCTGTTCAATACTGGCCTTCGCTGTCCTCCCCATCCATGTTGGAAAGGCTGCTGATACGACACCCACATTACTCCATTATTATCATAAATTGGACGAGGTGGATATGAGCTTGATGCCACCCATTGCGTAGCAAAATTCCTCTTTGGCTGAGAACATTCTTCTTGATGCGGAGGCACTCTCATCCTCTTTTTTACTGGCCGATCGCTTGTAACGGCCTTTTGCTTGGAGTACTTGTCAAATAGTATATCAAAAGTGACCTTTGGCCTAAGAGTACTCCCCTGATTCTTTGCAACATTGAGTTTCCAGTTTCTAATCTCCAGACGGCTTGGTTTGATCATCTTTGGACGACTCTGGGGAAAACCGGTCTGACCGCTTTCCCCAACCGGTCTGACCGGTTTGTCCTGTATAGGCTCAAACGGTCTCTGTTCGGCGGGAACGGACGACCCTTGCCCCCCATGTCCAAAGGCTCTCATAGTAACTTTGAATGTCTCCCTGCCATCTGGAGTTGTCTCACATGCAACTTCTCGAATCAATTCTTTTCCCCTCAAATCAGGTTTTGCTTCACCAATCACAACATTCTTCCCTTTGGTTGCTTCGGCTTGATGCGGCCGAACCAAGACCTTAGGCTGCTGTAAATCCATAGTATTGACAGGAAAAGGAGTTTTGTCCACTTGCATCTCATGAAATGTCAAACGACCTTCATTTATGGCCGATTGAACCTGTCGAAGAAACACATTGCAATCATTAGTGGCATGAGAATATGTATTATGAAATTTGCAATATGCACGCCTTTTCAATTCTTCAAGTGGAGGCAATTTATGAGATAATTTAATATTTCCAGACTTAAGAAATTCATCAAAGATACGATCGCACTTGGAAACATCAAATGTAAACTTAACTTCTTCTTGCCGACCTTTGCTAGCCGGTTTAAGTGATGTACAAGAATAAGTTTTTTCTTTAGAGGGCCATACAAATTCAGCAGCAAGTACTTCTTTATCACTATCACTTGAATTATCAGAATCATAATCAATCATATGAACATTTGAACGACGTGATCTAGAAGTATATCTTTCCTTTTCCTTATTCATTCGGTTTTCAACAACTAAAGCTCTAATTTGAACTTGTGCAACCGAAAGAAAATCAGAACCCTCCATTCTATCTCTTATGGACGACCTTAAACCCTTTAAGCAAATATCAGCAAGGTCCATATCAGTGATTGATAAATTGAAACAACGTTTCTTAGTTTCTTTAAATCTTTTAATGTAAGCAGAAACAGTTTCATCTCTACTTTGCCTAACCGATGTTAAATCTGTCAATTTCAATTGCAAGCTCCCACTATAAAAGTGATCATGAAATTTACGTTCTAACATATCCCAAGATATAATAGAACCAGGAGCAAGCGAAGAAAACCAAGCAAAAGCGGTACCAGTTAAAGATAGAGAAAATAAACGCACTTTAAGAGCATTATATGTACCCGCTTCTCCCAGTTGAGCTATGTATTGACTAATATGTTCCCACGTGGTTCGGTCATCATCTCCACTAAATTTAATCAAATCAGGCATACGCCAACCACGTGGAAGAGGAAAATTATCAAACTCAGCATCATATGGTTTTTGATACAAATTTGTGTTACCAATATCAACACCAAGTTTAGTTTTTACCACATTAGCCAAATCTTCTCTAAATTTATTAAATTCAGCCCAGTTAGGATTATTTGGCTGTTGTGGTTGCACACTCTCCAAATTCATCTTATTTAAGTAGGGAGTAATCTTAGCTTGAGCTAGCCTATAACTCTCAAACACATCATCAGGTATAACATTTCTTTGAGCAGATGTGTTAATTGTTGTACTAAATTGAGGCTTAGCAGTACCCAAAGTATTAGTGTGAGCACAAACCATTGGATCAGGCAAAACAGAAAGCGGCATAGGTTGCTCATGCACTAATTCAAGCGCATTGGTCTGACCGGTCTGACCGGTTCCCTGATCCGGTCTGACCGGTTTGGCCATATTTGGCCCAGTCAGTTGGAACGGCAGGGATTAACTAATGGCAAATTCATGTGGCATACCATACATATATTTTTCAGTGTTAACATTAGATATGGGTGACAAGCTAGGAAAAACTGTCCCACTAGTATTAATTTTAGGAATGCTACTACTAGTTTCATTATTGTTAAAGCAAGTAGTAGTCCTGTCTTTCTCAAGATCCTCTAATCGTTCTAAACGAGCAATATATGAGGCAAGCAATTCATCACTTTCTACACTATTTTTAGGAACAGTAGTAGAAGGAGTTTTCTGTGATTTACTTACAATGGGTATTACCTCAACTTGATTGTCGTTTAACTTGATCGGCGGTAGCTCAAATTCTTCCATTCTTGCCACCTTGCCATGACGATCTTTCTTGACGCCAGCCAAAAATTGTG
Organism: Echinochloa phyllopogon; assembly: GCA_033239725.1. Lineage (NCBI taxonomy): Eukaryota > Viridiplantae > Streptophyta > Magnoliopsida > Poales > Poaceae > Echinochloa > Echinochloa phyllopogon. The sequence goes on from BTCW01000012.1 coordinate 64,378,455, forward strand.
TCTTCATGAAATTTTGGAGCGCCTCAAATTTCTTCTGCTCCTCCGGAGTATGATCTTCCAATGAAGCCGTGATGATGTTATCCATATCAAGATCACATCGAGATCCCATCTTGCCTGGAGCTTAGATTGAACGGTTTTTTGAAAACCAGATCTTCTATAGTCCCCAGCGGAGTCGCCAAAAGTATGTTGACGCTTTTTCTGGTCAACACACACGAGCGCCGGATCGCGCAAAACGAACGAAACAGTGAACTCGCCGCAGCCCCGCCCAAACCCATTCAGACCGGTTTAGGGATCCGGTCAGACCGGTTCCGTCGGGAACTTCGAGAAGAACCTAGAATCACCACCTCGGGAGGGACCCCGTCGGAGATGGCGCGCCTAGGGTTGCTCTGAGATCGGTCAGGCCACTCAGAACCTCCTTGAACGCCGTCGAGACAAACAAGGAAAGCAAAGGGGTTGGAAAAGCTAGGGTTTGGAGATAAAAAGTAGAAAGATAATATTTGATCGATTGGATGATAACTCTCAACCGGCCACGGCCCTTTATATTTATAGGGTGGAGAGGTCTTGCCCCGCAAGGAATCCTTTTACAATTTGGAAACGACTAGGACTCCTAATTCTACTCCAACTCGGAGTAAAACCGGTCAGACCGCTCTGGCAAACCGGTCAGACCGGTTTGGCTGTTGCCAGATCGGCTACAAGGAAACCGGTCTGACCGCTTCCTAGAACCGGTCTGACCGGTTGCACTCGGCCTGATGGGCAGCTGTCAATTTTAGGTGCGAACACCATGCTATATATTATATGCAGTGCTTGGCGTTTTGGAATCCTGGTTACACTGATAAAGATACATTTTTTCCCCTTGAAATTTCCTGCGAAAATTCAGTGACATGACGCAAAAGGCACGCTGCAGGAGGCACATGACAGACTCGTTTTATTGGACCTGAGTAGCCCGTTACGGCTGATAACAAGCTACGCTATTCTGTCTGTCCGTAATCCGTACCTCTAGCATTTCCCGATTAACTTACGAGCGACCTACAATCAGGTTCAGATACATACATCAGAATTCATCTTCCAAGGACTCACTGTGGCAGATGCTGGTAACAGAGGACAAAAACTCAAATATACATCAAAGAACAGCTAGGTCAGCACTCGACGATGTTAAGCCACGGTTCGCCCGTAGCATATCCCAGCAAGGTAGAGATTCTTGGCCCACTTCTCCTGCGACGCAGAAGCAAAAGGAACAGGTAAGAAAAAAAAATAACGCACTAGTAATGATAAAGCGTGTGAAACATAACAACAGCTCATGTGTCCTACCTTGACATGTTGACTGGGAAACTGTGTAGTCCGCAGAGTCTCCTGTGTCTCGTCTCTAGGGCGACGCCTTGGCTTGCTTAGGATCAACGCTGACTGGTCCATTGTGGCAGCCATTGCAGTAATACGATAGCCATTGTCCCAGCGTCTATGGATGCCCTCGCTTGGGTACAGGAAGTCCAATTCCACAACCTGCAATGGTTACAGTGCTTTTAATTCCATTGAGAAGAAGGCACCTTCATCTTAGATCATCACTCAGCAGCACATTCCTTAACTCCGAGACTATTCCACAAATCAAATACCAGACCTAACCGTGAATGAAGGTGCAACTGAGCAATGATCAAACTACTATCGAAACGCTTTCTACTGCCCTGTGCAAACAGCATGAAGGAAAATATGGAAACCTCTAGCACGAAACACTTAGCTTTTGTCTCTTGCAAACCATTCAAATGCCACGGAATCGAATGACAATCATATAAGTTGTATTATATAATATGGAGTTTAATATATTTGCAAACATCTCACCTGCTCAGAGAAACCAGCACTGCGAGACATAACTATAGCCCATCGACTACCTGATGTTGCCATTGAAGTCACATGAAAACCTTCTTTCCACTTCTTGTTTATCCATTTAAATGGGAAGGAATCACTGACTTTGTAAGATTGCTGTGTATATGGCGTGCCTGGCCATAATAGACAAACATACTGTATTAGGGAACCAGCAAAATAACTATATTGAAAGGCAACAGTTGTCACAGGGTCTACATTAGGAAAAGGAAATGACAGGTAATTCAGATGACAGGTGTATATCAAGGGTGTTTGAGCATATGCTGATCCTGCTGTCAGGTAGTGACCCTTGAGACCTTTGGTTTTTTTTCCCCCTCCTCTTTGTTGCTCAGGTTTACTTTTCAGGTTCATTCATGTGGTACATTATAAACTATAAAAACAGAGTAATCACAAATATACTGCAGCTGCCAAGGATAGACAGCAAAAAAGGGAAAACAATGTTTGAACATATATGCAGCAACAGCAACAACAAATCATATTTGTCCCAAGCAAGTTGGGTAAGGTAAGGTAATGATAAGAAAAATATCAATACCTTTGGACATCACCACAAGAGAACTTCCATTGTTGGAGCCAGCAACAGAACTGATGTAGAAACTTTTATCCCACTGTTCCATAATCCATTCCTGTTCATTATGGGAAAATTTAGGACACCGAAAGAGAATGAACTACATGAGGTGCAGATGGGAAGGTCCTACCTTATGAAGAAAGTGTGGAGACATCTCATAGACTTGAGCTGTGAAGCCAGTTCCTGCATCCATAATGATTGCCCAAAGATTTGCGCATGATGATATTGAACTTATCAGCAAACCATCCTCATTTCCTTTCTCCACATGCTGCGCTAATCTTGAGTCAGCCACATTATAGTGGTACCTATCATGGGCAGAACTTCGTCAGCCTTTTATACTGACAAAATACACATAAATGGTGGTGCATCCATGAATATAAAAAGGGATGGAAGATATTATAGAAATTATAAGCTACGTACAGTCTTGCCATGAGGGTTTCAACTTGGTTCCTTTCGTGGAATCAGATTTTTTTTTAATATATACATAGTCCAAATAGTAAAAATAGAACTCGCTTTTAAAAGAAAATCAGAACAATACAGAGCGCACCATGCTAGTACAACTCTGCATGAATACTCGAAACAGGATATACATAGTATCAATCTACAGAAGAAAGTTAGCTTGAGAATTAACATTAACCTTTGTTTCATAGGTGACCTTGAATTGTATACTGAAATCCACTGTGTTGCGGGAGCACCCGGCCGAATCTTCTTTTTAACATGGCCGTCATCATCATTAAGCAACCTTGCACGTTTTTGCCCTACCTGCAGGTCGAATGTGTCCACGATAATATAAAAAACCAGCTATATCTATATTTTTCAAGTTCATTTCACTTAAACTCAAATAAAGTATGTGATTCCTGTAACGAACCTTCTGGGCTCCATCAGTATTGATTGGTCTAATAGAAGGGTTTGGACCGATTAAACTATCAAACAAAGAAATCAACTTGGAGTAGTTTGGCTCCTCATCAAACTTCATGTTGACAACAGTCTCAAGAAACTGTTTGAAAGGTTGAGGACATATGCCGCAGAGGCTCTCAGGTGAGGTACTCATCTTTCTCTTGCACACCAGAAATGATTTATTATCGCCCTGTAAACACGGAGCCACAAAAAGAAAGAGGTTAAATGGAAAAAACAAGACTACTCAAGAAAAATGGCTCTAAATGGAGAGAAAAAAAAAAGATAACAGATTAGACAGTAAGATACCTGGTATCCTTGCCATGGCAACCTGCCCCGATGGAGAAATACTAGTGTATAGGCAAGTGATTCCAAATCATCTCTCCTGCTAGCAGTTCTTCCCAAATGTGCATGGACACTAGCATATCTGACTGTTCCTCTAGATTATAAAGGCAAAAGAGAAGTTCAGACATTGAGCTAATATCATAATGAGCTGAAAAATATGAAACATAAAAGGCAAAGCAACAAACCTAAAGGCATCGGGACGTTGATCATAACCAACATGCTGTCCACTAGAAGAATCTCTCCACTTTGTCGCTGGCAAGTGGAAATCAATAGAGGAGCAGTTAAGATGATCAAGACTGAATGGTATAAGCCACCAGTAGTCTAGCAGAAATAAGGAAGGAAGGCGGTTTCACCAAAATATGCAAGTTAATAGCATATAGGTCGGAACAAGCTAATTTACCTAATCCAAGATCCACAAGATAAAGTTTCTTTTCTTGAGGCGTTGAAGGCTGACCCAGAAGAAAGTTCTCAGGCTTGACGTCTCCATGCACATATCTGAAATGCAAAATACAGAAGCATAAAAAAGGCCTGATGAATAAACATGGCCATAAGGCAGCCTTGAGATGCCAACTCACCCTTTAGAATGCATGCTTTCCAGGATGGAGATGGACTCAACAGCAATGCAAGCCACCATTTCCGATGACATGCTGGAAGATTTCACCGCAAGTTATTGTTACAAAAAGGAAGGGGAGAAAAGAAGAAAAAAAAATCAATGTAAAGTGCTGGAAGCCAAGTTCGGCTAGGCGGCGACTAGGCGGCGCCTAGGCGCGATTAGTCGCTAATCGACGGGCTGCCGCGTAGCCTAGGGGGATTACGCGGTGTCTAGGCGGGCGCAGCGCCTAGGCGGCGCTCAGCAGCGCCTCCGCGGCGATTTGCGGCGCGAAGGCGGCCAAGGCGGCCGCGTAGGCGGGTGGCGGGCTGCGCTGCCGATTTTTCGGCCGAAAGCGGGAGCGCGCGCTAGATCCGCGTCGAGCGCGGGAAAATTACACGCCGCGCGGGAATAATACCAGAGCCTCGCGCCGTCCTGCTCCCACTCGCGCTAATCCCGCTCCTGCTCCCGCTCGTCCTCCTCCGCGGCTCCACCTGCGACGCGCGCCGGAGGAAGTTCAGCCGCCGGCCTCCCTCCTCCCCGCTGGCCCTGCTTCCTGCCGGTGCCGGATCTGCTATCGACGGCGCACCCTCCCTGCTCCCAAGGTGAGTTCCCCTCCCCCGCTGGCTGGTCCCCTCCCTGCTCGTCTCCCCTCCCTGCTCATCCCCCTCCGCTAGCATCTCCCCTCGGCCTCCCCTGCTTTCCTTCCCCTGCGGCGCAGCCTCCCCTGCTTTCATCCCCCATCAGGCGCGCACAAGGGCCAGCGGCCAGGGGCGCCGTCGGGCGCGGCCAGCAGCACGGGCCGCGCGGCCGGGACGCGCGGGTGCCGCCATGCCGGCGCATGGGCGCGCACAGGGTCTCCTCCATGGCGCACGTGGGGGACCTGCTCTTTGGTGCCCTCCCCTGCTCTCCCCTCCCTGCTCTCTCTTTCCCTCTCTGCTCATCTATTTCCTCTGCTCAACTGCTCTCAATTTGCTTACTGTCATACTGAATTTCCTTGAATACTGTCTCAATTTGGTTACTGCTCTCATCCTGTCATATTGTCATACACATGCCTGATTTTGCTTGAATGAATATTGCCAAGCCTCACCAAGTTGGTCTATATTCAGTTCAACAACAGGCTGATGAATAAGAGAGAAAAGATTAAGTCAAAGAAAATCACTGATGTTCTCTTGTCTAGTGATACAACTGAAGCTCAAGGATTTCTCCAAGAGGGTGGAGATGATTGTGCACAAGTTGTCTTTAGAGATGAGGAAGATGAGGATGAGATGGAAGGTACAGGTATACCTTGGTCTGTTATTGGAGAGGCAATGGGAGCAGAAGAACAACTTGAGCCTCGTAGAAGTGCAAGAGTGAGAGAGCTCTATGAAGGAGAAGAGTTTGAGTCTGAAGAAGAAGAGTTTGAAGAAGATGAGGATGATAATTCGGATTGATATTGATGAGGATATCTTGGTCTACGTGACTGTGGGGATACCTTGGTCTATGTCACATTGTCACTATGTGACTGTGTATCTTCTTTTGTTTGTGCTGTTAGAGACCTAAGAACTATTTGTTTGTGTTATCATGAACTTGTATTGCTGTCCTATACTCCTATCCACTTGTTTGTGCTTTGAAATTTGCTATTACTAGCTGTCTAGCTGCTGATATGGTCAATTACCAGCTACTGATATGGTGAATTGCTAGCTGGGAGGTGGCTGAAATCATTCAGATAAGTGCAACTTATTGTTTTCTATTTTTCTGTATCAACTGCTAGCTGTATATTGAATATTTAGTATTTACCAGCTGTCAAAATGTGTTGTAGGAGCTAGGAACATGCAAGACTAAGCCACCAAGGAATCAGATAAGTGACCCTCTCTTTTTTATATACTGTAACCTATGGCTATAGTCCAATATATTCAATAATCAATATTTGTTTTGCTATATATACATAATATATATTATTTTTGCCTATATTGGCAAAAACGCCTAGAAAACCGCCTAGGACCGCCTAGGCGCGATTACTCCCGCCTAGGCGCTAGGCAGTGGGTCACCGCCTAGAATCCGACTAGCGCCTAGCTGAACTTGGGCTGGAAGAGCTAGTAGAGTTGAGGAACTCACGATTGGCCTAATGAATTCCAAGAATCCCACAAGCTAGGTCCCAGCATATCCATAATCTGGAGAAGGCACCAAATAAATTACAAGTGATAAGACGGGAGCATTCACCCATTGCAGACTAGCAGCAGCAGGAAGGAATAAGATGAATGGTACCATGACATAGTAGTCACCCTGGCGGCCTTTATAATGCACCTTGGGCACGCCGTGTGTGCCTCCTAGAGCGCTGTTGCATCCCAATCACATACAAAGCTGGTTAGCGATGAGATTAGCAGAACGGCAGCAGGGTTGGTGGTGGAAGAGAGAATATACACACCGATGCGCGAGCAACTTACGTGTAGACTTGCCATTCACACGGAGGGCCGTAAGTACAGCCCTTGCTGCTAGTATGCTCAAATTTGATGGCAACCTCTTGGGCAGTGGAAGCCGTTGAGCGTGCAGCAGCAGTTAGGCGTCGGCCAAGAAAGACATGGCCAAAGCCACCTTTGCCCAGCTTCCTCTCGACCTTGTACTCGGGAGATCCTCCAACCTGGACCTGGGAAGGGGGGATGATCCGAATCATCATCAGTCAGGTCTCCTCTACCGAGAAGAAAGAAAGAAAGAAAGAAAGAAAGAGGAGTTATGGTAGGTAGATACGGACGGTGTCAGGGAAAGGTGTGGTGTTGGCGTCATCGTCGTCGTGGGCGGCGGCGGCGGCGTTGTTGGCGCTGAGTCCGCCGCTGTCGGCCATCCTGTTCCTCTGGTGGTTGGGGTTTGCCGGGTGGCTCTACTGGTCTTCCCACGGGGAACGGGGTTGGGGTTTGGGGTCAGGAGGGCGGCGGGATGCAGGGGTATGGCGGCGGCGCCATGCAATCGCGGCGGAGCATCATCTATCTCTATCCATCAATCAATCTATCTATGGGGTCTATCTAGTCGATGGAGCTGGCGATCAAAATCGGTCGATCTATAAAAAACAATAATTGAGTTGTAGGTTTGGGCAGCAGCAAAACAACTCACAAATCGATGGATGGATTTGGGATTCCTCCCCCAACTTTACACCTTTATACTTGGTGGAGCGCCGCCGGCCTCGGCCTCGGGCTCGGCCTCTGCAGTCGATTCCGAAGAGGAAGAGGAGGAGCAGGACCGAGTCGAGGAGGGCGAGGGGAATGATTATGCGATCTGATTCGGATTGCTCGGCGCTGCGGGGATGCGGACGGATGCCGCGCCGCAGCAGCTCAGGAGCACAGCACAGCGCACACCGGGTATCCCTCCCTCTTCTCTCTATCTATCTTTTTTCCCGAAGAAGAAGCATACTCGACGATGCTTTATATATATACGTATCCAATTTCCAAAATTATTTACTCGACGATGCTTTATATATATAACTCCGCCTACGTTGTCTCAACATAGCAGGTCCCAAGCCCTGGTAAAGGAGGAGGGTTGTGATAGGCTCGGCGAGCCAATGTAAAACCTAGCCACTCATATGGAGATGAAACCCAAGAGAATCCCGTTGGGGCGTAACCCTCTTAGCGACGCGCCATATCGGAACCCGGGTATGGTGTTAAATGAGCAAGGGCCGGGCCGTCTCCCCCGAGACGCGCCGTGTCGTGGTCTGGGCACGGTGTCAAGTGAGCAAGGACCGGGTCGTCATTTCCTTAGTGGTGCGCTACATCGGCGCCCGGGTGTAGTGAAAAATGAGCAAGGGTCTTTGCACTTCCCTCGACGGGTGCGAAGGGCAAGGAAGCTAGCCGAGCCAACTAGGTTTCGGGTGGGTAGTTGGAACGTAGGGTCTCTAACGGGTAAGTTACGAGAGATAGCCGAGGTAGCAATTAGGAGGCGTGTAAATATTCTATGCGTTCAGGAGACTAAATTGAAGGGCCAGAAGGCGAGGGAAGTAGAGGGTACTGGCTCCAAGCTTTGGTATACGGGGGAATGGTGTAGGCATCTTGATCGATAAGAGCCTTAAGAATGGAGTTGTTGATGTTAGGAGGCAAGGCGATCGAATTATCCTAGTTCGGTTGGTAGTTGGAGATTTGGCTCTGAATGTGATCAGTGCCTATGCCCCTTAGGTAGGCCTTAGTGAGAGCACCAAGATGCAGTTTTGGGAGGATTTGGATAGCATGGTTAGTACCGTGCCTATCAGCGAGAAACTCTTCATAGGAGGAGATCTCAACGGCCATGTAGGTGCGTCTAATATAGGTTTCGAGCGAGTGCACGGGGGGTTCGGGTATGGAAATAGGAATCAAGAGGGGGAGGATGTTTTGAGCTTCGCGTTGGCCTACGACTTGTTGTTAGCAAATACCCTATTTAGGAAGAGGGAATCTCATCTGGTGACCTTTCAGAGTGGACAACACTCGAGCCAGATTGACTTTATCCTTGCAAGGCGGGAGGATAGACGTGCGTGCCTAGATTGTAAGGTGATACCTGGGGAGTGTGTTGTCCCTCAACACAAGTTGATGGTGGCGGACTTCAGATTTCGGGTACGTGTCCAGCGGGACAAACGTGCCAAGATAGCGAGAACGAAGTGGTGGAAGCTTAGAGGGGAAGTAGCGCAAACTTTTAAGGACATGATGTTAAGAGAGGGGCCTTGGGAGGACGGAGAAGATGCAGACGACATGTGGCTAAAGATGGCAACATGTGTTCGGAAGGTGGCTTCAGAAGTGTTTGGCGTGAGTAGGGGAGGAAAACAAGAAGCGAAAGACACTTGGTGGTGGAATGACGAGGTGCAAATGGCTATTAAGGAGAAAAAGGAATGTTTCAAGCGCCTTCACCTTGATCGGAGTGCAGCCAATATCGAGGGCTATAAATTAGCAAAGAGGGCTGCAAAGAGAGCTGTGAGTGTAGCAAAGGGTCGTGCATATGATAACCTTTATCAGCGGCTAAGCACGAAGGAAGGGGAGAAGGATATTTATAGGATGGCGAGGATCCGCGAGAGGAAGACAAGGGACATCAACCAAATCAAATGCATCAAGGATGGGACGGATCGACTTCTGGTGAAGGATGAGGAGATCAAGAACAGATGGCGAGAGTACTTCGATAAGTTATTTAATGAGGAGAATGGTTCGACGCTTGAGCTGGATGACTCATTTGACGACGCCAACAGACGTTTTGTGAGGAGAATTCATGAGGCAGAGATTGCGGAGGCTTTGAAGAGGATGAAGGGAGGTAAAGCGATGGGTCCTGATGGTATCCCCATTGAGGTGTGGAGATGCCTGGGTGACAGAGCAATAGTATGGCTGACTAAGCTTTTTAACCTCATTTTTAGGTCAAACAAGATGCCTGAAGAATGGAGAAGAAGTATATTAGTACCGATCTTCAAGAACAAGGGAGATGTTTAAAGTTGTACTAACTACCGTGGGATTAAGCTGATGAGCCATACGATGAAGCTTTGGGAGAGGGTTATCGAGCATCGCCTTAGGAGAGTGACAAGTGTGACCCAAAACCAGTTTGGGTTCATGCCTGGAAGGTCGACCATGGAGGCGATTTTTATAATACGACAACTCATGGAGAGACATAGGGAGCAAAAGAAGGACTTGCACATGGTCTTTATTGACCTCGAGAAGGCATATGATAAAGTACCAAGAAATGTCATGTGGTGGGCTTTGGAGAAGCACAAAGTCCCAACTAAGTACATTACCCTTATCAAGGATATGTACAAGGATGCGATGACGGTTGTCCGCACTTATGGTGGAGACAGTAGTGATTTTTCAAATAAAATAGGTCTGCATCAGGGGTCAGCATTGAGTCCTTATTTATTTGCTCTGGTGATGGATGAGGTCACAAGGGATATACAAAGTGATATCCCTTGGTGTATGCTCTTTGCTGATGATGTGGTGCTAGTTGATGAGAGTAGAGCAGGTGTTAATAGGAAGTTAGAGTTGTGGAGGCATACGTTAGAGTCCAAAGGTTTCAGACTTAGCAGGACTAAGACCGAGTACATGATGTGCGATTTCAGTGGGACTAGATATGAAGATGGAGATGTCAGGCTTGATGGGCAAGTGGTGGCCGAGAAAGATACTTTTAGGTATTTAGGATCGATGCTGCAAAAGGATGGTGACATTGATGAAGATGTTAGGCATAGAATTTCAGCCGGTTGGTTGAAATGGCGTCAAGCTTCTGGTGTCCTCTGTGACAAGAGGGTACCACAAAAGCTAAAAGGTAAGTTCTATAGGACGGCGATTCGCCCGGCGATGCTATACGGTGCTGAATGTTGGCCTACTAAAAGGCGACATATACAACAACTGAGTGTAGCAGAGATGCGTATGTTGCGTTGGTTTTGTGGTCACACAAGAAGGGATAGGATACGGAATGAAGATATTCGAGATAGAGTCGGAGTGGCACCAATTGAGGAGAAATTGACGCAACATCGGTTGAGATGGTTCGGATATGTCCAACGGAGGCCTCTTGAGGCGCCAGTGCGTAGTGGGGTTCTACAGCGGGCCAATAATGTTAAGAGAGGTAGAGGGCGACCCAAACTAACTTGGGACGAGTCGGTTATTAGAGACCTTAAAGAGTGGAATATCTCTAAGGATTTAGCTATGGATAGGAGCGCTTGGAGACTAGCAATTAATGTGCCTGAGCCGTGATTTTTGGGTTTCACCTCTAGCCTACCCCAACTAGCTTGGGACAAAAGGCTATGTTGTTGTTGTTGTTGTTGTGACGATGCTTTATATATATATATTAAACAAAGAACAATTATTTACTCGGATCATTCGGCACAGAATCAAAATTACAATAATAACCATACAACACATTGATAGAAACAAGGGAAAACGTCAGACAAATTATAAGCAACTGCACACGTTTTACATTACAACGGATGGATTTTTAAAAAAAAACAAGAAGAAGCAACGCCTCGCCAGACCTATACAACACCAACGAAGATCATTGCATTGCCAAAAAGAAAAAAAAGGGACAGCAACAATCACCACCAAATGCCATGTCATCATCATCTCAGAAGGAAACGAAGAAGAAAAAAGACACTAGCCGGAGCACACCCTTCCACTAGCTTTGCCGCTTTGCCTTTGCCTTGTTAGACACACCACCCACGAGATGTAGGCAGGAGGGGTTCTTCCCCAGGACCAAGAGAGGCTCCTTCCTTGTCACCACTCCACTCCTAATCCAAGTAAGGATGTGCACGCTTGACACCCATCCACAGGTATTTGCCCGCTTCCTACACGGTTTCCCTTCTCATCACATCACATGTTGCGTGCTGAGCCGCTCCGAGGTAAAGTCCTGAGTTAAAATGCAGCAATACTGGTCAATCCCATACATACTAACCCCTCCACTACACACGCATTCTTCGCCAGATCAAGTAATGATAAGAAAGTACCTGCCAGGTGGGAGCTGCGAACTGTTGGCAGAGCCACTTGAACTACCAAACCGTTTCGCTCTGTTATCCTGATCTTTCTCCAAGCGCGTAGCTGCCAACTCCTTCTCCACAGCAGCTAACTCGCGCCTTGACTTCTTGGCCTCTGACTCCATGGCTTTTGTCAAAGTATCTACTTTCTTTGCCAACATCTGTACAAACACATCACTTTATTACGAGGAGGCAACAAAAAATCGATGAAGAGACAGCAACGCAACTCTGCCCCACAGATGTAAGCATAGTCTCGAGACTAAAATTACCTCAACTGCATCATCCTTGTCTTTCAGGCTTTGATCCTTTTCATGGCATGCTTTCCTTAGAGCAATGACCTCCTTTTGCAGCATATCATATAGAACACCTGACACCGAGTCCTCAGACTCAGCAGATGCAAACTCATTGCACTTCTCATCTGAGTTGTTGGACTCCTTATCTTCACTTGAATCCGTAGATATGTTCATACCGTTACCATTTACAAGGCCCTTATAGTGTTCAAGTGATCTACACCCTCCATCAAAAGACTTGGATGCCCCTTTTGCATGGTTAACTAGAGTTGTTGTGGTAGACCCTGATGATCTCATCTGGAATGATGGGCGTTTCGCCAAAAAACCGTTGGCCTTAGATAAACCATCAGAACCACCAATAGACTGGCGCCGCGTGCTACTGACATTGGTTCGGGATGTAGACATTCTCAATCCTTCCTCAAGTACCTTGAGTCGTAGCTGGAACTTCTCCTGCAAAATTTGATACAGATCACAATGAAGAGACATCGGAAAGACCTGAAAGACAGAAATTAAGATGGGAGAAAAGGTAGTCATGAGCAACATGAAGAGCAAAAACCATACTTTCAGTTGAGCTTCTGATCTTGCAGCCCTTTCTGCGATAGCAAGTTTGTCCCGAAGTTGCTGCATTTCTCCCTGAAAAAAAAAAGACAATGCTCGACAAATCAACAACAGTCGCCATTGAGTAACTTCTACAAATCTATCAAGAGCAACCCAGTAACAGCTTGAAACTAGAAGAAAGGAGACCTTCACTTACTTGCAGAATCCTTCGTTCGTCAAGCCACTGTTTAACTGGCATTACTTTATCATTGCCGTCCTTCCACTCATTTGCAACCACTACCGCAACCCTATTTGCTGAAACCTTTGCACGAGCAAGCTCACGGTCAAGAGTTTTCATTTCCTCCTGAAGATATGAAAGATTGTAAAAAGTCCATTAGTCATAGCGTTTTTAGGTACATATCCTAAAATGCATAATGCATATCAGAGGCATTATGATTCATGCATTACATTCATCTCCTGAACTTTCCGCTGATAGTCTCTCACAGCATTTGCAGCTGCGCCACCAGCAAGAACAGCTTCTTCTAGCTCTCGGACAGTCTGAGTGAGCTTTTCAACCTCAGCAACTTTCTGGCGGTGCATTCTATCCAAGATTTTGTTCTCTTCCTGTTAGGTGCCAAAGGCAAAGCCTCATATACTGTTAGCTTAATGGGGAACACAAGCTAGTTAAGTTACTGTAAATGAATATTTCCATTGTTGCATACCTGGCATATCTCAATCTGCTTCATCAACTCTTGGTTTTTGTTTTGCAGATCATCCACCAAGGAAGCTTTTGCCAATGCCATCTGAACCGTCCTTTCTGCTTCAAGCAGAGCGGCTTCCTTAGACTTTGTAAGACGATCCAATGCCCTGTTGTCGTCTTGCAATTTTGCAATCTGCACAGGAAGATTAACATAGTGTGCGTTCAATCATCATGGGCACAATTAGGCGGCAATTAATCGTTAAACTGGCAGCTGAACACAAATACAAAGATAAACTGCAGACACTTGGCAAGTTACAGAACAAGATGCGCTGTACAAAATTTGCCAAGTGATAACTAGAAACATTGGGAAATATTAGCAGCAGGTGTCAAGTAAGACATGTAAAACAAGTAGGCGGGTTGCGGCATTCGTCATTTGAGAAACTGGAATTCCTTGCGCGGTCATGAGTGGAGAAAACAAAAGGGCAGGGAACAAAGTGGGTATGGAGGCTTTCTGATGCTTGGATCAAGTACCTCTTGACGGGCTAGTTTGAGCTCAGCTTCCAGTGGCGCAAGAATGGCCTCAATTGGAGGCATGTCGTCGTCCTTCTGCGCGGCATGAACCCTTCGCAGTGTAGCCTCTGCTGCAAACTGTGCGGCAAGTGCTGCTTTCTTTTCGTCATTGATCTTCTTAGCTTCGAGATTCTGCAATCTTGCGTATCATCAATGTCTGTGTTGCGCACAAAACAGCGAAATGCACGTGAGGGAAACGGAAAGGGCTCCTCCATTACTTTGCTTTCGAGGAGAGACTCTGTGAGCTTCAGCTTCCCGTCCACCTTTGCCAATTCTTCCGTAAGCTTACATTGATGCAGGAGGCAAAGTCAGAGTTGTTGCAAAAGCAGTGGTGGCAGTAAGAAGCGGGGGGGGAGGGGGTGTTGGTTACTGACATCCTGCACGGCCTTCTCGCGCGCGCGGTCAGAGAGGCGGAGAGCCTTGATCTCCGCCTGCGCGTCGCCCAGCTCCTTCTCCTTGTCTGCACAGCACGGGGCCGGGGAGCACAGAAAGCAGCGGAAGCGGAGGTGAGATCCAATCCAAGGAATTTTGGCCAGTACTGGCCACTAGGTAGGTAGATGAGATGAGATCTGAGGCCGAGGAGGCTGAAGAGGTGGCATACACTGCAGCTCGTTCTCGAGGCGGGTGAGCTCGACGCGGACCGGATCGGATCCGTGGAGGAGGTTGATGAGGTCCTCCACCTCGATGGCGGGCTTGAGCCGGGGCCCGGGGCGCGCCTGCTGGTTCTTGAGCGACGGGCCCTTGCCATCGCCGTACGGATCGGCCATGGCCGCCGCGGCGCAATGCCGGCGCTGCGCTGCCGCCGATCTCTGACACCTGCTCGCCGCTGGCCTGTGCCTGGATCAGGGGAATGGAAATGATAGGAGCGAGAGCGAGAAAGAGAACAACCGGCTCTCCCTAGTGCTGCTGCTACTGGTGTGGTCTTGCGCGCAGGCGGTTGTGGCTGTCTCTCTCTCCCCACACCGACTGTGACTGTCAGCTCACTTGAGTTTTTCTAAGAATATATACCCTAGTTTTATTTACTTACTTATTACAAATATATATATACTTCCTCCGGTTTAAAAAGAATGCAACTCTCTCGATAAATCATATGATTCTAAATTTAGCTTGTTGGCGGTGCACTCTTCGCAGGGTGGTGGCATCTCAGCGTAAGGGGTTTAACTCCTCGGTGATTCTCACGGCTTGGTGCCTCAGGAAACACCGCAACCGTTGTGTCTTCGACCTAGTTCTGCAGGTTGTCGCAGAACTAGCCACGCTTTGGATCCTGGGAGGGGCTAAGGGACTTGGCATGCTGCTAGGTTAGATTGATATAGTGGAGTTGTAAACCATTTTCACAGGCGCGTGTGTTTCAAAGGCCCTGTTTTGGGGGATCTTGTGCTTTTCCAAAAGCGCTTCCTGCAAAAGCTTGGAGTGCCGGCCCGGGAAGCTGCTTCCTGGAGAAGCGAAGGCTACCTATTTGGCGTCCAGCTTTTGGCCATTGGCTTCTATCCACCATCGAGGAGGAAGGGGAGCTCGGGGACGGTGGCTGACGTTGTCTAGAAAGGAGAGCACCGCCGGAGCTAGCCTGTGGCGGCCATTGGGGCACCGGTGGAACTCGCAAGGCAGCCCAGGGTAGCACCGCGTGGGGCAGCTCGCTGAAGCAGCTCCTGCGGCCGCCCGAAGGAGCACCTCGTGGGGCCACCCTTAGCGGCCGGCGGAGCAGAACCCGCACCGCCTGGAGGAGCTCATCCTCCTTCACGCCAGCAGGAGCTCATCCTCCACCGTGCCCCTCTCGTCGGCTGCGCTCATCCTCCTCCTTCGAGCCGGCGGCCGCTCGAGCGTGGTGGGGAGGGGAGGGGCAGCAGTGGCCGGCGCGGTGGGGAGATGAGGGGCGGCGGTGGCTGGTGCGGAGGATAGGGGAGGGGCGCGAAGGGAGGTAAGAGACAGGGGTGGCCGTGCGCGGAGGGGAGGTGAGGGCGGCGGTGGCCAGTGCGGAGGGGAGCGGAGGGGAAAAAGAACGCGGAAGGGAGCGGACGAGCAAAAGCTCGGGAAGCAACTCGCGACTCTGCTTCTCCGCTTGCAGTGTACACGTCGCTTCTGGAGCTTTTCGCTTGTTGGAGAAGCAACCCCGTTTGGGGGAGCTTTTTACTTTTGGAGCTTCTGGGAGCTCCAAAAGCAAAAAGCTCCCCCAAACAGGAGCTCCAAAGCAAAAAGCTCCCCCAAACAGGGCCAAAAAAAACTAACCAAGCCGTGGATTCGGTATGTAATCAAACTGTTTGCTTCTATCTTTTAATACAATGACGCGTAGCTCTCCTACGCGTTCGAGAAAAAATGATTCAAAATTTGACCAAAATTTAGTAAATTTTTGTATAAATTTTGATCAAACTTATAATTGTTTGAATACTCGGGATACAAAAGTTGTGGTTTTTTTAGACGTACTACGAAAAATGCTAGAACCTAAAAGTAAATAAATATACTTCCTCCGTTTTCTAAAAAGAATCATTATAATTTTGTCTCAAGTCAGATTATCTTAAATTCGACCAAATCTATATGAAAGAGCATTTATGAATTTGTGATGATACAATGATACCGGTCCGAGATTTACGAATTTGTTTAATACATAGGTCTCATTTGGCACGGTTCTGGATTTATCTAGAAACATTTTAAATTTTGGTCCTGTTTGATTGCAACAACCGTTTTTAACTTTTGCTAAAATTAGTTGAATTTAATCTATATCAAAACGTAAAAGAAAAATAAGAAGCCTTTCTCCCCAAGTTACCTCGAAACGTTTCTTGTTTTAGTACTCTGTGAGGGAGAATAGAAACATGTTTCACGAATTATAGTTCATGTCTAGAGTATTACGAGAACATGTGCATGAAAGCTGTGAACCAATCTTTTGAAGCTGCTTCACTTGAGGATTTGGGATGCTTATAGCTATGTTGGCATACTTTCTTATATGTACGATGAAATAATTGCAGGCAGCGTGATCAGGCAATGGTGTTTGGAGAAAGCAGTCGCAAATCCTACCATGTATGACAGGAGGTTCAGTATTTTATTACTGGTATGTTATTTCATCGGTCATCCTTGGTCTTCTCAGGGTTGCTGAAGGAGTTAGAGAATTTTTTGAGTTCAGAGAATTTCTTCCCTCAAAGATGAGCTATTGTACATGAATTTAGGCATTTTTAGTCGTTTAGGGTTGCTCGAGTAGTTTCATAATTTTTTAGTTTTTTAGGATATGTGGCCTCAAGCATGAGTTATAGATCATGATTTTGGGTCATCATTAGTCTTCTCAAGATTGCCGGAAGAGTTTGAGAATTTTTTAATTCACAGCATTTCTCGACTCAAGCATAGGCTATAGTACATGAATTTAGGCCTCGGTTGTCGTTCTAGGTTGCTATAGGAGTTTCAAATTTTATAATTTTTGTTTAGGATTTGTAGACTCGAGCATGAGCTATAGATGATGATTTCGGGTCATCCTTGGTCATCTCAGGGTTGCTAGAAGAATTTGAATAATTTTTTAATTTCATAGGGATAGTGGCCATAAGCATGTACTTTAGCTCTTGTTTTTGGGACCTCTTAGACTTTCCTCGGTTGTTGGAATAATTTGGGGATTGTTTATTTTCAATGTATATAAAGCCCAAGCAGCAGGTAGCTCATGATTTTGGACCTTCCATGTTGTTTAGAGTTGCCGAAGGAGTTTGATAATTTTTTAAGCTCAGGGCATTTCTTGCCTCAAGCATGAGCTATAGTACATGAATTTAGGCTTTCGTAGTCGTTCTAGGTTGTTGGAGTTTCAATTTTTTTAAATTTGTTTAGGATTCGTAGCCTCGAGCATGAGCTATAGATGATGATTTTGGCTCATCCTTGGTCATGTCGGAGTTGCTAGAAGAATTTGAATAATTTTAAATTTCACAGGAATAGTGGCCATAAGCATGTGCTTTGGTCTTGGTTTTGGGCCTTCTTAGACATTCTTCGGTTGTCAGAATAATTTATGGATTTTTTAGTTTCAATGTATATAAAGCCCAAGCACGAAGTAGCTTATGGTTTTGGGCCATCCATGTTGGTTAGGGTTGCCAAAGGTGTATGATAATTTTTTAAGTTCAGTGCATTTCTTGCCTCATGCAAGAGCTATAGTACATGAAGTTAGGCATTTTTAGTCATTCTGGGTTGCTCGAGTAGTTTCATAATGTTTTAGTTTTTTAGGATATGTGGCCTCATGCATCAACTATGATTTTGGATCATCTTTGGTCTTCTCAGGGTTGCCGAAAGAGTTTGAGAATCTTTTAGGGTTGAGAGAATGATAACTATATTTCATTAATGTTGAATGTTATCATAATGTCCAGTCGTTTGGTATTTTCGTTTGTGTACAATCTTAGTCTATACTTCATTTTTTGGATGGCCATTGCCAAATTTAGATATTCTAGTTTCTTATCTTTTCCTCCCGCATTAACTGCTATGTCCACACACAACTTGTGATCGAGCAATGGATGGATGTATGTTTGTGAAGTAATCAACATGTACCCGTAGTGTCTACCTTTTATCTGCATCATTTGAGAATTTGTTCACTTTATTATATTAGTTGTAACAAAGCCTTTTCAATTCTTTCCCTACATACCTTCATATGGAATATCAATTGAAAATTGGTTCTGCTTTTATGTTGTTGAGGTCCTGGGATGGAGATCGCTGGACCTACTACTCAATTGTCATGGTAAATCCTTTCAACTCTGGCTTCCATTTTATTCTTTTTTTTTAAAAACGCAGGAGAGCTGTGTTTCATTGTATTAGAGAGAAGAAAAAGTTCCCATACAACACCCTCTATCTCTCATACGGGTACAATATGAGAGAAAGTATTACAAACACCTTGACCGTCTAAACCCAAAAAACACACAGGAACGTGACCAACACCTAATACCAACGACCTAAATTCGCCCAGCTAAGCTCAGAGGCTATGTTCATTCTTGAGTTCCCTCATTATAGAATTGACTGAGGGAACAGCCCCTCAAACACACAGGCGTTCCTATGCTTCCAGATCATCCATGCACCCAGGATTACCAGGGAATTAACTCCCTTCCTTTGCTCTTTGGTCACCTTCTTCATGAGCTTCCTCCACCAGCCGACAAAATCACGCTCTTGCTGTCTAGGAATGTGCTCACCGAGGTTTAAAGGTGCTAACAAATTGAACCACACCTGTCTCGCTACTACACAATTTACCAAAAGATGTTGTACAGTTTCATTTTGCTGGTCACACAGAGGGCATTGATCTGGGTGAGGCAACCCTCTTTTCTCTAATCTGTCAGCTGTCCAGCACCTGTTTCGGACTGCCAACCAAAGGAAAACCTTGCACTGATTTGGAGCCCAAGATTTCCAGATTCTCTTCCATTTTATTCTGAAAGAGTTCTCCTAAAAGTTGTTAATGCTTTAGTACATAATGGTTGATTTATTTTTTCAGTTTTGGCGACCTTTATTATTTTAAATAGATATATTTCTAATATTTAGAGTGTTTCAATGAGTTATTACTTTCGTCATTCATTTTTGGTTTCATCAAACATTAATCTACCGATTTTTTGCTCTATTGTGTGTTCACTAAAATTCTCCACAATAATGGGTTGTGACTTGTGAAATCCAAGTATATACTTTATACTTTACTTCTCTATCCTGCAATGAGTAAGATTTTATCAGTTTGTGACAAATATAGGAGCTTATTGTTTGTGCACTAAAATTCTCCACAATAATGGGTTGTGACTTGTGAAATTTAAGTATATACTTTATACTTCTCTATCCTGCAATGAGTGAGGTTTTATCAGTTTGTGACAAATATAGGAGCTGAACAATACTTAGTGACTGCTATTTATAGAACCACACGTGATCATATTTGTATGTAAGTTGAGCAGACATGGGTTGAAAATATAGTTTTATTTCTTCAAGTTTTATTCAGTTGGATTCTTAGAATGTTATTTTTCCGAATTATTCAGATTGAACCGATTACCATGCATAAGTGGGCACCGTAAATACTCGTGTTGGATGAAAGTAGAGTTGGAGTTACTTTTTATCTGTAGTACTTTCTTTAAAGAACAAGCATGAAAGTGTTTAAGAAATTGTAGCCCATTGATCCACCCCCATGTGCAGGTGACCAGATTGTTTGTCGTCTTTGGCCCAATCCGCCGTTGCACCATTTCGTTGTTTGTTTTGCTTAGTTATGTCAGACCTCTTCGGTCTGATATGACACTCTGACTGATTTGTTCAGTCCCAGTGACCAAGCCCCATGCATTTAGTGTATGCATTTTTCTTCTTTTGGATCATTGCGCAATTAGTGATGGTATGCTATGCACTGTGCCAATATAGGGTGCCATAATAAGAGTTAGGTGAGCTGTTGGGGAAAAATGCTTGTTATACACAACATAACTTACAAGGTGTTGGTGGGGAAAATGAATCATGCTATTTCACTTCTAAATCTTTACAAGAAATGTGGTATATTTTGGCAAATATCAAATATAACATGCAGTTTCTGTCAGCACTTTGGGCAACCTAAGGTAAAGGTGAGCCTACTTATGTAAGATCAGTAGATGGCTCAGTAATTTAGTTAACCTAAGGTAGATTTTTGCTGAAAACCGTTGCAAAGCTGGCCAATTCCTGCTCTAGTGCACCTTTGGTCGATTGACTTGTATTTAGTACGATCTAGTCTGCATGTTTTTCATCAACACATGTTCTTCTCCTGCTACGAGTTGCTGTCTAACTTACGAATAAATACTGGGCCATAGTGAGGCATGCCTAGCAAAATCTTGCCATATGTCTAGTTTCGGATCACTTAAATGTTTTTTATCGTTATTGACCAAGTCAGGCCACAAAAGTTACTTTGTTCTTGTTATTAAGCGCCAATCCCTGTTTCCCAAAATAAATCAACTTCTAGAGCTGTCCTAATTCAAACCATCTCTAGTTTGACCAACTTTAGAGGGGAGGCATTTATGACACTAAATAAGTACATATCATGATAATCTAATGAAATGTCATAAATGTTGGTGCTCTTTTCCATAAGCTGGTCAAAGTTTAGATAGTTTGACTTATGACAGCTCTAGAACTTTATTTTGGGACAGATAGCGAGTACATGTGGTTTATCAATACTATCTTGCTATCACACACGGCCCACAAAGAATCGTTTATGCAAACTAGCTCATTTGATGTTTCATGAATTGTACAAGTATAATGGAAAACCAGAAGCAGACACGTGGTGAATTATACAAGTATGCATGGAGTAAAACTGGCAGCAGTTAAGCAAAATACTTCAGTGATGACTCTCCCGAGTCATTTGGCCTTTGCTGGAAATATACTTTATTCTAATGTGCATGATATCATTTTTTTTCAGTCTATGTGCAAACTGCAGAACCACTATTGTTATTTTCTTGATTCAATTAGCAGAATGGTACCTGAAATTACTTAAATGTTGACGAGCCTGATACTATGCAAACTGTTGCAGTTTTGGGAGGAATGCAAGGACCAAACTACTCATGCATCGCTGGACATGCCGTCAGACATCAGCCATTTTATAAGCTACCATCTTTGTTTCAAATTACTATTTATTGACTTTTTTGCATAATCTTTGACCATTCGTCTTATTCAAAAAATTTGTTTAAATATACAAATCAATAAGTTATACTTGAAGTATATACGATGATAAAGCAAGTCACGTATAAAATAAATGATACTGAAATTTTTTAAATAAGACGAATGGTCAAACGTTAAACAAAAAAGTCAACAACGAATAGTAATTTGGAACGGAGGTAGTACCGTGTAACCTGTAGCGTATGTAATTCAACACGAATGGAGTAAACCGGTATAATGTACGTGTGGTCCCGGCAGCAGCGCGATAGGGAACCATCCTATGGAAGCCTCGATAACGGCCTGCAATGTTCCAATCTTTATGATCGGTTAATGCATTAGATTAATATGTAGGCTTCGTTTGGCAACTAGAGGAACAGCGTGGATAGGGGCCCAAACCCCGCCAGCCATGGAACGAGGCCACGCCGGGTCAGTTTCCACTGCTGGGCCAAAAAGCGCATTTGGCAACTCGTGTTCACTTCACGAACAGTGTCGGAACTTATCGATTACTTCACGTCGATGACTATTAGTCTCCTGTGTTGATATTTGACATCAGTCAAAATGGTGGCGGACCCCGTCAAAATAGGAGCACCATGAGGTTAAAGTTCCTCAAAGGCCTTCTAGGCCACCACAAGATTGTCCTAGAATAGGAGCACCTTCGGAGGCCCAAAGCCTAGGAATGGTCTAGCACCCCCAAGGTGGTAGGGTTCCTTTGTGGAGAAGGTGCCTCCCTAGCCAATGTGCCTACTTCACTACGCCCAGGCGAGCACCAGAGGCAGCACATTGTCCTGTAAGACACCATGATTATGAAGTAACCCCCCTCCACGTCAATTGACAACGAATGGTGGGGGAAGCCATACAGGACATATTGTATCATGCTCTTAGCAGCCTAAATCTGTCTAAATTCCTTGTTCTTAGAGCCGCCACACAGATAAAACCTTGTGTTACACCCCCTAACTAAATCTATAAACGGGGATGCTTACGGTAATATCCACCGTCACATATCCATTACCAACGTATAGGAACCAGAATCTGATTCCACCTACCTATTTTCTTACTGGTTTGATTGATAATCTAATGCATTAACCGATCATAAAGATTGGAAATCTGATTCCACCTACATATTTTCTTACTGAAAAACCAATTAATGGGATAAAATACTTGTTCGGTGTAACAGTGTGATTCTATAAGCTAAGCAGATGAGGCAACAAAGAACCTAACCGTCCTCTCTGATGGACTTCATCAGAAGATTCCTAACCGATCATAAAGATTGGAAATCTGATTCCACCTACTTCCTCCGTTCCGTTTTATAAGTCGTCCTGACACTTCTTTTTTATGTCCGATTGCACTCAATGACTCATGCACTTTGCTACAACTTATGTCCTGGTTCAAACAATAAATGATGTATTTGATTTCCATCTAAAACGACTAATAAAATGGAACAGAGGGAGTACATATTTTCTTACTGAATATTTTCTTACTTTCTTACTGAATTGATTGATAATCTAATGCATTAACCGCCCTGCTCGGCTGGTGACAGGTGGCTGGTGCTAATTTGTGCTAAGAGAAAAATACTGCTGGCTGACTGATGGTGCTGGTTTGTACAGAGAGAAAAATACTACTGACTAGCGCTGATAAGCCGAGCAAACATGGCACATAAAGATTGGAACATTGCAGGCCGTTAATGCGCTGGTATCGAGGCTTCCACCTATGGCTTCGTTTGGCAATCAGTGGGTTCAATCCACGAGTGCCTCGTTCCAAGGAGGGATTGGGTCTCCCACCCAATCCACGTCCATGCGGGACCGGGGGTTGAATCCATGCGGTACAGCAGGGGTTGAATCCATCGAAGGTTGTTTATACTATTTAACAAAGCTAAGATTATTAGTATTACAAAAATGAGAAAAATATAAATAAATAGAAATTCAACGTAATCGTGGTGCCTCTGTTTCACGGGAAATTAAAACGATCAGAAAAAAAATTAAAAAGAGAAATTCAGCTTAAACGTGATGCCTTCATCTCATATGGAAACATGAGATGTCTTGATAATTCAACGGAAGTATAAGTGCATAACTAACACATATGGTAATTCCTATTACATAACATGTGAAGCGACGCTCAAAAAGTGCTAGACATGTAGTTTCAATTTACAAAACAAGTGAACGAGAGATGACTTGTAAAAAGTAATGGCATAAAGCAGTTAAGCTCTTTACAGAATTGGAGGAGATATCTGCAGCAAAAAAGACCCCCTGTTAACGTATACAGACTAAATTGTTAGAACCCCATCCAAATCATAGGAAGCTTCAACACTATCTAGAGTCCATATAGGAATATAAGTTCATGCATATGTATGCTGCTAAATCTGATTTGTGTAGTGGTGGACTCAAGCTCTATGACTAGCTCTAACTCCACAAAGTCCTTCATCTTTATATTGCATCTTCCTTAGCTGCTAAACATTATCAGCAAGACAAAGAAACATTAGTGATTAGTGATTAAACAAAGTCACCAAAGTAGACATACCGATCAAATGTCCCTAGAGAAAATTCAGCAAAATGAACTAGAGGGATAAAATAACGGCAACCAAACTTGAGAGAATGCGGTCAACTATTTATCCAAAATAATGCATTGGCCAACATTGGTTATCAGATCTAGAACTATAAACTAATATGAACACTATGTGTGCTAACCAGAAATGTGAAATAATTTGTGTTGGCTTCAAGAAAAAGACAGACATACTTGTGAAGTGCTATAAACTGTCCATATAGTGAAAAGTGCTATAAACTGTCCATATAGTGAAAAGCCATATGACTGATCATCCTTTGTAAAATCACAAATCACAACTAATTAAAAGAAATATCAATTAGTATAGTAGGGAGCTACCCTAGTAGGAAAATCATACAAATGCAGACTAACAAACATGTCATCTAAAGAAAAAGTACATTTTACCTTTGAATCTTCTTCTGTAGCCATTTAATACGTGTAGAATCATTTGCAGTCATGAAATTTTCCCTGTTCTGTGCATCTTTAAACACATCATAGGCATCAACCTTTTAATCATCCGTAAGATCTTTCATTCCATCCACAACAGCAATGCACACTTTAATGGGGTACGGATCATCAGTCACAACTTGCTTTTCCTTCATTTCCAGAAACTTTCCCATCATTTCAACCCTTGTCCCATCCTTTTTATGTTTTTGTCCTGCCTTCTCCGCCTTTGCACTTGAGGAAGCTAAATCCTTGTTTCTTGAACTTGAACAAGTGAGTCTTTTGTCTCTTAAGCCAGCAACAGGCCTTCTACCAACCGTTCCTGCAGTAGATGGTTTCTCAACTATTCTCACATCATCCTCATCTTCATCCTCATCATCATGTGGTATCAAGCTGTCATCTGATAAAGGAGTGTGTAGAGAAGGGTCCAAGGGGTGATTCTCTGTTTGTTCTTCCTGAATACCATTAACTTGTGTTGCAACAGCTTGAGAAGGATAAATGGAAGTGAAGCACAAGGTTCCCTCAGCAGTATGACCTACACCAAAACACTACTAAGGCCAAGCAAAAATGATACAAATACATGCAGCTACTGAATAAAGAAATAAAATTGGAAGATAGCATTGCTACGTACCATCATATAGCTCTCCAAGTGCCTCAAATAGTGGGAAAGATTTAGTCTGAAACTTTTTTGCTTTAGGAAAAGACTGTTCCATGTATGAAATAGAACAAGTTATTAGTAAGAATTAACAATTATAATAGCATGAGTCAAAACAAGGAATTGGAACATTACATTGATGATGTTATCCCGGATGGGTTGTTCTGCCTCTATCCTGCATAAGGTTCCATTCCAATGGCTACCACTTTGCCCTTTCGCCTGCTTAAGAAGCTTGTAGTCCCTCTTCAAATCCTTCTCTTTGTCCTGTATTTGGACCTTTGTAAACTTGATATGTGAGAACTTTTGGTTGAATAATTTGTAGATTCTGTTCCATGCTTCTGATGACCACCCATTTTGGCCCCTGTAACACTCATTGTTGTGTTCATGGAGCAGTTCAACCAATGCCTTCTCAAGTCCAGCATTCCAGTGGGCTCTAGTGTCAACTACCACAAAATTACATAATATCTAGAATAAAAGAAAAATAAAGCTTGGCAGCAGCAACTTGAGGTCAAAGCAAAAGAAAATTAATACCTTTTGGTGATGCCTTTTTCTGTTGTGTTCTTGCCACCTTTGGTGATGGTACCTTCTTCTGCATGTTACCAGTACACTTTGGGGACAACCTTTTTTGCATAGATACACCTTGCATCAAGTTTATTCTAGGTGATCCTCTTCCAAACATTGCTCCTGATATTCATTAAATGTATTCAAATGAATTTAAGAATACGAAACATGCATTTAAACATCCAAAGGGCAAATACATAAATATATCCATTATTTAGTACATTTGACTAGGACAAAAGGGCAAATACATAAATAAATCCATTATTTAGACAATTCAATACATTTGACTAGGACCAAAGGGCAAATACATAAATAAATCCATTATTTAGACAATTCAGTACATTTGACTAGAACCAAAGGGCAAATACATCAGGCGTGGTTATGACTATAGTCATTCCACATATTCAATGCAATCATATCTCTAAGAGAATTTCCATTGTTTATTTGGCTACTAAATGACATCACATCATTATTGTAGTTACTGTCTCATTCAGGAAGATCAACATATTCTTCTGTCGGTATATTTTTTGGTTGATGATTCAACCAATCCTCATCCCCATTATACATGTGTATAAGGTTGTGCAATACCACTGCTGCAACGGGTATCTTCACTTGGTTTTCAATGGGATGGTGTGTTCCAACCTTTAAGATAGGGACACGCTTCTTCAAAACTCCAATTGCCCTCTCTATATGATTCCGTAGTACGGCGTGTCGATGATTGAATAGATCTTTGTAGTTGCTTGGCCGCTGATGACCATGCTCAAACTCCCTCAAGTGGTATCGAACACCGCGATAAGGTGCAAGGAAGGATGGCGTGCTAGCATATCCACCATCGACAAGATTATATTTTCCCTGCGAAACATGAAAGCCTCCAAGTAATGGTCTCTCCACTATGCTTAAACTCATACTGCATATCCTCATAACTAGCGTTATGAGATAGCATGAATAAGAAAAATCCCAAAGTCTGCTCTAAGGTAACACCTCTTGAGTCACGTAACAGATGCTCCCTTCTAAGAAAACCAGCAATTTCACTAAAGATGGTAGGCTCCATACGAAATGCATCACAACAGTCCTTTGGATGTCCTTCAAGAATTTCTTTGAGCTTCTCTTTGCCGGACAACCTAGATGTATGCCTTGGTCTTTTTTCTCTACTTCTACTACCACTTAAAAGGTATAAGGCAGGTAATATAAATAACATTATCTCTTCGTCCTCTTCTTCCCTCTTCCTAACTAAATCATCTATTCTTGTACTCATTTTTCTACAAAAAAATTGATAGTATAGTACATTAAAAAGCATCTATATATCAACCCAAGGATCTGATATAGAAAATATTTCTTAAATAAATAGAAAAAACTATTGACAGATGCTTACAATATCATTAAAACCACTGCACACGTAACATTCTGAGAACCAATCAGAGTGATCAAACATATGAAATGTGTACAAATGAATTAGTAAAGATTTGTATGATCAGCAACTAAGCATCACTATCCCACGCAATAAGCAATCATGAAAAAAAACAATGTAACTGTCAAAATGGAATATGCATTATCGTAGTTGACAAGCTAAAGGCTCCTAGTTAAATATTTTAACTTAATGCAAAATGAGTTGGACTTTTGTTCACACAGAGATAAATTCAGAATCCGACACAAGAACATGGATTCTTAAAACATAGGAGCAGGTCGTGAGCCATCATCACATAGGCATATGACTTTGCAATTTCTTCCCTTCTCCAAAATACATGTTAAAACTAAAGGATTAGTCAATATCAACTTATGAAATATATTCATCATCTAAAGGTACTGATCAGACATGAATCTAGGATCGACAACTTAGGAGGCTATGCATCAACTAAACTAACATTTACTAGAATCGAACCAACCATTAGCTTTACTAAAATTTCAGATTTACTAGGAGCACTAGCACAAATCCACACTGGGCAAAGGCATCACGATTTGCATAGACCACACAGGTGACAGGACCAGAAGACAAATCACATAGGGCCAAAGCTGAAGAACAGAGACAGGAAACCGAGTAGATTGAGTGGTTGTATAATACCTGCACTACCCACACGGATGGACACCAATCCAAGAAGACCTTCGCCCAGCTCTTGTTCCTTGCTGCAGCCAGCCCCGTGTTCTTCCTCCCCACGTTGTAGCTAGCCCTAGGCGTCACCTCCGCCACCGGCACCTGCCATTACAAAGCTTCAAGATTGAATCCCAAACCCTAGAGAGAGAACAAGAGGAGAAGGGTGGAACGGATTGAATCCCAAACCCTAGAGAGAGAACAAGAGGAGAAGGGTGGAACGGAGGAGATAGGGAGGAGGTAGAGGCTCACATGAAGGTGACGGATTAGGGACTTCTGGCCGGCGGTCGGTCGGAGTCCTACGACACGGTGCCACCAGCGCCGACGCGAGGAAGGCGGTGCCGCCAGCGCCGACGCGAGGAAGGAGAGCACGACGAAGACAAGAGAGTTCTGATCCACGAGTCGGGAGGGGATTTTTAGTTCACCCGTGGATTGACGGGGTTCGTACCGGCTTCCACACCAACACACGAGTTGCCAAATGTGCTTTTTGGCCCAGCAGTGGAAACTGACCCGGCGTGGCCTCGTTCCATGGCTGGCGGGGTTTGGGCCCCTATCCACGCTGTTCCTCTAGTTGCCAAACGAAGCCTACATATTAATCTAATGCATTAACCGATCATAAAGATTGGAACATTGCAGGCCGTTATCAAGGCTTCCATAGGATGGTTCCCTATCGCGCTGCTGCCGGGACCACACGTACATTATACCGGTTTACTCCATTCGTGTTGAATTACATACGCTACAGGTTACACGGTACTACCTCCGTTCCAAATTACTATTCGTTGTTGACTTTTTTGTTTAACGTTTGACCATTCGTCTTATTTAAAAAATTTCAGTATCATTTATTTTATACGTGACTTGCTTTATTATCGTATATACTTCAAGTATAACTTATTGATTTGTATATTTAAACAAATTTTTTGAATAAGACAAATGGTCAAAGATTATGCAAAAAAGTCAATAAATAGTAATTTGAAACAAAGATGGTAGCTTATAAAATGGCTGATGTCTGACGGCATGTCCAGCGATGCATGAGTAGTTTGGTCCTTGCATTCCTCCCAAAACTGCAACAGTTTGCATAGTATCAGGCTCGTCAACATTTAAGTAATTTCAGGTACCATTCTGCTAATTGAATCAAGAAAATAACAATAGTGGTTCTGCAGTTTGCACATAGACTGAAAAAAAATGATATCATGCACATTAGAATAAAGTATATTTCCAGCAAAGGCCAAATGACTCGGGAGAGTCATCACTGAAGTATTTTGCTTAACTGCTGCCAGTTTTACTCCATGCATACTTGTATAATTCACCACGTGTCTGCTTCTGGTTTTCCATTATACTTGTACAATTCATGAAACATCAAATGAGCTAGTTTGCATAAACGATTCTTTGTGGGCCGTGTGTGATAGCAAGATAGTATTGATAAACCACATGTACTCGCTATCTGTCCCAAAATAAAGTTCTAGAGCTGTCATAAGTCAAACTATCTAAACTTTGACCAGCTTATGGAAAAGAGCACCAACATTTATGACATTTCATTAGATTATCATGATATGTACTTATTTAGTGTCATAAATGCCTCCCCTCTAAAGTTGGTCAAACTAGAGATGGTTTGAATTAGGACAGCTCTAGAAGTTGATTTATTTTGGGAAACAGGGATTGGCGCTTAATAACAAGAACAAAGTAACTTTTGTGGCCTGACTTGGTCAATAACGATAAAAAACATTTAAGTGATCCGAAACTAGACATATGGCAAGATTTTGCTAGGCATGCCTCACTATGGCCCAGTATTTATTCGTAAGTTAGACAGCAACTCGTAGCAGGAGAAGAACATGTGTTGATGAAAAACATGCAGACTAGATCGTACTAAATACAAGTCAATCGACCAAAGGTGCACTAGAGCAGGAATTGGCCAGCTTTGCAACGGTTTTCAGCAAAAATCTACCTTAGGTTAACTAAATTACTGAGCCATCTACTGATCTTACATAAGTAGGCTCACCTTTACCTTAGGTTGCCCAAAGTGCTGACAGAAACTGCATGTTATATTTGATATTTGCCAAAATATACCACATTTCTTGTAAAGATTTAGAAGTGAAATAGCATGATTCATTTTCCCCACCAACACCTTGTAAGTTATGTTGTGTATAACAAGCATTTTTCCCCAACAGCTCACCTAACTCTTATTATGGCACCCTATATTGGCACAGTGCATAGCATACCATCACTAATTGCACAATGATCCAAAAGAAGAAAAATGCATACACTAAATGCATGGGGCTTGGTCACTGGGACTGAACAAATCAGTCAGAGTGTCATATCAGACCGAAGAGGTCTGACATAACTAAGCAAAACAAACAACGAAATGGTGCAACGGCGGATTGGGCCAAAGACGACAAACAATCTGGTCACCTGCACATGGGGGTGGATCAATGGGCTACAATTTCTTAAACACTTTCATGCTTGTTCTTTAAAGAAAGTACTACAGATAAAAAGTAACTCCAACTCTACTTTCATCCAACACGAGTATTTACGGTGCCCACTTATGCATGGTAATCGGTTCAATCTGAATAATTCGGAAAAATAACATTCTAAGAATCCAACTGAATAAAACTTGAAGAAATAAAACTATATTTTCAACCCATGTCTGCTCAACTTACATACAAATATGATCACGTGTGGTTCTATAAATAGCAGTCACTAAGTATTGTTCAGCTCCTATATTTGTCACAAACTGATAAAACCTCACTCATTGCAGGATAGAGAAGTATAAAGTATATACTTAAATTTCACAAGTCACAACCCATTATTGTGGAGAATTTTAGTGCACAAACAATAAGCTCCTATATTTGTCACAAACTGATAAAATCTTACTCATTGCAGGATAGAGAAGTAAAGTATAAAGTATATACTTGGATTTCACAAGTCACAACCCATTATTGTGGAGAATTTTAGTGCACACACAATAGAGCAAAAAATCGGTAGATTAATGTTTGATGAAACCAAAAATGAATGACGAAAGAAATAACTCATTGAAACACTCTAAATATTAGAAATATATCTATTTAAAATAATAAAGGTCGCCAAAACTGAAAAAATAAATCAACCATTATGTACTAAAGCATTAACAACTTTTAGGAGAACTCTTTCAGAATAAAATGGAAGAGAATCTGGAAATCTTGGGCTCCAAATCAGTGCAAGGTTTTCCTTTGGTTGGCAGTCCGAAACAGGTGCTGGACAGCTGACAGATTAGAGAAAAGAGGGTTGCCTCACCCAGATCAATGCCCTCTGTGTGACCAGCAAAATGAAACTGTACAACATCTTTTGGTAAATTGTGTAGTAGCAAGACAGGTGTGGTTCAATTTGTTAGCACCTTTAAACCTCGGTGAGCACATTCCTAGACAGCAAGAGCGTGATTTTGTCGGCTGGTGGAGGAAGCTCATGAAGAAGGTGACCAAAGAGCAAAGGAAGGGAGTTAATTCCCTGGTAATCCTGGGTGCATGGATGATCTGGAAGCATAGGAACGCCTGTGTGTTTGAGGGGCTGTTCCCTCAGTCAATTCTATAATGAGGGAACTCAAGAATGAACATAGCCTCTGAGCTTAGCTGGGCGAATTTAGGTCGTTGGTATTAGGTGTTGGTCACGTTCCTGTGTGTTTTTTGGGTTTAGACGGTCAAGGTGTTTGTAATACTTTCTCTCATATTGCACCCGTATGAGAGATAGAGGGTGTTGTATGGGAACTTTTTCTTCTCTCTAATACAATGAAACACAGCTCTCCTGCGTTTTCAAAAAAAAAAGAATAAAATGGAAGCCAGAGTTGAAAGGATTTACCATGACAATTGAGTAGTAGGTCCAGCGATCTCCATCCCAGGACCTCAACAACATAAAAGCAGAACCAATTTTCAATTGATATTCCATATGAAGGTATGTAGGGAAAGAATTGAAAAGGCTTTGTTACAACTAATATAATAAAGTGAACAAATTCTCAAATGATGCAGATAAAAGGTAGACACTACGGGTACATGTTGATTACTTCACAAACATACATCCATCCATTGCTCGATCACAAGTTGTGTGTGGACATAGCAGTTAATGCGGGAGGAAAAGATAAGAAACTAGAGTATCTAAATTTGGCAATGGCCATCCAAAAAATGAAGTATAGACTAAGATTGTACACAAACGAAAATACCAAACGACTGGACACTATGATAACATTCAACATTAATGAAATATAGTTATCATTCTCTCAACCTACTACAGCAGGGAAAACAAAGCGTTAATGGGTTCAAACACATCAAGTTACCCAGATATTAACCAGGGTACCTTCTTATGTTGGCCCTTAGCATATAAAATGTGCACACAGCAGAGGCCCTGGCAGAATCCTGAATGAAAGAACAAATTAGAATCTTATAAATCCAAACACAGGTAGATGTAAGCAAATTAATAGTACATAACGCCTGTGTTAGCATGAAATAAACAACTTTTCAAGCAATACAAAAATCTGGTGCATCACACCCCCAGAAAAGTAAATGCTTGAGGCCAAGCATACCAGGCATGAAATCTTAAACATCAGCAGAGAACATGCCGGCACACAAATGAAAAGTATGCCAAGCATATGCAAAGATTTTCTTACACCAGTTAAGTAACAGTATTGCACATATAACCTTTCTTCTCAGCGATCCACAAGTCAGCACAATTGTTAAGTGAAACAAAGCATACTTTCATGTATATATTATAAACCCAGAGGAAAGAGTATAATACAGGGAATGGAATGCCAACTGGCTAGTTGTCTTACAAGCAACAGAACATATCCAAATGATAAGTGCATGCAGCAAGGTCTGCAGATAGCCATCTCTCCCATAGTTCCGTGCTTCATCCATGTACTCGGTCTCATAGCTCCCAGGACACAAGACAGAAACGTCGATGATTAGACAAGAGGAACCCAAATTGTATTTTACAAGATAGATGCTAAGTTCAATGCCAAGAGGAATCAGCATCTTATTTCACTTGCCAGTGATAAAAGGATGGCTAAGTGCTTGTGATACGGTTATCCTCTTTTCTGGATCTAAGAGAAAAATTTTATCAAGAAGATCTTTAAAACTGGATAGCATTTTTGGATCCTCGCCAGGAAAGTTCGAAATCAAAGAACCAATGTCCTTTGGTTTAATATTCAAAATTAACCTTCTCACAGCCTGCAAGCAAGAAGTATAATAAATAAAGAATTCCAATAATCCAAACTAAAGATAGCAAAAAGGGTATGGTTCGATAGACATACCATTTTTGTCACAGGATCCTCCTCAGTAGAATGAAAATTGAGATCTTGGTCGAAGTGTTGCAGCGTAAAGGCACCCTGCATAATGGAAAGTTAGAAACATTATGGATTTTTTTAGGTTATGTGCAAGCGTGAATGTGTGTTAGCACAAAACAAAGGGCATTTCATTCATTGAGATTAATAATGATGCAAGAATGTATGACTAACCTTTCGAAGCATCTTCTTAGGGAATGGGCCCTTTAATTCCATATGAAGCCGAAGCATGGCATTGTTTGATGGACCTGGGAACAAGACTTTCCCGGTGTAAAGCTCATATAGACAACAGCCAACAGACCACATGTCTAATGGATGATCATAGGGTAACCCAAGAACTGCAAGGAAACAATATGTTAAGTAGAATGCATTTGGATAGAGAACATGTGTACAGACAACACGAGTAGAAAGTAGAAACAGGATCTAATGAACATCTAAAATAAGGTAAAGTTGATGAAAGAACTCACTAATCTCAGGTGCCCTATAGAAACGGCTGACAAGATAAGGCGTAACCTCATTCATACCAGCAAGCATAGCATTGCCAAAATCACATAGCTTGAGCACATTTTTAGCCTCGTTCACCTAAAATACAAGCAATTGACACAATTAGAAACGGTAGTGTATATAGTTATGATGTTATTGTGTTCATGTAAGAATGAAATGACAGCATAGCCATGAAATTTGAGTTTTTTATGTATCAAGTGATTCCCATTAAAGGAATGACGATAATAAGATAACTAAAAAATGATGTGCAAGATGGCATACCAGCATATTGTCCGGCTTTATATCGCAGTGCAAAACTTTGCAATTCTTCAGGTGCTTCAGGGCAATGAAAAGCTGCTTTGAATATGCCCTCACCGCAGTCAGTTTAAGCCCAATATTACGACCAAATTTCTTTAATACCTCACGAAGGTTCATATTGAGAGATTCAAAGACTAAGCAAAGATGGTTCCGGTACATGAAACTAGAAATAAACCGCACACAGTGGCGTTTGTCCTCGCGGTCTGCACTTGCAAGTTTTTCCAATATCGAAACCTCTTGCTTACCAGCCTTGTACCTGTATATAATAATCAAATATCAAATAACATAATCCTATTTTATTTTCCATACTAGGATATTGCTGGAAAATATCTCTAGGGAGTTTAACTTACATTGTTTCATTGTTGCGAATAATTTTGATAGCAACTTCTTCAGGATCATCTGTACCAGCTTTAAGATCTTTTGCCCGCACAACTGTTGAGAACACACCCTTCCCGTGAGCTGCTGTTATTTCATAACGGCCATCCAGCAGTTCCCCAAACCGATAAGCTGCAGAGTCGCAAAAACAAGAAAAATGAATGGATGGACAACACAGGTGCAAAGTGTGACCACATACAAATAAAAAGAAAGACTGGAAAAATGACCATAAGACAGCACACTTACTATAGTACCCATCTGCATCATCCCAGTTGTCATGAAGAGCATTTCTCTCAATATGCAAACCATCATCTTTGCCCTGTCCAATAGTGATTTTGAGATCGAGTATATGAAAGAAAGGCATTATATCTAATATTGAGAAAACAAACAAGCAACAGTGTTCCATTCCATCTTTAAAATTTTAACTGGGTTTGGCATGAAAATAATACATGCTCAGAAAGATTAGCATGTACTCCCTCCATCCCAAAAAGAATGATGTTTAGCATTCAAAATTTGTCCCATAAAGAATGATGTTCTGGCATGCATGCATAATTAAATGGAAAGAAATCTACTTCATGCATTAGATGATAATAGATTCTTTCCATTTCATGCATAAAAACTCTTAACTAATTAAGGGCACATGCCTCTTTTCCATCCACCTCTAATCTGTCTAAAAAACTAACATCATTCTTTTTGGGACGGAGGGAATACAAGTAACAGAAGAGATAGGAATTATACCGATTTTCTAATGCCTGCAGGTGATTCTCCGAAAATGTCATCACAAAACATGTCTGCTGATCTCTCATTCTGGGATATGTAGTAGTATCAGTTTTCAGGATGATATTTCATATGTTTATTGAGCAGGATAGAAGAAAACAATTACCTTGGGAGAACCCTCTCCAAGACCTGAAACATCTATCATCCCCTCGTCACCAAATGCTCCCGTGCTAGGATCATAGCGAGCAGGAGACTTCCCCACAGTGAATTCTGCTTTGCCAACAAATACCTCTGAAGAATCATGCTTATTTTCAGCTTCATCGTTGCCTGTAGAGCTGCTATCATTATCATCTTTCAGATGAGTAGTTTCATCTCTATCCATCGCTCTTACTTCTGTACAGGCAGTAGAACATTTTTCATTTAGTAACTAAATTGATTCGTACATAGTACAGTAAATGTGTTAGTCATGTTTTAGGTGAACCCAGCATTATCTAATCAAGTTACCTTCATTATTGCTACTCTGCTTAGATTCCAGATCCTGCTTCTGCAATTGCTGCTCCCTGTACTTTGCCATGATGGCTTCTTTCCTCCTCCTTGCTTCCTCCTTAATTTTTTCAGGGTTATCTTCTTCCTGCATTGCTAACTGCTGTTCAATTTTCTCTTGGTACTCCTCTTCATCTTCCTCCCTAACATCAAAGAACAGTAACTATAAATATCCAGAAAACTAATCAAGAAATAGAAAGGAGGTTAGTTAATTAGTTATCAGTTAACCATGTGAAAACTGCCTTACTTGAAAGAATTTTCCTTCGTTTCTTCAGACCTCCGGCTTCTATGGTCAGCATCTCTACCTTTCTCCCCGGATCTTGTCATCTCTTTGTAACCATCAGACGTGTCATATTTTGAGCGTGTCAAATCCTTGTACTTGTCACTGTCGCTAACTTTGTCCCGTCCTCTGGTTCTACAAGTTTCACTTACCTTGACCCTATGCCATTCCATGTCCCTTTCATTTCTTACTTTCTCCCTTCCATGTGCACTGTCAACCATGTCAGATTCTCTATACCGATCTTTACCTGTATCCCTGTTCCTCCCATGATCTTTATGCCTTGAGCTACCATTCCGCCTTTCCCTCTCCCGGCTTTGATCACGAACACGTGAACTTTCCCTTAGATCTGATCTACTATGACTCCTGCTTCTTTCTCTATGCCTATGAGTAGCTTCAAGTGAATCAGCTTTGTCTCTATCTATCCTATCATTCCCATACATTTCCCGGCTACCGTGTCTGTCACCATGTCTATCATGAACAACACGACTGCTGCTCCTTTCTCTTTCATCCCCCTGTCTCCTAGCTGTATATCTGCCAGACTTACCATTCCGATCATTGCTGTCATCATCAGAACAACCATCCCTAAGGCTCACACGAGAACCATTAGCGTCATCACTTTTCTCTCTAGACCTCGAGTGATCTCTTGAATGAGCTTCACTGTGATGCTTTGAGTAAGTAGATGTTCTAGAGTGATTTTTGGAATGATAATCTTTAGAGGACGAGGAGTGATGCTCATCTCTATTCCTCCTTTCCTTCTCCCTTTTGGGTTTTGGAGATTTCGAAAGTCTTTGGCTTTGCTCATACCCTTTGGTATCCTCAGCATCGCTTGAAAGGATAACCCCGCTTACAACCTCATGGGCACTGCTAAGTGACTTCCTTCCATCTTTCGTTGATGGAAGTGTAGGAAGAGCAGAAGCTTGCATTGCCTCTGCATTTGAGTCTGTATCAGCACCATTGCCAAAATGCTCCTGCATTTGCAATACATCAAACAGTAAGTAGGCTAGCAAACATGGCATGGAGAAATAGCAAAAGGATATCCAAATAATACTAAATGTGGTGCGAAAACCAAATAAGACCTGCACCTCTAGTTTCCTGGTAAGATTGCTGCGCCTGAACAACAGAGATGTAACTCGATTTCTTAGGTGGAAAAAAGCACCACAATAAGACTGCAAAAGGGCAAGATTTTTGCTATGAACAAACGTAGTTGCTTCCTGTCGGCTGGTGAATATTTTTCAGTTGGAAGTGGTGCCCTCGAGATGACATAGTCAGAATACATGAGCAAGCCGGGAGACTAGATAACGAAGACCAAGCAGGGCTAGTTCAGTTCAGGTGAAACGTAAGAGGATGAAGGCGGCGGCGGCGCGGGGGGGGGGGGGGGGGGGGGGGGTGTTGAGATGTACCGGAACAAGGGACGCCTTTGAAACAGTAGAATCAGCGTCGACGTCCATGGCGGCGGCGGCATCGTCGAGTATCTCCCCCTCCTCTACCTCGTCGTCGGCCGCCACGGCTACCGGAGAGTCGGCGTGACGGTGTCGGTGGTGGTGGCGGCGGTGGTGGTGGCGCTTGCGACGCTTCGGGGAGGCGTCGGGCTGGGCGTCGTCGGGCGAGCGAGAGTGCTTGGCAGGTGAGGGCGGCGACGGGGAGGTCTCTCCACCAGGGGCCATGGCGATGGCGATGGCGATGGGAGAGGGTAGGGTTAGGGTTAGAGCCTCCTCTCCCCCTCCAAAGGAGCGCGTGCGCGAGATGCCGATGCGAATTTGCTTGCGGTTGAGGGACGACGACTCGTGGGGGAGAGGGGCCAGCAGAGCAGAGAAACTTGAAATAGGCATGCAAATTTGGGGGCCAAATTTAGCCCAAAGACGCTTTGTTGTAAATGCATCAATGTAGCATTCCATTTGTATTTGTGAAAAAATTGTCCGAACATTGATTAATTATACTCAAAATATTCGTCTCGTAAAGTACAATAAAACTGTGCAATTAGTTTTTAATTTCATCTATATTTAGTACTCCATACATGGGCCGACATTTTGATGTGATGTGAATCTTTTTTTTTCATTGTGGAATTTAGGGTAGAATTTAGGAACTAAACAAGGGCGTAATGTCGGTTCGACTGCATCATGGTCCCACCTCGCCCCGCTCAGATTCTAGTATTTTTCAGTTCTTTTTATGCGGAATAGGTGCGAAAGCTCGTTTTCGTCTTTCAACTATGAAAACGGTCGTTTTTATCCTGAAACTTTCACAACCGGTTCATTTTCGTCTTTTGACTGATGTGGAGCGCCAGATTATCTTCCTCGTCATCGTCCTAGGTGCAGGCCCAGGCGCAGCGCGGGGCGGCGGTCGAGTGGGTAGGCGGGCGAGGTCACGAGCTCCAGCAATGGGGCACCGTGCCATCACACCAATGGCGGCACGGTTGTCCTCGTTGAGCGCCAGCCTGAAGAGCGCCCCCGCCGCGTGCTCCCGTGCCTTGGCTGTCGAGGGCCCCGACCGGAGGACCTCCACAAGCGCTGGCACGCGCTGGCGCGCACGATGCAAACCTTGTTCACGGGCTCCTTGGGAGAGGTTGATGAGCACGGAGCGTCCACCCGCGCGGGTGCGTACCACGAGAGCATCAGCACCCCCCGGAGTGCGCCTAGGAGGCACGACATGCATAGCGCGCACCGCCGCTCCGCGGTCTCCCGCGTGGCCTCACGGAGCGCGCCCATCACCGTCGCGACCACCCCGTCCTCGTCCGCATCCATCACCTTGCTCACCGCCTCGTCCTCTAGCGGGTCGACCGGCGTTGCCTCCACCTCCTGACTACCCGCTTTAGCGGTGTTGGCGCCTCCTTACCGGGCCCTGCGCTCTCGCGCGCCATCGTCATCCTCTGCCAGGGTGATCTCCGAGGACGACCTCCGCTCGGAGCCTTCTGGTGCGCGGTGGCCCACCCTCCTCGCGGTGGCGGCGGCTCCTCACACGGTGGACGTGTGGCCCGGCCAGCCAGCGTGGTGGCGAGACGAGAAGGGCCCCAAGCTGTCGGCTTTCATCTCCCGGCAATGAGTGCGAGGGCGGCGTCGGACGGCCGGGAGGGCGGCAGCGGCTCCTTGCGGCAGCGGAGGGACAAGCGGTGGGACAAGCTGATGAGGACATCCTCCACTATTACCCGCTGGCAAAGACGCAACAAAGTTGTAGTCAAGCGGCGACCGTGCGAGCCTCTGAATAATCCCACCTTGCTTATCTAGGGAGGAGGAAGTCACCTTAAAAGGGAGAGCCACCCTTACCCTATCAGACTAGTCTTTTAGGGAGATTGGACCTTTCCTTAAGTGGGTGTGCCTAAGAACTGTTGGGGGGCGGGCAACCTTAATTTGTTGGGCCTCGGCCAACCCCACGCCTGGGCCGGATGCATCATTTGGTATTAGAGCTGGGCCTTTGATAAGAAGGGGAGAATGATGAGGACATCCTCCACTATTACCCGCTGGCAAAGACGCAACAAAGTTGTAGTCGGGCGGCGACCGTGGGAGCCTCTGAATAATCCCACCTTGCTTATCTAGGGAGGAGGAAGCCACCTTAAAAGGGAGATCCACCCTTCCCCTATCAGACTAGTCTTTTAGGGAGATTGGGCCTTTCCTTGAGTGGGTGTGCCTAAGAACTGTTGGGGCCCGGGCAACCTTAATTTGTTGGGCCTCGGCCAACCCCACGCCTGGGCTGGATGCATCACAAGAAGCAGGCCCCGGCCGCAAGATCCGCCCTAGACCGTGGCTAGCGGATGATCATGGAATCCGCTAAAAATAGAGTAACGGGGTCATATGTTTTTTTACCGTGCGGTTTACATGCATACTCCAGTATTGGGTACCAGAACCCAGTGCAGATAGCCTTATGGCGCTAGTCGTTGTGGATTACGGAGGAGGTGGTGACGCATCCTCGCCGGCGGAGACACCTGTTAGCTCTCTGCTTCCACCGCACGCCGACGTCTCTTGCGGCCCTCTCGATTTCCACCGCATGCACCGATGACCATCTCAGACCAGTCTCAGTGGGGGTTTTATGGTGAGTTTCATAGCATTAAATATGTTGATGTGGCATAGGAGAGAAGGAAGAGTTTTATGATATGTGAGATGAGTTTTATCACTATGAAACTCCTTTTGCACGGTTACCTAATTTCTGGCATTGGTAACCGTGTAGTGAAGCTGTGCACTGAGACTCTTCAGAGTACTATCCCCTTTCGTTTTCGTCAACACTGGTTGATGCACTTCCCAGGATGGTCGGCAATTTATGTCTGTTGCCCGTGTGAACAGAATCCCAAGCTTTTTACTCCTTGAGGATTATACTTGTAATTATATTACATAAGTGCTCGTGCGTTGCTACGTGTACGATATACGGAGCATAACAAAAAGATTATGCATATAGAGAACGCAAAACAAATTGTAATTTTGAAGGGAGGGAGTATCAATTAAGCAAAGCAAAGTTCTACTCGAGAGCGTATGTGTGGGATACCTGTACCCGGGGTACTCACCACGACAGTTAAAACACACTAAGAACCACTACGGTAATCACCGCAACTAGAGCTAAGCCAGCCACCAGTCCCTGACATACTAGGAAGACCCCACCGACCGAGACACGTGGCAACCTGCCGATCGGACGACGGGCATTATTGGCCTAGCCACGTGGCGCTCTCCCGACCGACCGGGGGACAACCCACCTCAAGATGGCCAACCCCGATCGTATAAGGTGCACAGGGCATGAGGCGCCCCTTCGACCACTCGGGGGACGCACCTTGTATCAAAAACAAGACAGGCCGAAGGCCGCACAGCGGCCCAGACAAGTCAAGTCAGGCCAAACACCCCATCCTTATCCCGAATACAGAGCCCATGATGACCTTCCGGACTCCCAACTGAGCCCATGGTACGACCCAGCTTGACCAAAGTGAGAAGCGACCGTAGGCTTGCCCCGTCAGGGCATAGGCGCGGGCCCAAAAAGACCACAACGGGCAAGGCAGACCCGTGCCTAGCACAAAGTTGACCCCCGACCTCCCGAACAAGGTCGGGGCAGCACCAGGCCATGCGAACGAATGAACCTTGTGTGTTAGCACACGAAAAATAGGGCCACTTCGCTAAAACAAGCGTAATTTGCTCCTTCGGTGTCTGATTTTGATAAAAAAAATTTGGTAGAGAGCTAAAGCATAAAAAACCACCCTCAAAACAAAATTACAAAAAATAGACCATGATAAAATTTTCTAAAAAATATCAACACTTACATAGGAATGAGGTAGCCCTTCGGGTATCTCCAATATTCGACGCGCACGCTATTTTCATTGTCGAACTCCATCATTGAGGAGGCCAAGGACACTAGAGGATTGTTTGCGCCTGGACTCCCATATTTCATGGTAGCCAAGGAACCAAGGGAGGTAGCCGACAGCACCGGGCCGTGCGAATGACTGAATCGTGCGTGTTAGCACATGAAAAATTAGGCCAGTTCGCTAAAACGAGCGTAATTTCCTCGTTCGGTGTCCGATTTTCATGAAGTTTGTTTATGGAGAGCTAAAGCATAGAAAACCACCCTCAAAACGAAATTACAAAATACACCATGATGGAATTTTCTAAAAAATATCAACACTAACATATGAATGAGGTAGCCCTTTGGGTATCTCCAATATTCGACGCGCACGCTATTTTCAGCGTCGAACTCCATCGTTGAGTAGGCTAAGGACACCATTGGATCGTTTGTGCCCAGACTCTCGTATTTCATGGTAGCCAAGGAACCAAGGG
Source organism: Echinochloa phyllopogon (assembly GCA_033239725.1). Classification (NCBI taxonomy): domain Eukaryota; kingdom Viridiplantae; phylum Streptophyta; class Magnoliopsida; order Poales; family Poaceae; genus Echinochloa; species Echinochloa phyllopogon. The sequence continues at coordinate 64,419,855 of BTCW01000012.1, forward strand.
AGGTAGCCAACAGCACCGGGCCGTGCGAACGAGCGAACCGTAGGTGTTAGCACACGAAAAATGAGGCCAGTTCGCTAAAACGAGCGTAATTTACTCGTTCTATTTGAAATTTTTTTGGTGGCAGCCTAAAGCATAGAAAACCACTCTCAAAACAAAATTACAATAAATAGACCATGCTTGAATTTTGTAAAAAATATTAACAATTATATAGGAATGAGGTAGCCCTTCGAGTATGTCCGATATTCGACGCGCACGCTATTTTCAACGTCGAACTCCATCATTGAGGAGGCCAAGGACACCGTTCTTTTAGTTTCTATGTTCGGTATTTATAGAAGAGCGCGCCCGGACTCCCGTATTTCATGGTAGCCAAGGAACCAATGGAGGTAGCCGACAGCACCTGGCCGTGCGAACGAGCGAACCGTGGGTGTTAGCACACGAACAATGGGGCCAGTTTGCTAAAATGAGCGTAATTTCCTCGTTCGGTGTCCGATTTTGATAAAAAAAATTGCTGGTGTTGGGGACGGCCATAAGGGGTCCCCCAACCTATGGGATAATCACCCTTGAAAAACGCAAACAGGCCACAATCAAATCTCCACAAACCGACGAAGGTCTAAGCGCACAGAGGCCACGGCCCATGATAGGCCAACGGCCCATTCGAGACCACCCGAGAGGGTCCTGATGCGCGCATCCCATCTCCGCCTCGATCGAGGGTGCCAACCCCCCTCGAGCGAAAGACAAACTCCGTCTCGCTCGAGGCTACCCCTCGACCCGCCGCGCGCACGCGCCCCGTCTACCCCGCTGATAGGCGCATCCAAAGACCGCCGCTGCCAGGGGACACCAAAGTCAAAAGGCAAATCACGAGCCATCCCGCACAGACAATATGACCCGGATCGTGTCCACCAACTCCGGTCACTATGCGGCCATCCCCAACATTGTGCGTGACTGCAAGGTCCTGTACCGCCAACTCCTGTCACTATGCCAGCCTGCGAGGCCCTATGCAGACCTGTGCTGCCAACTCTGGCGCTCCTATGCTGCCAACCCCCGTACTAGCCCTATGATGAAGCCCTCGATAAGGCATTGGAGAACCCTCGCGCACAAACGCGCAAAAGGAACCAAAAGCTCAGGAGCAAGTTGACTTACCCTATGGATGGCGAGCCCCCTGGACCTGTGGAGCTCGAGGGCGGTTGCGAGGGTGCTCTGCAGAGCAGAGCCGACCTGCTGGTACTCTTGCCACAACTCCCGCTCCACCTTCGTGTCGTCTAGCAGCGCCGGGGGGAGCCCAGGTAGGTGAAGCCCCTGATCATCCCGTGCGTCACCGCGCGCCGAGGTCCTGGCCGGGGGCGGCGCCACCACGATAGCGGCCTCATCACCCTCGACCCCGACCGGATCAGGGATGGGCATGACCTCAGCGCCCTCCTCGGCAGTGGCCACTGGTGTCGGTGTGGCGGACTGGTCCGCACCCCCGCTCTCAAGGGCAGGGCTGCAACTTTAGGACGGTCCAGGAGCGCCACGTCGGCAGCCTCGAGCTCCGGCGCTGCCACGTTCACGGATGGGGCCACCTACTCGGGAAGTTTCGGGACAACCACGACCGGGGCCTCGACCTCCGGCACCACCACCTCTGCTTCACGATCGGTGGCCCCACCATCTGCTGTCTGGGCCGCGTCCCCAGCACGGCCTAGGCTCGCTAGGCCTTCAACATCGCCCATGGGCGCGGGTACTTCTTCCTCCACCTCGACAGTGGCGGGAGCCGCCTCCTCCGCGCGCTCCGCGACCTCGGTGCCCACAATGCCTCCCACGCGGAGCCCTCGTCTCGCTCGCTCCGCCCCTTGCGCCAACGCCGCCTGGTACCTGGCGACGACCGCCTCGGCCGACCAAGGCGCTCCAGTCGAGGGCTGCACCGACGCGTGGGGCGTGGCGCGTACCCTAGACTTGAGCGCCTTGGAGGGCGCAAGCGAGAGGGAGGAGGGCGTCGTGGTCTGGCTGACAACGACAACGCAATCAAAGACCAATAAAAGGAAAACGTAAATCAAATAACGAACGAGATCGGGACAAGTCTTACCGAGTAACTCTCGCCAGCTTGCATTTCTTTGATCCGCTCGGGGGCTACGCACCCCTCGAGCTGGATCACGCCCTCGACGGTGTTGCCCCACCAAGGGACATCGCGCCTGCCGCAGAGGCAGGCGTGACGAGCGTCTGTGCTGTCAAAGGTACTAGCGCATCGAGGGTCGCCCCGCCCACCACCGACGCGGGCACGGTTTGGATCTGCGCCGTCGCAGGTGTGGACTCCTCCTCCTCCATCACGGCCGGCAGCCGGGGCGCCGCGACGTCCTCGGATGAATCATCGTCCGGCTCAGGGGTACTCTCCGGAGTTGTTAGCGGGGAGCGACCCTCCCTTCCCCGCCCGCTTCTGGTTTTCCTTCTCGTGCACGACCCTCCGCCGCCGCTTTCGCTCACGCCTCCGCTTGTCGGCGTCTTTCTCTCGGCAAAAAGACGGTTCGCCTCGCGGACCTCGGGGAGTGGGGGATCCAACCGGTACCCCTTGCGGAACAACCCCTGAAATCACGACAAGAATCCGAAACGAAAATCAATCATAAAGTGAATTGAATTGACGAGATTGGAATCGAACAACTTACGAATTGGAGATGGCCCTCCTCGGGACGCATCTTGATGGCCCACAGCGCAACATCGGAGCAATCCATCTTGGAGCACTCCACTGCGCGCCTCGCCCTCTGACCCGCGTGACCAGGGGCGAGCAGCTCCTCCATCATGCGAGAGCTGTAACACCCAAAAATGGCTCATTTAAAATTTTTAGTAATTAATTTGCTTTTATTGAATTTCTCATATTTAATATAGGTTAAATAAGTTATTTATGAATATTAAAATCAAATATAAGTTGTAGAAATATTTTTGTGGCATTCATGCTGCTGCACTGTGTTTTGTTTGTTGGCAAATTAAGTTGGAATTTAAATTCTGTTTAAATTCGAATTTAATTTGCATTTGTTTGAGCCCTAGAAAAGTTAATTCAAGTCGAGTTCACTTTTGCTGCCTAAGCTTTCTCCCTGGTCCACATTTGCTCCCTCTACTCTCTCCCGAGCGCAACCCAACCCCTCCACTCATTCCCCTCGGCCCAGCTCGCTTTCCCTGCCCCGCGTGCCTTCCCCCGCTTCTGGCCCAGCAGCGGCCCATCTTGCTGCGCGCCCTTCCCCCTCTCTTCTCCCGCTGACACCCCAGCCCCACACGCCATGTCTTCCCCTTCCTCGCGCCAACATTTTTCCTCCCTCCCCGGCGCCGATTGCGCTCCGCTCGCCGGCCGACTTGCTCCTGCCCCGCGCCACTGTGGGCCCTCCCCGACCTTCTCTGAAGCTTCGCGAGCCGCCTTTCCTTCCCCATCGCGACCCCTTTCCTTCTGGGCACCCCTCCCCACAAGGAAGGAGCCCCCCCATGGAAACTCCCTCGCTGGCGCGCGATTCTCGGCTGGGGCACACATGCCCAGGGCAGCCACCCCCAGGGCTATATAAGCGAGGCTCGCCGCCTCTCAACCCTCATCCCCGGCCTCCCATCGCGCCCCAAGCTCCCCAACTCCCCCTAGCCTCACATCGCCGCCGCCCTTCGAGCTTGCTCTGCCGCCGCCGTCGACTCACCCCCGCCGGTGCTGCTTTTGGCCCCGCTGTGAGCTTCGCACGCAGGTGAGGAACCTCCCCAAGCTCGTATCGCTCGCCCTAGTGCTCTCTAGCCCGCTGGCGACCTCGCCGGAGCTGCACCGCCCCGGTTCATCGTCGCCCCCCAACGTAGTTGCCCATAGGCCGGCCGGGACCCCTCCTCTGAACTCGCCATCTCGCACCGAGCCCATAGGGCCTGTCCCCGTCCCAATCCAAGGCCTGGAGCTCAAGATCGAGTAGCGCCGGCGAGCCCCCGCCACGCGCAGTGGCGGCGCCGCCGCGTCTTCCTCCCCCGCCGACAGCCCCCTCCGCCTAAGTCCTTTCTGGCCATGGGATATTGATCCAACGGCACACGCCACCCCCACAGCCCCGAGTCAAACATCTTTATAACGGTCAGCCATGTAGATTTTGCAAAAGAGCCCATTCAAGATCTAAAATCAACCCGCAGTCCACCTCAGTTCAAAAATATTTGCACCTAGGTCATATTTTTAATGAAAAAACCCCGTCCTTTTTAGTAATAGAACCTGTAGTCCTGTTTACGTAATTTCGCGAGTAAGCCCTCGAGTTTTTATACAAAATTATATTTATGTCCCTGTTTCTTTCAAATAAGCCACTGGAAACTTTTAAACTTGCCAGCAGGTCCCTAGAACTTAGAAAATCCATATCTTTTCCGTTTTATCTCCGATTAGTGTGATTTTCACGCTCATGTGTTCATAGCGAAGCGTAGAATGTTTCTAAAACCTTTTTATGTGCTGTTTCTATTGTTTGGTGTACTGTTCTAATAGAATTATATTTGTTTACATGTATTGGTATGCGTGTATGCTTGTGTGGTGATTCGTGTCCAGTCGGTGAGCCGTTCGCTTTGGAGTTCGAGCTCGGTGATGACTTTCCAGAGCAGGACTCGCAGCAGCAGCACTTCGAGGAAGGCAAGTTATAGCACGGACAATCCTTACTACCTAAACACACTTTTTACATACATTTACTTTCATATGGATGTGTCTAAATTGACGTCCTATTAAGGTTGTACCTAGTTTGTATACTCATGTCCTTGTTATCTTGGGAATATTGCATATGGGTAGAATCTTTGCTATGCGCAGCTACTGTCACCATTATTAAATTGTTAATTATGACATAATGGTTCACTTCAATATTAATGATAAAACTTACTTTTTAGCAATATGGTTTAGGGAACTAGAGCATGTGTTGTGTGCTTTGCTCTAGTGTCTCTCCCTAAGGTCCAGTTCTTAAAGCGGCAACCCAGAGCCTGTTGTCACCGCCAGAACTATTATGGCTCTGGTCTTGGTCAAGTAACTTGTACGTCTCTAGCTTGCCAGTGCTTACCGACGGGCCGACGGCGTTGTGGGAGGCATGGTACTGGGTGTTTCCGGATTCCACCGAGGACGGGCGATCCGTCGGCTATGTCTCGTTAGGCACAGTCCCGTGCTGGGTGTCCCTGCGATGGGAAACTCCACACGTTGCGCATGGATGGGTGTGATGCCCGCGCTCTGGACGCCATCGACCCCCCCTATGGTGTGACTCCGTAGGCGTACGTCGATCTCGGTGCCTATGGTCTCACCGCCTTGTAGTACCCCAGCGGCTACTGTCTTATTAGGGTGTCTTGCGAAAAGCCTCATAGCGTCCCTATACGATCACACCTCGGAAGTGTGGTTTGAGAGGTTTGGCCACCTCGGCATGGTTGGGTTTAAAGTTCTTTTGAGCTTTGACGCGACTGGTGGGTAAAGGGCGAAACCTCTGCAGAGTGTAAATCTATCATGATAGCCTTGCTCAGGGTCATGAGCGGCCTAGATCCTTTTTGATTAGAAGATGATATTTATCTATGTTTAATGTCACTTATACTTTATTAATTGGGTTGCAACTGGGTTTCATTCACTTGTAGTAATTTGGTTAATGTTAAAATGAACTAACTAAAAATGCTAATGCAGTTAAGCCATGTCTACCTTTTTTGAGCCTTCATACCCGTGCTATACTCGCTAAGTAATTGTTTACTTACACTTGTGATTTATTCAACAAAATCCCGGATGGGTAAACAGATTGGGCTGTGCATGAGACTGCTGCTGAGTTCCCTGAGGACCTGCCGTACTTCTGAGTTGCGCTCTCCCAGTCAGAGTCCCTGTGGACTGCGGCTCCGCTCTAGTTGAGAGTTATAGACTTCCGCTGTAATAATCATTTATGTTATACTCTGATGTAAACTACTTTATTTCGAGCATTTGTACTATGTTTATCATATTTGTTCGCTGTATGTGTTCTGTGGACTTCCTGGGCACACATATGGCCGCATTCGGGTTTTGTGAAAATCCGGGTGTGACAAGAGCCCTCGAAGGGCACCCCCAACTTTAGCTCGTAGATGGGGAGCCTTCGATCCATCAACGGGGCCACCCTCTGCCGATGGAAGTTCGCGATCACGGCCGCGGCGGCCAGTCCCTCATTCGCCAAGGAGCGCAGCGCGTCAGTGAAGACCACGAGCTTGGCCTGGCGCTTGGGCGGTGATACGCCATGTGACCAGGATATGGGCTTCTCCCGCAGCACCTTGCCAGTGTACGCCGGGAGCGGCCGTCGTCGTTGCGAAGGTAGAACCACCCCTTGTCCCAGTCTTGATTATTGGAGGTCATCGTGCAGGGGACGCAGAGGTTCTTCCTGTTCTCCCGAGCGTGGATGGCGCGGCCACCGGCGCGGACGGCCTTCCTCACCCCCTCGCTTCACTGGCGGTCGTGTGGAGCTCACCCCGAAAGAGGTGAACCCACAGGTAGCCCTCACAGATGGCGATGAAGACCGCCGCTTGCGAGATGGCATTGGGGGCGAAGTTGTGTAGCTCCACCTTGTAGTGGTGGCACAACCCCCGGATGAATCGCCCCACGGGGGCGCCGAACCCCCGCTCGTGCAGTCGCGCCAGGCTGACGATGTAGCCCAACGGGGGGTTTGGCTCCCCATGCGACGGCGTGGGGGCAATCCACTCCGGCTTCTCCGGAGTCATAATCTTTGGCAGCAGCCTGGCCTCGGCAAGCCCTCTGAGGTAGTGCGTGTCCGCGGTTGACGGGCTCCACGGCGTAGGGTCCCTAATCTCGACCATGGTGGTGGGGGGAAGGGGAGGGAACAAGCCTCGGCGGCGCGCTCATACGATCTCTGTCTCTCTCTCTCTTCTTCCTCACGACGGAGCTCAGGGAAGCGAAGAAAAGCAGGGGCGATGGCAAATGGCTAAGGTAAGGAGAACAACCTCTCCGATTCCTTATTTTATACTCGGGTGCAATCAATGCGGTGGGTACCACCGTCACTGATGACTTCGCCACACCTGGGAGTAAAAACCGACGCGCGCGCAATCTAAGGCGGGAGTGTAGCACGTCTCTTCAAACCACCTGCGCATGTGCCGCTCTCTCCTAAAAAGGCGTGCCCGCTTCGACCGCCCCGGCCACATCAGCCACGTCCACATGCACGACTTGGTCAAGCCGAATGCCAAGCGGGAATATCTCCCCGGGAGTGCCTTCCAAGGTAAGGCACCTCCTCATGAGGCCCTACTAATTAGGGGTCCAAAACCTAGCCCATCGAGGGTTCGACAGGTGCCCTAGATCAACAGAGTCACGGGCAACCAGGGTGCGCTCAATTGAGCCTATCATCGAACGCGGAGTTCAGGGGCGCCCAATGTTGTGTTCAAGGCCAGATAAAGGCAGCTAGACCGAGGGATCCCGACGATGGAGAGCAATGAGCCCTCGACCCCTATCGAATGGGGTCGAGCCCTACCTAGCAAACCTTTGCGAGCGCTTTCATGAGATGTGTCTCTGGACCACGAAGCCAACCCTTATCGAACGGGGCACAGACGTCCACTTGAACCACCCGTTAATAGCTCACCGAAGCATCCATGACTCGTGGTCCGCTCGTGGGTAGCATGGACTGCCTCACCCCTCCTCCCTGCGGAAGGGCGACGAGGGTCGTAACTCGAAATCGAGGGTTTCCCCTGATCGACCATACTTGGGCCAAGGCTCGGGGGCTCCTCGCACCACGGCCATACCCTTTGAACGAATCGCACGAGCGCTTGACTGTGAGACTCCATGTCGTGTCAACCCCCTCGAATGCTTAAGCAAACTCTCCGGAGAGTGGCCTGAATGGGCGCAACGTTGCCTCACCAACGTAGATCGCCGATGCCGGCTGAAAAAGTGTCGAGGCCGGCTGAAACAAACGATGGGCGAGCACGTCACTCGACAGGCCACAAAGCTAAATGCTTATAGACCTCCAAGGCCTCGGGGGCTACACCCGCGGGTGCGCTAGCGCGCCCCTCACGGTAACTCTCATAAGTTCAGAAGAGTAACCCCATACAGAGCACCCGAGACATCGTTGCAGGAATGCAAGCCTTCATCGGACTGATCCACGTCCAGCCAAGGCTTGAGGGATACTGTTGGGGACGGCCATGATGGGTCCCCTAACCTAAGGGATAATCACCCTTGAAAAACGCAAAAGACCACAATCGAATCTCCACAAACCAACGAAGGTCTAAGCGCACAGAGCCCATGACCCATCATAGGCCAACGGCCCATTCGAGACCCCCCGAAAGGGTCCTAATGCGCGCATCCCATCTCCGCCTCGATCGAGGGTGCCGACCGCCCTCGAGCGAAAGACAAACTCCGCCTCGCTCGAGGCTACCCCTCGACCCGCCACGCGCACGCACCATGTCTGCCCCGCTGACAGGGGCGTCCAATGACTGGCGCTGCCATGGGACGCCAAAGGCAAATCACGAGCCATCCCGCACAGACGATATGACCCAGATCGTGTCCGCCAACTCGGGTCACTGTGCGGCCATCCCCAACACTGTGCGTGACTGCGAGGTCCTGTACCGCTAACTCCTGTCAATATGTCGGCCTGCGAGGCCTTGTGCAGACCTGTGCTGCCAACTCTGGTGCTCCTGTGCTGCGAACCCCCTGTACTAGCCCTATGACGAAGCCCCCGATAAGGCATGGAAGAACCCTCGAATGGATGTACGAGCGACGACTAGTCATGGACGCCGGTATGCACAACCCCTCGAAGACACTCCGAGACAAACACATGGACACATACTTTCTACAGAAACCACCACGCCGCCCACCGGGCAGACGCTCACTGATCTGCGTCGGGCAGAAGGATCTACAAGGATGATAGCCATGCCCAACGCCATGCTCTCCAGTGTCCGATGACAGTAGGTTCAACTGTAAAACATGTGTATCTCTGCCCCTCCTTGAACTATAAAGGGAGGAGGTAGACTCCTAACCTGCATGGGATGATCCAACCATTAGAACACACGACAACCCAAACGACTTGACGCAACGCATTTGCCAACGCCACGCATCCGCATCCCTGATATTGGCATTGACCTCAATCATCCTAGACGCTTGGGACTTGGAGGCCTCTCCTCCTCTCCCGCCTTGCTTGTAAACCCCTCCTACAGGCACCCCGGTGCGAAGTAATATAGTGCGTGCACACCCCTTGCTGGACATACGGCCCCGCGATTTGTCACACCCCAAAATTTTTGGATTTTTGGATATGATTTGTCAGCATAATTAATACAATGATTTTCTCAATTTTCTAAAATTTTCCAAGCTTTATATAATTAACAGGGAATTTAGTACAAAAAATAATTCAAAATAAAATAACATAGGTTATAATATTGAGTGCTTTGCATTCATGCCGGTTGCATTTAGTGGTTTTATGTGTGTAAAGTTTTCAAAAACACGTTTAGAAGCCTAATGGGAATTTTTCAGAACTTTCTGGGATTTATTCCTATTTTTCTATAGCTAATTCCAATTTATGGAAGGTGCTAAAATCTTTTTAATGAGCTCCAAATATTTTATTTGGGTTCCTCGTGTCCAACTCTACCTCTGGGATTTTTCCTGGAATTTTTGGAATTTTCGAAGTATTTTTCGTGGCTTAAATGATTTATCTGGAATTTTATAGATTTATCTTTGCACAAGAAACAATTTCCAAAAATAAACAGGAAAAGAAAACAAAAACCCAAACCGGCCTAGTCTACTCTTGCTCCCCAAAGTTTTCCCGCGGCCCGTTTTCTCTCCCTCCTTCCTTCTCCTCTCGGGCGGCCCACACTCCCGCGCGCGGCCCACGAGCGCCCTGTCTCCCTCGGCCCAGCTCGCCTCGCGGCCCGCTCCGCAATGCCTCGGCTTCCTTCCCCGCGCTCCACCGCCGCCTTCCTTTCCCGGCGTCCGCGCCCCTATAAACGCGCGTGACCCGAGCCGCCACGGCCGCTGCGCGCCCTAGCCGCCGCCCTTGCTCCCTCCCCGCTCGCGCCTCGCCTCTGCCACCCCGCCGCCGCCCGCCATGGCTGCCGGTTCGCCGCCGTTGAACCTCCCCGGGGCGAAGCCGAAGCCACCACGGGCACCTCCCCGCCAAGCCGAAGTTTCCCCGCCGGTCCTCGTCGCCGGACACTCACCGGAGCGCCTTCCCCGTGAGAGCCCCGTCGCCGGCCATTTTTTCGCCGCCGCAGGAGCGTTCCCGGCCACCCCGGCCGCCGGTGAGAACCTCCACGCGACCCCCTCTCCCTCCTGTCTCTTTTGCGCGTCTCGCCTTGGACCCCCCGCCGACCAACTCGCCGGCGAGCCTGTGCTTAGAGCCGCCGTCGGCCATGGCCGAGAGCTCCCCTGCGTGTTCTCAGAGGAAGAAGACGACACTTTCCACTTAGGCCCCCAAAGAATCCTGTATTGTTTGACCCCTTCTTTGTGTCTCGGCAGTTTCACAGAAAACCCCCTGGAGATATTAAACTTCCGCACATAAACCCCACTCAAGTTTCTTTTTCAGATCTAACCCCATCTTTTACCCAAATCTCCAGGAACTAATTATAGTGTCTTGGTAAACTTCTCTGCTAACCCTCGGAGTCTACGGTTAATTACGTCGAGGTCCCTGAAAACTTGTTTTGCGCGTAAAATCTACGTTTTAGCTCCGATTTAATCCGTTGATGTCGTGTTGGACTCATATAAACTCAAACTACACGTTAGTACTCATATTTACAATGTCATGTGTTTCTGAATTCTATTTAAATATTAATTTGACTAAAGAATATTTAAATATGTTTTCTATACTAAAATATAATTAAGATTTATACTCGGCTTTTAAATGTTAATATAAATCGACTAATATTTATTCAGTTAGATTTATAAATAAAATTTGACTAGGTTATATCTCAGTTTTCATAAACTAACATTAATATGCTTAATGTATATGATAACTAGCTTTTCTAATTAAAAGCATATTAGAGTTTCACTCCGAGTTTTCATAATTAAATTAATTTGAATAAAGTAAACATTAATTTGTTTTAAATATAATATTGGCTAGTTAAACATGAAACATCTTATTTTTTGATTAGATGCTCTCACATATTTTTATTTCTAAAAGTTAAATGTTTAATTGTATAAATTCTACATAAACAATTATAAATAAATATGATTAGTTTTACCCCGGATTTTATAAATTCAAATAAAATTGAATTAAGTCCATCATAAGATGTTTCTCTGAAATATATTTTATATTATTTAATTAATTAAAATGAATTAAGCTTATAGTCTTTTATTTTCTTTTATAATCCTAATCTTCCGATCGTCGTATCTTCTCAACCGTAGCTCCGTTTTTAGCGATTCTCGCACTCACGTGACCATAGAATCGAGCCCTATCCTTTAGTGCGCTCTTTTAAAGCTTTTCTTTTGATTGGTGTACTATTCTTAGTTGTATATTGTTTGCTTGCTTGTTTAGCTGCATGTTTGTGCCCGATGATTGCTCCGAGTAGAGGAACGTCATCGAGAGACTCCAAGGAGAAGAGTTTGAAGATAAAGAGTTGAAGACTATGAGTAATTATAATGGATTTGATGCAAGTTATAGCACGGACAATCCTTGCTACCTAAACACACCTTTTATATTCATTTACTTTCATATGCATGTGTCTAAATTGATGTCCCATTAAGGTTGTGCCTAGTTTTGTATATCCTGTACCTTGATAACCTTGGGCTTATGCATATGGGTAGAATCTTTGCTAGGCGCAGCTACTGTCACCAATGTTTAAATATTAATATTGATCTAATGATTCACTTTAACGATAATGATAAAACTTGCTTTTTAGCAACATGGTTTAGGGAACTGGGGCATGTGCTGTGTGCTTTGCTCCAGTGTCTCTCCCTAAGGTCTGGTTCTTAAAGCGGTAACCTAGGAGCCTGTCGCCACTGCTAGAACTATTATGGCTCTGGTCTTAGTCAAGCAACTTGTACGGCTCTAGCTTGCCAGTGGTTACCATTGGGGCCAACGGCGTTAATGGACACAAGGTGAAAGGGTGTTTCCGGATTCCACCGAGGACGGGCGATCCGTCGGCTAGGTCAAGTTAGACCCAGTCCCGTGTTGGGAGTCCCTGCGATGGGGAACTCCACACGTTGCACATGGATGGGTGTGATGCCCGTGCTCTGGACGCCATCGACCCCCCTATGGTGTGACTCCGTAGGCGTACGTCGATCTCGGTGCCTATGGTTTCACCGCCTTGTTAAACTAGCGGCTACTGTCTTGTTAGGGTGTCTTGTGAAAAACCTCGTAGCGTCCCTATGCCGTCACACCTCGGAAGTGTTAATGCGCGTGGTTGGGTGCAAAGTTCCTTTGAACTTTTACACGACTGGTAGGTAAAGGGTGAAATCTCTGCAGAGTGTAAAATCTATCATGATAGCCTTGCTAAGGGTCACGAGCGGCCTGGATCCTTTTTTATTAGAATATGATGTGTAAATCCGTGTGTGACACGGTTGGAACCAGGATAAACTCCGTGTCATTGCGTTAGCATTTGCACCAACCATCGAGAGAGTGGACGCATCACACTCGTTCTAGTTAGTGTCGGGTGACCGATCCGAACACTGACAGTTGGCGATCTAAAGCATATAAAACCACCCTCATAACGAAATTACAAAAAATAGACCATGATGGAATTTTCTAAAAAATATCAACAATTATATAGGAATGAGGTATCTCCAATATTCGATGCGCACTCTATTTTCAGCGTCGAACTCCATCATTGAGGAGGCCAAGGACACTGTAGGATCGTTCGCGCCTGAACTCCCAAATTTCATGGTAGCCAAGGAACCAAGGGAGGTAGCCGACAGCACCTGGCCGTGTGAACGAGCGAACCGTTGGTGTTAGCACACGAAAAATGAGGACAGTTCGCTAAAACAAGCGTAATTTCCTCGTTCGGTGTCCGATTTTGATGAAATCTTTTTGTGGTGACCTAAAGCATAGAAAACCACCCTCAAAATAAAATTAAAAAATAGACCACGATGGAATTTTCTAAAAAATATCAACAATTATATAGGAATGAGGTAGCCCTTCGGGTATCTCCAATATTCGACGCGCACGCTATTTTCAGCGTTGAACTCCATCATTCAGGAGGCCAAGGACACTGTAAGATCATTCGCGCCTGGACTCCCGTATTTCATGGTAGCCAAGGAACCAAGGGAGGTAGCCGACAGCACCTGGCCATGCGAACGAGCGAACCGTGGGTATTAGCACATGAAAAATGGGGCAAGTTCGCTAAGACGAGCGTAATTTCCTCGTTCGGTGTCCGATTTTGATGAAATTGTTTTGGTGGTGAACTAAATCATAGAAAACCACCCTCAGTATGAAATTACAAAAAATATACCATGATGTAATTTTCTAAAAATATCAACAATTACATAGGAATGAGGTAGCCTTTCGGGTATCTTCAATATTCGATGCGCACGCTATTTTCTGCGTCGAACTCCATCATTGAGGAGGCTAAGGACACCGTAGGATCGTTCGTGCCTGGATTCCTGCCTTTCATGGTAGCCAAGGAACCAAGGGATGTAGCCGACAACACCGGGCCGTGCGAACGAGCGAACCGTGTGTGTTAGGAGACGAAAAATGAGGCTAGTTCGCTAAAACGAGCGTAATTTCCTCGTTCGGTGTCCGATTTTGATGAATTTTTTTTGTGGTGACCTAAAGCATAGAAAACCACCCTCAGTATGAAATTACAAAAAATAGACCACGATGTAATTTTCTAAAAAATATCAACAATTATATAGGAATGAGGTAGCTCTCGGGTATGTCCAATATTCGATGCGCACGCTATTTTCAGCGTCGAACTCCATCATTGAGGAGGCCAAGGACACTGTAGGATCGTTCATGCCCGGAACCCCCGTATTTCATGGTAGCCAAGGAACCAAGGGAGGTAGCCGACAACACCTGGCCCTAAACCCTAAAACGAGCGTAATTTCCTCGTTCGGTGTCTGATTTTTATGGAATTTTTTTGTGGCGACCTAAAGCATATAAAACCACCCTCAAAACAAAATTACAAAAAATAGACCATGATTGAATTTTCTAAAAATATCAACACTTACATACGAATGAGTTAGCCCTTCGCGTATCTCGAATATTCGATGTGCACGGCTATTTTCAGCGTGGAACTCCATCATTGAGGAAGCCAAGAACACCGTAGGATCGTTCACGCCTGGAATGTTGTATTTCATGGTAGCCAAGGAACCAAGGGAAGTAGCCGACAACGCCAGGCCGTGCGAACGAGCAAACCATGGGTATTAGCACAAGAAAAATGAGGCTAGTTCGTTAAAAGAGCGTAATTTCCTCGTTTGGTGTCCGATGTTGATGAAATTTTTTTGGTGGAGAGCTAAAGCATAGAAAACCACCGTCAAAATGAAATTACAAAAAATAAACCATGATGGCATTTTCTAAAAAATATCAACACATACGAAGGAATGAGGTAGCCCATCGCGTATCCCCAATATTCGACGCACACACTATTTTCAGCGTCGAACTCCATCATTGAGGAGGCCAAGAACATAGTAGGATTGTTCGCGCCTGGACTCCCATATTTCATGGTAGCCAAAGAACCAAGGGATGTAGCCGACAGCACTGGGCCGTGCGAATGAGCGAACCGTGGGTGTTAGCACAAGAAAAATGAGGCTAGTTCGCTAAAATGTGCGTAATTTCCTCGTTCGGTGTCCGATTTTGATGAATTTTTTTTGTGGCAACATAAAGCATAGAAAACCACCCTCAAAATGAAATTACAAAAAATAGACCATGATGGAATTTTCTAAAAAAATATCAACACTTACATACGATTGAGGTAGCCCTTCTCGTATCTCGAATATTCGACGTGCACGCTATTTTCAGCGTCGAACTCCATCATTGAGGAGGCCAAGGACATCGTAGGATCGTTCGCACCCAGACTCCCATATTTCATGGTATCCAATGAATCAAGGGAGGTAGTCGACAGCACCGGACCGTGTGAATGAGCGAACTGTGGGTGTTAGCACACGAAAAATTAGGCCAATTCGCTAAAACGAGCGTAATTTCCATGTTCGGTGTCCGATGCTGATGAAATTTTTTTTGTGGCAACCTAAAGCATAGAAAACCATCCTCAAATTGAAATTACAAAAGATAGAACATGATGGGATTTTCTAAAAAATATCAACAATTATATAGGAATGAGGTAGCCCTTCGGGTCTCCAATATTCGACGCGCACGCTATTTTCAGTGTCGAACACCATCATTGAGGAGGCCAAGGACACTGTAGGATCATTCATGCATGGACTGTTGTATTTCATGGTAGCCAAGGAACCAAGAGAAGTAGGCGACAGCACCTGGCCGTGCGAACGAGCGTACCGTGGGTGTTAGCACACGAAAAATTGGGCCAGTTCGCTAAAACGAGCGTAATTTCCTCGTTCGGTGTCCAATTTTGATGAAATTTTTTTGGTGGAGAGCTAAAGCATAGAAAACCACCATAAAAAAATTACAAAAATAGACCATGATGGAATTTTTTAAAAATATCAATACTTACATAGGAATGAGGTAGCCTTTCGGGTATCTCAAATATTCGACGCGTACGCTATTTTCAGCATCGAACCCCATCAATGAGGAGGCCAAGGACACCTAGGATCGTTTGTGCTCGGACTCCGGTAATTCATGGTAGCCAAGAAACCAAGGCAGGTAGCCTACAGCACCGGGCCGTGCGAACGACCGAACCGTGGGTGTTAGCACAAGAAAAATGAGTCTAGTTCGCTAAAATGTGCGTAATTTCCTTGTTCTGTGTCCGATTTTGATGAAATTTTTTTGGTGGCGACCTAATGCATAGGAAATCACCCTCAAAATGAAATTACAAAAAATAAACCATGATGGAATTTTCTAAAAAAATATCAACACTTACATACGATTGAGGTAGCCCTTCACGTATCACGAATATTCGACGTGCACGCTATTTTCAGTGTCGAACTCCATCATTGAGGAGGCCAAGGACATCGTAGGATCGTTCGCACCCGGACTCCAATATTTCATGGTAGCCAACGAACCAAAGAAGGTAGTCGACAGCACTAGGCCGTGCGGATGAGCGAACCGTGGGTGTTAGCACACGAAAAATGAGGTCAGTTCGCTAAAACGAGCATAATTTCCTCGTTCGGTGTTCGATGTTGATGAAATTTTTTTGGTGGCGACCTAAAGCATAGAAAACCACCCTCTAAATGAAATTACAAAATATATACAATGATGGGATTTTCTAAAAATATCAACAACTATATAGGAATGAGGTAGGCCTTCGGGTATCTCCAATATTCGACGCGCACGTTATTTTCAGCATCGAACTCCATCATTGAGGAGGCCAAGGATACCGTAGGATCATTCACGCCTGGACTGTTGTATATCATGGTAGCCAAGAAACCAAGGGAAGCGGGCGACAGCATCTGGCCGTGCGAGCGAGCGAACCGTGGGTGTTAGCTCACGAAAAATGAGGCCAGTTCGCTAAAACGAGCGTAATTTCCTCATTCGGTGTCTGATTTTGATGAAATTTTTTGGTGGCGACCTAAAACATATAAAACCAACCTCAAAATGAAATTACAATAAATAGACCATGATGGAATTTTCGAAAAAATATCAACAATTATATAGGAATGAGGTAGCCCTTCGGGATCTCCAATATTCGACGCACACGCTATTTTCAGCGTCAAACTCCAACATTGAGGAGGCCAAAGATACCGTAGGATCGTTCACACCTGGACTGCTGTATTTCATGGTAGCCAAGGAACCAAGGGAAGTAGCCGATAGCACCTGGTCGTGCGAACGAGCGAACCGTGGGTGTTAGCTCACGAAAAATGAGGCCAGCTCGCTAAAACGAGCGTAATTTCCTCATTCGGTGTCTGATTTTGATGAAATTTTTTTGGTGGCGACCTAAAGCATATAAAACCACCCACAAAATGAAATTACAAAAATAGACCATGATGGAATTTTTTAAAAAATATCAACAATTATACATGAATGAGGTAGCCCTTCGGGATCTCCAATATTCGACGCACACGCTATTTTCAGCGTCGAACTCCATCATTGAGGAGGCCAAGGATACCGTAGGATCGTTCACGCCCGGACTGCTATATTTCATGGTAGCCAAGGAACCAAGGGAGGTAGCTGACAGCACCTGGCCGTGCGAACGAGCGAACCATGGGTGTTAGCACACGAAAAATGGAGCCAGTTCGCTAAAACGAGCGTAATTTCCTGGTTGGGTGTCTGATTTTGATGAAATTTTATTGGTGGAGAGATAAAGTATAGAAAACCACCGTCCAAATGAAATTACAAAAATAGACCATGATGGAATTTTTTAAAAATATCAACACTTACATAGGAATGAGTTAGCCCTTCGGGTATCTCCAATATTCGAAGCACACGCAATTTTCAGCGTTGAACTCCATCATTGAGGAGGCCAAGGACACCATAGGATCGTTCGCGCCCGGACTCCCATATTTCATGGTAGCGAAGGAACCAAGGGAGGTAGCCAACAGCACCGGGCCATGCCAACGAGCGAACCGTGGGTGTTAGCACACGGAAAATGAGGCCAGTTCGCTAAATGAGCGTAATTTACTCGTTCGGTGTCCGATTTTGATGAAATTTTTTTGATGGAGAGCTAAAGCATAGAAAACCACCGTCAAAATGAAATTACGAAAAATAAACCATAATGGCATTTTCTAAAAAACATCAACACTTACATAGGAATGAGGTAGCCATTCGGGTATCTCCAATATTCGACGACCACGCTATTTTCAGCGTCGAATTCCATTACTGAGGAAGCCAAGGCCACAATAGGATCATTTGCACCCGAACTCCCATATTTCACGGTATCCAAGGAACCAAGGGAGGTAGCCAACAGCACGGGGCCGTGCCAAAGAGCGAACGTGGGTGTTAGCACACAAAAATGAGGCCAATTCGCTAAAACGAGCGCAATTTCCTCCTTCGGTGTCCGATGTTGATGAAATTTTTTTGGTGGCGACCTAAAGCATAGAAAACGACCCTCAAAACAAAATTACAACAAATAGACCATGATGGAATTTTATAAAAAATAAAAACAATTATATAGGAATGAGGTAGCCCTTCGGGTATCTCCAATATACGAGGCGCACGCTATTTTCAGTGTCGAACTCCATCATTGAGGTGGCCAATGACACCGTAAGATCGTTTGCGCCCAGACTGCTGTATTTCAAGGTAGGCATGGAACCAAGGGAAGTAGCCGACAACACCTGGCTGTGCGAACGAGCGAACCCTGGGTGTTAGCACACGAAAAATGGGGCCAGTTCGCTAAAACGAGCGTAATTTCCTCGTTCGGTGTCCGATTTTGATGAACTTTTTTTTGGTGGAGAGCTAAAGCATAGAAAACCACTGTCAAAATGAAATTACAAAAAACAAACCATGATGGAATTTTCTAAAAAATATTAACACTTACATAGGAATGAGGTAGCCCTTCTGGTATCTCCAATATTCGACGCACACGCTATTTTCAGCGTCGAACTCCATCATTGAGGAGGCCAAAGACACCATAGGATCGTTCACGCCCAGACTCCCGTATTTCATGGTAGCCAAGGAACCAAGTGAGGTAGCCGACAGCACCGGGCTGTGCGATCGAGCAAACCATGGGTGTTCGCACACGAAAAATGAGGCCAGTTCGCTAAAATGAACGTAATTTCCTCGTTTGGTGTCCGATTTTTTTGAAATTCTTTTGGTGGAGAGCTAAAGCATAGAAAACCACAGTCCAAATGAAATTACAAAAAATAAACCATGATGGCATTTTCTAAAAAATATCAACACTTACATAGGAATGAGGTAGCCCTTCGGGTTTCTCCAATATTCGACGCACACGTTATTTTCAGCGTCGAACTCCATCACTGAGGAGGCCAAGGACACAGTAGGATCATTCGCACCCGAACTCCCATATTTCTTGGTAGCCAAGGAACAAACGGAGGTAGCTGATAGCACGGGGCCGTGCGAACGAGCGAACCGTGGGTGTTAGCACACGAAAAATGATGCAAATTGTCTAAAACAAGCGTAATTTCCTCGTTCAGTATCCGATGTTGATGAAATTATTTTGTTGGCAACCTAAAGCATAGAAAAGCACCCTCAAAATGAAATTACAAAAAATAGACCATGATGGAATTTTCGAAAAAATATCAACAATTATATAGGAAGGCGGTAGCACTTCAGGTATCTCCAATATTCGACGTGCACGCTATTTTCAGCGTCAAAATCCATTGAGGAGGCCAAGGACACTGTAGGATCGTTCATGCTGGGACTCTTGTATCTCATGGTAGAAAAGGAACCAAAGGAAGTAGCTGACAGCACCTGGCCGTGCGAACGAGCGAACCGTGGGTGTTAGCACACCAAAAATGGGGCCAGTTCACTAAAACGAGCGTAATGTCCTCGTTCGGTGTCCGGTTTTGATGAAATTTTTTTGGTGAAGAGCTAAAGCATAGAAAACCACCATAAAAATGAAATTACAAATAATAGAATATGACATAATTTTCTAAAAAATATCAACACTTACATAGGAATGACGTAGCACTTCGGGTATCTCCAATATTCGACGCGCACGCTATTTTCAGCGTCAAACTCCATCAATGAGGAGGCCAAGGCACCGTAGGATCATTCGCGCTTGGACACCCATAATTCATGGTAGCCAAGGAACCAAGGGAGGTAGCCGACAGCACCGGGCCGTGCGAACGAGCGAGCCGTGGGTGTCAACACAAGAAAAATGAGGCATGTTCGCTAAAACGAACGTAATTCGTTCGGTGTCGGATTTTGATGAAATTTTTTTGGTGGCGACCTAAAGCATAGAAAACCAGCATCATAATGAAATTATAAAAAATAGACCATGATGGAATGTTCTAAAAAATATCAACAATTATATAGGAATGAGGTAGCCCTTCGGGTACCTCCAATATTCGACGTGCACGCTATTTTCAGCGTCGAAATCCATCATTGAGGAGGCGAAGGACACCGTAGGATCGTTCATGCCTGGACTCCTATATTTAATGCTAGCCAAGGAATCAAAGGAGGTTGCCAACAGCATCCGGCCATGCGACAGAGCGAACCGTGGGTGTTAGCCCACGAAAATTGAGGCCAGTTCGCTAAAACGAGCGTAATTTCCTCATTTGCTGTCCGATTTTGATGAAAATTTTTTGGTGGAGAACTAAAGCATAGAAAACCACCCTCAAAATTATATTACAAAAAATAGACCATGATGGAATTTTCTAAAAAAATATCAATAATTATATAGAAATGAGGTAGCCCTTTGGGTATCTCCAATATTAGACGCGCACGTTATTTTAAGCGTCGAACTCCATCATTGAGGAGGCCAAGGATACCGCAGGATCATTCATGCCTAGACTACCGTATTTCATGGTAGCCAAGGAACCAAGAGAGGTAGACGACAGCACCGGGCCGTACGAACGAGCGAACCGTGGGTGTTAGCACAAGAAAAATGAGGCCAGTTCGCTAAAACGAGCGTAATTTTCTCGTTTGGTGTCCGATTTTGGTGGCGACCTAAAGAAAATAAAACCACCCTCAAACAAAATTAAAAAAATAGACCATGATGGAAATTTCAAAAAAATATCAACAATTATATAGAAATAAGGTAGCCCTTCGGGTATCTCGAATATTCGACGCGCACGCTATTTTCAGCGTTGAACTCCATCATTGAGGAGGCCAAGGACACCGTAGGATCGTTTGCGCCCAGATTGTTGTATTTCAAGGTAGCCAAGGAACCAAGGGAAATAGCCGACAACACCTGGCCGTGCGAACGAGCGAACCATGGGTGTTAGCACACGAAAAATGGGGCCAGTTCGCTAAAACGAGCGTAGTTTCCTCGTTCGGTGTCCGATTTTGATGAATTTTTTTTGATGGAGAGCTAAAGCATAGAAAACCAACGTAAAAATGAAATTAAAAAAAATAAATCATGATGGCATTTTCTAAAAAATATCAACACTTACATAGGAATGAGGTAGCCCTTTAGGTATCTCCAATATTCGACGCACACGCTATTTTCAGCGTCGAACTCCATCATCGAGGAGGCCAAGGCACCGTAGGATCATTCGCGCTTGGACACCCATAATTCATGGTAGCCAAGGAACCAAGGGAGGTAGCCGACAGCACCGGGCCATGCCAACGAGCGAACCGTGGGTGTTAGCACACGGAAAATGAGGCCAGTTCGCTAAATGAGCGTAATTTACTCGTTCGGTGTCCGATTTTGATGAAATTTTTTTGATGGAGAGCTAAAGCATAGAAAACCACCGTCAAAACGAAATTACAAAAAATAAACCATAATGGCATTTTCTAAAAAACATCAACACTTACATAGGAATGAGGTAGCCATTCGGGTATCTCCAATATTCGACGACCACGCTATTTTCAGCGTCGAATTCCATTACTGAGGAAGCCAAGGCCACAATAGGATCATTTGCACCCGAACTCCCATATTTCATGGTATCCAAGGAACCAAGGGAGGTAGCCAACAGCACGGGGCCGTGCCAAAGAGCGAACGTGGGTGTTAGCACACAAAAATGAGGCCAATTCGCTAAAACGAGCGCAATTTCCTCCTTCGGTGTCCGATGTTGATGAAATTTTTTTGGTGGCGACCTAAAGCATAGAAAACGACCCTCAAAACAAAATTACAACAAATAGACCATGATGGAATTTTATAAAAAATAAAAACAATTATATAGGAATGAGGTAGCCCTTCGGGTATCTCCAATATACGAGGCGCACGCTATTTTCAGTGTCGAACTCCATCATTGAGGTGGCCAATGACACCGTAAGATCGTTTGCGCCCAGACTGCTGTATTTCAAGGTAGGCATGGAACCAAGGGAAGTAGCCGACAACACCTGGCTGTGCGAACGAGCGAACCCTGGGTGTTAGCACACGAAAAATGGGGCCAGTTCGCTAAAACGAGCGTAATTTCCTCGTTCGGTGTCCGATTTTGATGAACTTTTTTTTGGTGGAGAGCTAAAGCATAGAAAACCACTGTCAAAATGAAATTACAAAAAACAAACCATGATGGAATTTTCTAAAAAATATTAACACTTACATAGGAATGAGGTAGCCCTTCTGGTATCTCCAATATTCGACGCACACGCTATTTTCAGCGTCGAACTCCATCATTGAGGAGGCCAAAGACACCATAGGATCGTTCACGCCCAGACTCCCGTATTTCATGGTAGCCAAGGAACCAAGTGAGGTAGCCGACAGCACCGGGCCGTGCGATCGAGCAAACCATGGGTGTTCGCACACGAAAAATGAGGCCAGTTCGCTAAAATGAACGTAATTTCCTCGTTTGGTGTCCGATTTTTTTGAAATTCTTTTGGTGGAGAGCTAAAGCATAGAAAACCACAGTCCAAATGAAATTACAAAAAATAAACCATGATGGCATTTTCTAAAAAATATCAACACTTACATAGGAATGAGGTAGCCCTTCGGGTTTCTCCAATATTCGACGCACACGTTATTTTCAGCGTCGAACTCCATCACTGAGGAGGCCAAGGACACAGTAGGATCATTCGCACCCGAACTCCCATATTTCTTGGTAGCCAAGGAACAAACGGAGGTAGCTGATAGCACGGGGCCGTGCGAACGAGCGAACCGTGGGTGTTAGCACACGAAAAATGATGCAAATTGTCTAAAACAAGCGTAATTTCCTCGTTCAGTATCCGATGTTGATGAAATTATTTTGTTGGCAACCTAAAGCATAGAAAAGCACCCTCAAAATGAAATTACAAAAAATAGACCATGATGGAATTTTCGAAAAAATATCAACAATTATATAGGAAGGCGGTAGCACTTCAGGTATCTCCAATATTCGACGTGCACGCTATTTTCAGCGTCGAACTCCATTGAGGAGGCCAAGGACACTGTAGGATCGTTCATGCTGGGACTCTTGTATCTCATGGTAGAAAAGGAACCAAAGGAAGTAGCTGACAGCACCTGGCCGTGCGAACGAGCGAACCGTGGGTGTTAGCACACCAAAAATGGGGCCAGTTCACTAAAACGAGCGTAATGTCCTCGTTCGGTGTCCGGTTTTGATGAAATTTTTTTGGTGAAGAGCTAAAGCATAGAAAACCACCATAAAAATGAAATTACAAATAATAGAATATGACATAATTTTCTAAAAAATATCAACACTTACATAGGAATGACGTAGCACTTCGGGTATCTCCAATATTCGACGCGCACGCTATTTTCAGCGTCAAACTCCATCAATGAGGAGGCCAAGGCACCGTAGGATCATTCGCGCTTGGACACCCATAATTCATGGTAGCCAAGGAACCAAGGGAGGTAGCCGACAGCACCGGGCCGTGCGAACGAGCGAGCCGTGGGTGTCAACACAAGAAAAATGAGGCATGTTCGCTAAAACGAACGTAATTCGTTCGGTGTCGGATTTTGATGAAATTTTTTTGGTGGCGACCTAAAGCATAGAAAACCAGCATCATAATGAAATTATAAAAAATAGACCATGATGGAATGTTCTAAAAAATATCAACAATTATATAGGAATGAGGTAGCCCTTCGGGTACCTCCAATATTCGACGTGCACGCTATTTTCAGCGTCGAAATCCATCATTGAGGAGGCGAAGGACACCGTAGGATCGTTCATGCCTGGACTCCTATATTTAATGCTAGCCAAGGAATCAAAGGAGGTTGCCAACAGCATCCGGCCATGCGACAGAGCGAACCGTGGGTGTTAGCCCACGAAAATTGAGGCCAGTTCGCTAAAACGAGCGTAATTTCCTCGTTTGCTGTCCGATTTTGATGAAAATTTTTTGGTGGAGAACTAAAGCATAGAAAACCACCCTCAAAATTATATTACAAAAAATAGACCATGATGGAATTTTCTAAAAAAATATCAATAATTATATAGAAATGAGGTAGCCCTTTGGGTATCTCCAATATTAGACGCGCACGTTATTTTAAGCGTCGAACTCCATCATTGAGGAGGCCAAGGATACCGCAGGATCATTCATGCCTAGACTACCGTATTTCATGGTAGCCAAGGAACCAAGAGAGGTAGACGACAGCACCGGGCCGTACGAACGAGCGAACCGTGGGTGTTAGCACAAGAAAAATGAGGCCAGTTCGCTAAAACGAGCGTAATTTTCTCGTTTGGTGTCCGATTTTGGTGGCGACCTAAAGCAAATAAAACCACCCTCAAACAACATTAAAAAAATAGACCATGATGGAAATTTCAAAAAAATATCAACAATTATATAGAAATAAGGTAGCCCTTCGGGTATCTCGAATATTCGACGCGCACGCTATTTTCAGCGTTGAACTCCATCATTGAGGAGGCCAAGGACACCGTAGGATCGTTTGCGCCCAGATTGTTGTATTTCAAGGTAGCCAAGGAACCAAGGGAAATAGCCGACAACACCTGGCCGTGCGAACGAGCGAACCATGGGTGTTAGCACACGAAAAATGGGGCCAGTTCGCTAAAACGAGCGTAGTTTCCTCGTTCGGTGTCCGATTTTGATGAATTTTTTTTGATGGAGAGCTAAAGCATAGAAAACCAACGTAAAAATGAAATTAAAAAAAATAAATCATGATGGCATTTTCTAAAAAATATCAACACTTACATAGGAATGAGGTAGCCCTTTAGGTATCTCCAATATTCGACGCACACGCTATTTTCAGCGTCGAACTCCATCATCGAGGAGGCCAAGGCACCGTAGGATCATTCGCGCTTGGACACCCATAATTCATGGTAGCCAAGGAACCAAGGGAGGTAGCCGACAGCACCGGGCCATGCCAACGAGCGAACCGTGGGTGTTAGCACACGGAAAATGAGGCCAGTTCGCTAAATGAGCGTAATTTACTCGTTCGGTGTCCGATTTTGATGAAATTTTTTTGATGGAGAGCTAAAGCATAGAAAACCACCGTCAAAACGAAATTACAAAAAATAAACCATAATGGCATTTTCTAAAAAACATCAACACTTACATAGGAATGAGGTAGCCATTCGGGTATCTCCAATATTCGACGACCACGCTATTTTCAGCGTCGAATTCCATTACTGAGGAAGCCAAGGCCACAATAGGATCATTTGCACCCGAACTCCCATATTTCATGGTATCCAAGGAACCAAGGGAGGTAGCCAACAGCACGGGGCCGTGCCAAAGAGCGAACGTGGGTGTTAGCACACAAAAATGAGGAGGCCAAGGACACCGTAGGATCGTTCACGCCCGGAACCCCCGTATTTCATGGTAGCCAAGGAACCAAGGGAGGTTACCGACAACATGTGGCCCTAAACCTTAAAACGAGCGTAATTTCCTCGTTCGGTGTCTGATTTTTATGGAATTTTTTTGTGGTGCCCTAAAGCATATAAAACCACCATCAAAACAAAATTACAAAAAGAAGACCATGATTGAATTTTCTAAAAATATCAACACTTACATACAAATGAGGTAGCCCTTCGCGTATCTCGAATATTCGATGTGCACGGCTATTTTCAGCGTGGAACTCCATCATTGAGGAAGCCAAGAACATCGTAAGATCGTTCACGCCTGGACTGTTGTATTTCATGGTAGCAAAGGAACCAAAGGAAGTAGCCGACAACACCAGGCCGTGCGAACGAGCAAACCATGGGTATTAGCACAAGAAAAATGAGGCTAGTTCGTTAAAAGAGCGTAATTTCCTCGTTTGGTGTCCGATGTTGATGAATTTTTTCGGTGGAGAGCTAAAGCATAGAAAACCACCGTAAAAATGAAATTACAAAAAATAAACCTTGATGGCATTTTCTAAAAAATATCAACCCATACGAAGGAATGAGGTAGCCCTTTGGGTATCTCCAATATTCGACGCACACGCTATTTTCAGCATCGAACTCCATCATTGAGGAGGCCAAGGACACAGTAGGATCGTTCGCACCCGGACTTCCATATTTCATGGTAGCCAATGAACCAAGGGAGGTAGCCGACAACACGGGGTCGTGCGAACGATCGAACCGTGGGTGTTAGCACACGAAAAATGAGGCTAATTCGCTAAAACGAGCGTAACTTCCTCCTTCGGTGTCCGATGTTGATGAATTTTTTGGTGGTGACCTAAAGCATAGAAAAAACCACCCTCAAAACGAAATTACAAACAATAGACCATGATGGAATTTTTGAAAAAATATCAACAATTATATAGGAATGAGGTAGCCCTTCGGGTATCTCCAATATTCGACGCGCACGCTTTTTTCAGCGTCGAACTCCACCATTGAGGAGGCCAAGGACAATGTAGGATCATTCGTGCCTGGAACTCCGTATTCCATGGTAGCCAAGGAACCAAGGGAGGTATCTGACAGCACCAGGTCGTGCGAACGATCGAACCGTGGGTGTTAGAACACGAAAAATGAGGCCAGTTCGCTAAAACGAGCGTAACTTCCTCGTTCTGTGTCTGATGTTGACGGAATTTTTTTGGTGGCGACCTAAAGCATAGGAAACCACCCTCAAAATGGGGCCAGTTCGCTAAAACGAGCGTAATTTCCTCGTTCGGTGTCCGATTTTGATGAAATTTTTTTGGTGGAGAGCTAAGGCATAGAAAACCACTGTCAAAACGAAATTACAAAAAATAGACCATGATGTAATTTTCTAAAAAATATCAACAATTATATTGGAATGAGGTAGCCCTTCGGGTATCTCCAATATTCGACGCGCACGCTATTTTCAGCGTCGAACTCCATCATTGAGGAGGCCAAGGACATAGTAGGATCGTTCGCACCCGGACTCCCATATTTCATGGTAGTCAACGAACGAAGAGAAGTAACCGACAGCACCTGGCCGTGCGAACGAGCGAACCGTGGGTGTTAGCACACGAAAAATTGGGCCAATTCGCTAAAACGAGCGTAATTTCCTTGTTCGGTGTCCGATTTTGATGAAATTTTTTTGGTGGAGAGCTAAAGCATAGAAAACCACCATAAAAAATTACAAAAATAGACCATGATGGAATTTTGTAAAAATATCAATACTTACATAGGAATGAGGTAGCCCTTCGGGTATCTCAAATATTCGTCGCGTACGCTATTTTCAGCATCGAACTCCATCAATGAGGAGGCCAAGGACACCATAGGATCGTTTGTGCTCGGACTCCGGTAATTCATGGTAGCCAAGAAACCAAGGCAGGTAGCCTACAGCACCGGGCCATGCGAACGAGCGAACCGTGGGTGTTAGCACAAGAAAAATGAGTCTAGTTCGCTAAAATGTGCGTAATTTCCTTGTTCTGTGTCCGATTTTGATGAATTTTTTTTGGTGGCGACCTAATGCATAGGAAACCACCCTCAAAACGAAACTACAAACAATAGACCATGATGGAATTTTTGAAAAAATATCAACAATTATATAGGAATGAGGTAGCCCTTCGGGTATCTCCAATATTCGACGCGCACGCTTTTTTCAGCGTCGAACTCCACCATTGAGGAGGCCAAGGACAATGTAGGATCATTCGTGCCTGGAACTCCGTATTCCAAGGTAGCCAAGGAACCAAGGGAGGTATCTGACAGCACCAGGCCGTGCGAACGATCGAACCGTGGGTGTTAGAACACGAAAAATGACGTCAGTTCGCTAAAACGAGCGTAACTTCCTCGTTCGGTGTCTGATGTTGACGGAATTTTTTTGGTGGCGACCTAAAGCATAGAAAACCACCCTCAAAATGGGGCCAGTTCGATAAAACGAGCGTAATTTCCTCGTTCGGTGTGCGATTTTGATGAAATTTTTTTGGTGGAGAGCTAAAGCATAGAAAACCACCCTCAAAATGGGGCTAGTTCGCTAAAACGAGCGTAATATCCTCGTTCGGTGTCCGATTTTGATGAAATTTTTTTGGTGGAGAGCTAAAGCATAGAAAACCACTATCAAAACGAAATTACAAAAAATAGACCATGATGTAATTTTCTAAAAAATATCAACAATAATATTGGAATGAGGTAGCCCTTCGGGTATCTCCAATATTCGACGCGCACGCTATTTTCAGCGTCGAACTCCATCATTGAGGAGGCCAAGGACATAGTAGGATCGTTCACACCCGGACTCCCATATTTCATGGTAGTCAACGAACGAAGAGAAGTAGCCGACAGCACCTGGTCGTGCGAACGAAGGAACCGTGGGTGTTAGCACACGAAAATTTGGGCCAATTCGCTAAAACGAGCGTAATTTCCTTGTTCGGTGTCCGATTTTGATGAATTTTTTTTTGGTGGAGAGCTAAAGCATAGAAAACCACCATAAAAAATTACAAAAATAGACCATGATGGAATTTTGTAAAAATATCAATACTTACATAGGAATGAGGTAGCCCTTCGGGTATCTCAAATATTCGTCGCGTACGCTATTTTCAGCATCGAACTCCATCAATGAGGAGGCCAAGGACACCATAGGATCGTTTGTGCTCGGACTCCGGTAATTCATGGTAGCCAAGAAACCAAGGCAGGTAGCCTACAGCACCGGGCCATGCGAACGAGCGAACCGTGGGTGTTAGCACAAGAAAAATGAGTCTAGTTCGCTAAAATGTGCGTAATTTCCTTGTTCTGTGTCCGATTTTGATGAATTTTTTTTGGTGGTGACCTAATGCATAGGAAACCACCCTCAAAACGAAACTACAAACAATAGACCATGATGGAATTTTTGAAAAAATATCAACAATTATATAGGAATGAGGTAGCCCTTCGGGTATCTCCAATATTCGACGCGCACGCTTTTTTCAGCGTCGAACTCCACCGTTGAGGAGGCCAAGGACAATGTAGGATCATTCGTGCCTGGAACTCCGTATTCCAAGGTAGCCAAGGAACCAAGGGAGGTATCTGACAGCACCAGGCCGTGCGAACGATCGAACCGTGGGTGTTAGAACACGAAAAATGAGGTCAGTTCGCTAAAACGAGCGTAACTTCCTCGTTAGGTGTCTGATGTTGACGGAATTTTTTTGGTGGCGACCTAAAGCATAGAAAACCACCCTTAAAATGGGGCCAGTTTGCTAAAACGAGCGTAATTTCCTCGTTCGGTGTGCGATTTTGGTGAAATTTTTTTGGTGGAGAGCTAAAGCATAGAAAACCACCCTCAAAATGGGGCTAGTTCGCTAAAACGAGCGTAATATCCTCGTTCGGTGTCCGATTTTGATGAAATTTTTTTGGTGGAGAGCTAAAGCATAGAAAACCACTATCAAAACGAAATTACAAAAAATAGACCATGATGTAATTTTCTAAAAAATATCAACAATAATATTGGAATGAGGTAGCCCTTCGGGTATCTCCAATATTCGACGCGCACGCTATTTTCAGCGTCGAACTCCATCATTGACGAGGCCAAGGACATAGTAGGATCGTTTACACCCGGACTCCCATATTTCATGGTAGTCAACGAACGAAGAGAAGTAGCCGACAGCACCTGGCCGTGCGAACGAGCGAACCGTGGGTGTTAGCACACGAAAAATTGGGCCAATTCGCTAAAACGAGCGTAATTTCCTTGTTCGGTGTCCGATTTTGATGATTTTTTTTGGTGGAGAGCTAAAGCATAGAAAACCACCATAAAAAATTACAAAAATAGACCATGATGGAATTTTGTAAAAATATCAATACTTACATAGGAATGAGATAGCCCTTCGGGTATCTCAAATATTCGTCGCGTAAACTATTTTCAGCATCGAACTCCATCAATGAGGAGGCCAAGGACACCATAGGATCGTTTGTGCTCGGACTCCGGTAATTCATGGTAGCCAAGAAACCAAGGCAGGTAGCCTACAGCACCGGGCCATGCGAACGAGCGAACCGTGGGTGTTAGCACAAGAAAAATGAGTCTAGTTCGCTAAAATGTGCGTAATTTCCTTGTTCTGTGTCCGATTTTGATGAATTTTTTTTGTGGCGACCTAATGCATAGGAAACCACCCTCAAAATGAAATTACAAACAATAGACCATGATGGAATTTTTGAAAAAATATCAACAATTATATAGGAATGAGGTAGCCCTTCGGGTATCTCCAATATTCGACGCGCACGCTTTTTTCAGTGTCGAACTCCACCATTGAGGAGGCCAAGGACAATGTAGGATCATTCGTGCCTGGAACTCCGTATTCCATGGTAGCCAAGGAACCAAGGGAGGTATCTCACAGCACCAGGCCGTGCGAACGATCGAACCGTGGGTGTTAGAACGCGAAAAATGAGGCCAGTTCGCTAAAACGAGCGTAACTTCCTCGTTCGGTGTCTGATGTTGACGGAATTTTTTTGGTGGCGACCTAAAGCATAGAAAACCACCCTCAAAATGGGGCCAGTTCGCTAAAACGAGCGTAATTTCCTCGTTCGGTGTCCGATTTTGATGAAATTTTTTTGGTGGAGAGCTAAAGCATAGAAAACCACTGTCAAAACGAAATTACAAAAAATAGACCATGATGTAATTTTCTAAAAAATATCAACAATTATATTGGAATGAGGTAGCCCTTCGGGTATCTCCAATATTCGACGCGCACGCTATTTTCAGCGTCGAACTCCATCATTGAGGAGGCCAAGGACATAGTAGGATCGTTCGCACCCGGACTCCCAAATTTCATGGTAGCCAACGAACGAAGGGAAGTAGCCGACAGCACCTGGCCGTGCGAACGAGCGAACCGTGGGTGTTAGCACACGAAAAATTGGGCCAATTCGCTAAAACGAGCGTAATTTCCTTGTTCGGTGTCCGATTTTGATGAAATTTTTTTGGTGGCGAGCTAAAGCATAGAAAATCACCATAAAAAATTACAAAAATAGACCATGATGGAATTTTGTAAAAATATCAATACTTACATAGGAATGAGGTAGCCCTTCGGGTATCTCAAATATTCGTCGCGTACGCTATTTTCAGCATCGAACTCCATCAATGAGGAGGCCAAGGACACCATAGGATCGTTTGTGCTCGGACTCCGGTAATTCATGGTAGCCAAGAAACCAAGGCAGGTAGCCTACAGCACCGGGCCATGCGAACGAGCGAACCGTGGGTGTTAGCACAAGAAAAATGAGTCTAGTTCGCTAAAATGTGCGTAATTTCCTTGTTATGTGTCCGATTTTGATGAATTTTTTTTTGTGGCGACCTAATGCATAGGAAACCACCCTCAAAATGAAATTACAAACAATAGACCATGATGGAATTTTTGAAAAAATATCAACAATTATATAGGAATGAGGTAGCCCTTCGGGTATCTCCAATATTCGACGCGCACGCTTTTTTCAGTGTCGAACTCCACCATTGTGGAGGCCAAGGACAATGTAGGATCATTCGTGCCTGGAACTCCGTATTCCATGGTAGCCAAGGAACCAAGGGAGGTATCTCACAGCACCAGGCCGTGCGGACGATCGAACCGTGGGTGTTAGAACGCGAAAAATGAGGCCAGTTCGCTAAAACGAGCGTAACTTCCTCGTTCGGTGTCTGATGTTGACGGAATTTTTTTGGTGACGACCTAAAGCATAGAAAACCACCCTCAAAATGGGGCCAGTTCGCTAAAACGAGCGTAATTTCCTCGTTCGGTGTGCGATTTTGATGAAATTTTTTTGGTGGAGAGCTAAAGCATAGAAAACCACTGTCAAAATGAAATTACAAAAAATAGACCATGATGTAATTTTCTAAAAAATATCAACAATTATATTGGAATGAGGTAGCCCTTCGGGTATCTCCAATATTCGACGCGCACGCTATTTTCAGCGTCGAACTCCATCATTGAGGAGGCCAAGGACATAGTAGGATCGTTCGCACCCGGACTCCCAAATTTCATGGTAGCCAACGAACGAAGGGAAGTAGCCGACAGCACCTGGCCGTGCGAACGAGCGAACCGTGGGTGTTAGCACACGAAAAATTGGGCCAATTCGCTAAAACGAGCGTAATTTCCTTGTTCGGTGTCCGATTTTGATGATTTTTTTTGGTGGAGAGCTAAAGCATAGAAAACCACCATAAAAAATTA
Organism: Echinochloa phyllopogon; assembly: GCA_033239725.1. Lineage (NCBI taxonomy): Eukaryota > Viridiplantae > Streptophyta > Magnoliopsida > Poales > Poaceae > Echinochloa > Echinochloa phyllopogon. The sequence goes on from BTCW01000012.1 coordinate 64,451,739, forward strand.
CAAAAATAGACCATGATGGAATTTTGTAAAAATATCAATACTTACATAGGAATGAGATAGCCCTTCGGGTATCTCAAATATTCGTCGCGTAAACTATTTTCAGCATCGAACTCCATCAATGAGGAGGCCAAGGACACCATAGGATCGTTTGTGCTCGGACTCCGGTAATTCATGGTAGCCAAGAAACCAAGGCAGGTAGCCTACAGCACCGGGCCATGCGAACGAGCGAACCGTGGGTGTTAGCACAAGAAAAATGAGTCTAGTTCGCTAAAATGTGCGTAATTTCCTTGTTCTGTGTCCGATTTTGATGAATTTTTTTTTGTGGCGACCTAATGCATAGGAAACCACCCTCAAAATGAAATTACAAACAATAGACCATGATGGAATTTTTGAAAAAATATCAACAATTATATAGGAATGAGGTAGCCCTTCGGGTATCTCCAATATTCGACGCGCACGCTTTTTTTCAGTGTCGAACTCCACCATTGAGGAGGCCAAGGACAATGTAGGATCATTCGTGCCTGGAACTCCGTATTCCATGGTAGCCAAGGAACCAAGGGAGGTATCTCACAGCACCAGGCCGTGCGAACGATCGAACCGTGGGTGTTAGAACGCGAAAAATGAGGCCAGTTCGCTAAAACGAGCGTAACTTCCTCGTTCGGTGTCTGATGTTGACGGAATTTTTTTGGTGGCGACCTAAAGCATAGAAAACCACCCTCAAAATGGGGCCAGTTCGCTAAAACGAGCGTAATTTCCTCGTTCGGTGTCCGATTTTGATGAAATTTTTTTGGTGGAGAGCTAAAGCATAGAAAACCACTGTCAAAACGAAATTACAAAAAATAGACCATGATGTAATTTTCTAAAAAATATCAACAATTATATTGGAATGAGGTAGCCCTTCGGGTATCTCCAATATTCGACGCGCACGCTATTTTCAGCGTCGAACTCCATCATTGAGGAGGCCAAGGACATAGTAGGATCGTTCGCACCCGGACTCCCAAATTTCATGGTAGCCAACGAACGAAGGGAAGTAGCCGACAGCACCTGGCCGTGCGAACGAGCGAACCGTGGGTGTTAGCACACGAAAAATTGGGCCAATTCGCTAAAACGAGCGTAATTTCCTTGTTCGGTGTCCGATTTTGATGAAATTTTTTTGGTGGCGAGCTAAAGCATAGAAAATCACCATAAAAAATTACAAAAATAGACCATGATGGAATTTTGTAAAAATATCAATACTTACATAGGAATGAGGTAGCCCTTCGGGTATCTCAAATATTCGTCGCGTACGCTATTTTCAGCATCGAACTCCATCAATGAGGAGGCCAAGGACACCATAGGATCGTTTGTGCTCGGACTCCGGTAATTCATGGTAGCCAAGAAACCAAGGCAGGTAGCCTACAGCACCGGGCCATGCGAACGAGCGAACCGTGGGTGTTAGCACAAGAAAAATGAGTCTAGTTCGCTAAAATGTGCGTAATTTCCTTGTTATGTGTCCGATTTTGATGAATTTTTTTTTGTGGCGACCTAATGCATAGGAAACCACCCTCAAAATGAAATTACAAACAATAGACCATGATGGAATTTTTGAAAAAATATCAACAATTATATAGGAATGAGGTAGCCCTTCGGGTATCTCCAATATTCGACGCGCACGCTTTTTTCAGTGTCGAACTCCACCATTGTGGAGGCCAAGGACAATGTAGGATCATTCGTGCCTGGAACTCCGTATTCCATGGTAGCCAAGGAACCAAGGGAGGTATCTCACAGCACCAGGCCGTGCGGACGATCGAACCGTGGGTGTTAGAACGCGAAAAATGAGGCCAGTTCGCTAAAACGAGCGTAACTTCCTCGTTCGGTGTCTGATGTTGACGGAATTTTTTTGGTGACGACCTAAAGCATAGAAAACCACCCTCAAAATGGGGCCAGTTCGCTAAAACGAGCGTAATTTCCTCGTTCGGTGTGCGATTTTGATGAAATTTTTTTGGTGGAGAGCTAAAGCATAGAAAACCACTGTCAAAATGAAATTACAAAAAATAGACCATGATGTAATTTTCTAAAAAATATCAACAATTATATTGGAATGAGGTAGCCCTTCGGGTATCTCCAATATTCGACGCGCACGCTATTTTCAGCGTCGAACTCCATCATTGAGGAGGCCAAGGACATAGTAGGATCGTTCGCACCCGGACTCCCAAATTTCATGGTAGCCAACGAACGAAGGGAAGTAGCCGACAGCACCTGGCCGTGCGAACGAGCGAACCGTGGGTGTTAGCACACGAAAAATTGGGCCAATTCGCTAAAACGAGCGTAATTTCCTTGTTCGGTGTCCGATTTTGATGATTTTTTTTGGTGGAGAGCTAAAGCATAGAAAACCACCATAAAAAATTACAAAAATAGACCATGATGGAATTTTGTAAAAATATCAATACTTACATAGGAATGAGGTAGCCCTTCGGGTATCTCAAATATTCGTCGCGTACGCTATTTTCAGCATCGAACTCCATCAATGAGGAGGCCAAGGACACCATAGGATCGTTTGTGCTCGGACTCCGGTAATTCATGGTAGCCAAGAAACCAAGGCAGGTAGCCTACAGCACCGGGCCATGCGAACGAGCGAACCGTGGGTGTTAGCACAAGAAAAATGAGTCTAGTTCGCTAAAATGTGCGTAATTTCCTTGTTCTGTGTCCGATTTTGATGAATTTTTTTTTGTGGCGACCTAATGCATAGGAAACCACCCTCAAAATGAAATTACAAACAATAGACCATGATGGAATTTTTGAAAAAATATCAACAATTATATAGGAATGAGGTAGCCCTTCGGGTATCTCCAATATTCGACGCGCACGCTTTTTTCAGTGTCGAACTCCACCATTGAGGAGGCCAAGGACAATGTAGGATCATTCGTGCCTGGAACTCCGTATTCCATGGTAGCCAAGGAACCAAGGGAGGTATCTCACAGCACCAGGCCGTGCGAACGATCGAACCGTGGGTGTTAGAACGCGAAAAATGAGGCCAGTTCGCTAAAACGAGCGTAACTTCCTCGTTCGGTGTCTGATGTTGACGGAATTTTTTTGGTGGCGACCTAAAGCATAGAAAACCACCCTCAAAATGGGGCCAGTTCGCTAAAAAGAGCGTAATTTCCTCGTTCGGTGTCCGATTTTGATGAAATTTTTTTGGTGGAGAGCTAAAGCATAGAAAACCACTGTCAAAACGAAATTACAAAAAATAGACCATGATGTAATTTTCTAAAAAATATCAACAATTATATTGGAATGAGGTAGCCCTTCGGGTATCTCCAATATTCGACGCGCACGCTATTTTCAGCGTCGAACTCCATCATTGAGGAGGCCAAGGACATAGTAGGATCGTTCGCACCCGGACTCCCAAATTTCATGGTAGCCAACGAACGAAGGGAAGTAGCCGACAGCACCTGGCCGTGCGAACGAGCGAACCGTGGGTGTTAGCACACGAAAAATTGGGCCAATTCGCTAAAACGAGCGTAATTTCCTTGTTCGGTGTCCGATTTTGATGAAATTTTTTTGGTGGCGAGCTAATGCATAGAAAATCACCATAAAAAATTACAAAAATAGACCATGATGGAATTTTGTAAAAATATCAATACTTACATAGGAATGAGGTAGCCCTTCGGGTATCTCAAATATTCGTCGCGTACGCTATTTTCAGCATCGAACTCCATCAATGAGGAGGCCAAGGACACCATAGGATCGTTTGTGCTCGGACTCCGGTAATTCATGGTAGCCAAGAAACCAAGGCAGGTAGCCTACAGCACCGGGCCATGCGAACGAGCGAACCGTGGGTGTTAGCACAAGAAAAATGAGTCTAGTTCGCTAAAATGTGCGTAATTTCCTTGTTATGTGTCCGATTTTGATGAATTTTTTTTTGTGGCGACCTAATGCATAGGAAACCACCCTCAAAATGAAATTACAAACAATAGACCATGATGGAATTTTTGAAAAAATATCAACAATTATATAGGAATGAGGTAGCCCTTCGGGTATCTCCAATATTCGACGCGCACGCTTTTTTCAGTGTCGAACTCCACCATTGTGGAGGCCAAGGACAATGTAGGATCATTCGTGCCTGGAACTCCGTATTCCATGGTAGCCAAGGAACCAAGGGAGGTATCTCACAGCACCAGGCCGTGCGGACGATCGAACCGTGGGTGTTAGAACGCGAAAAATGAGGCCAGTTCGCTAAAACGAGCGTAACTTCCTCGTTCGGTGTCTGATGTTGACGGAATTTTTTTGGTGACGACCTAAAGCATAGAAAACCACCCTCAAAATGGGGCCAGTTCGCTAAAACGAGCGTAATTTCCTCGTTCGGTGTGCGATTTTGATGAAATTTTTTTGGTGGAGAGCTAAAGCATAGAAAACCACTGTCAAAATGAAATTACAAAAAATAGACCATGATGTAATTTTCTAAAAAATATCAACAATTATATTGGAATGAGGTAGCCCTTCGGGTATCTCCAATATTCGACGCGCACGCTATTTTCAGCGTCGAACTCCATCATTGAGGAGGCCAAGGACATAGTAGGATCGTTCGCACCCGGACTCCCAAATTTCATGGTAGCCAACGAACGAAGGGAAGTAGCCGACAGCACCTGGCCGTGCGAACGAGCGAACCGTGGGTGTTAGCACACGAAAAATTGGGCCAATTCGCTAAAACGAGCGTAATTTCCTTGTTCGGTGTCCGATTTTGATGAAATTTTTTTGGTGGCGAGCTAAAACATAGAAAATCACCATAAAAAATTACAAAAATAGACCATGATGGAATTTTGTAAAAATATCAATACTTACATAGGAATGAGGTAGCCCTTCGGGTATCTCAAATATTCGTCGCGTACGCTATTTTCAGCATCGAACTCCATCAATGAGGAGGCCAAGGACACCATAGGATCGTTTGTGCTCGGACTCCGGTAATTCATGGTAGCCAAGAAACCAAGGCAGGTAGCCTACAGCACCGGGCCATGCGAACGAGCGAACCGTGGGTGTTAGCACAAGAAAAATGAGTCTAGTTCGCTAAAATGTGCGTAATTTCCTTGTTCTGTGTCCGATTTTGATGAATTTTTTTTTGTGGCGACCTAATGCATAGGAAACCACCCTCAAAATGAAATTACAAACAATAGACCATGATGGAATTTTTGAAAAAATATCAACAATTATATAGGAATGAGGTAGCCCTTCGGGTATCTCCAATATTCGACGCGCACGCTTTTTTCAGTGTCGAACTCCACCATTGAGGAGGCCAAGGACAATGTAGGATCATTCGTGCCTGGAACTCCGTATTCCATGGTAGCCAAGGAACCAAGGGAGGTATCTCACAGCACCAGGCCGTGCGGACGATCGAACCGTGGGTGTTAGAACGCGAAAAATGAGGCCAGTTCGCTAAAACGAGCGTAACTTCCTCGTTCGGTGTCTGATGTTGACGGAATTTTTTTGGTGACGACCTAAAGCATAGAAAACCACCCTCAAAATGGGGCCAGTTCGCTAAAACGAGCGTAATTTCCTCGTTCGGTGTGCGATTTTGATGAAATTTTTTTGGTGGAGAGCTAAAGCATAGAAAACCACTGTCAAAATGAAATTACAAAAAATAGACCATGATGTAATTTTCTAAAAAATATCAACAATTATATTGGAATGAGGTAGCCCTTCGGGTATCGCCAATATTCGACGCGCACGCTATTTTCAGCGTCGAACTCCATCATTGAGGAGGCCAAGGACATAGTAGGATCGTTCACACCCGGACTCCCATATTTCATGGTAGTCAACGAATGAAGAGAAGTAGCCGACAGCACCTGGCCGTGCGAACGAGCGAACCGTGGGTGTTAGCACACGAAAAATTGGGCCAATTCGCTAAAACGAGCGTAATTTCCTTCTTCGGTGTCCGATTTTGATGAATTTTTTTTTGGTGGAGAGCTAAAGCATAGAAAACCACCATAAAAAATTACAAAAATAGACCATGATGGAATTTTGTAAAAATATCAATACTTACATAGGAATGAGGTAGCCCTTCGGGTATCTCAAATATTCGTCGCGTACGCTATTTTCAGCATCGAACTCCATCAATGAGGAGGCCAAGGACACCATAGGATCGTTTGTGCTCGGACTCCGGTAATTCATGCTATCCAAGAAACCAAGGCAGGTAGCCTACAGCACCGGGCCATGCGAACGAGCGAACCGTGGGTGTTAGCACAAGAAAAATGAGTCTAGTTCGCTAAAATGTGCGTAATTTCCTTGTTCTGTGTCCGATTTTGATGAATTTTTTTTTGTGGCGACCTAATGCATAGGAAACCACCCTCAAAACGAAATTACAAACAATAGACCATGATGGAATTTTTGAAAAAATATCAACAATTATATAGGAATGAGGTAGCCCTTCGGGTATCTCCAATATTCGACGCGCACGCTATTTTCAGCGTCGAACTCCATCATTGAGGAGGCCAAGGACATAGTAGGATCGTTCACACCCGGACTCCCATATTTCATGGTAGTCAACGAACGAAGGAACCGTGGGTGTTAGCACACGAAAATTTGGGCCAATTCGCTAAAACGAGCGTAATTTCCTTGTTCGGTGTCCGATTTTGATGAATTTTTTTTTGGTGGAGAGCTAAAGCATAGAAAACCACCATAAAAAATTACAAAAATAGACCATGATGGAATTTTGTAAAAATATCAATACTTACATAGGAATGAGGTAGCCCTTCGGGTATCTCAAATATTCGTCGCGTACGCTATTTTCAGCATCGAACTCCATCAATGAGGAGGCCAAGGACACCATAGGATCGTTTGTGCTCGGACTCCAGTAATTCATGGTAGCCAAGAAACCAAGGCAGGTAGCCTACAGCACCGGGCCATGCGAACGAGCGAACCGTGGGTGTTAGCCCAAGAAAAATGAGTCTAGTTCGCTAAAATGTGCGTAATTTCCTTGTTCTGTGTCCGATTTTGATGAATTTTTTTTGGTGGCGACCTAATGCATAGGAAACCACCCTCAAAACGAAATTACAAACAATAGACCATGATGGAATTTTTGAAAAAATATCAACAATTATATAGGAATGAGGTAGCCCTTCGGGTATCTCCAATATTCGACGCGCACGCTTTTTTCAGCGTCGAACTCCACCATTGAGGAGGCCAAGGACAATGTAGGATCATTCATGCCTGGAACTCCGTATTCCATGGTAGCCAAGGAACCGAGGGAGGTATCTGACAGCACCAGGCCGTGCGAACGATCGAACCGTGGGTGTTAGAACACGAAAAATGAGGCCAGTTCGCTAAAACGAGCGTAACTTCCTCGTTCGGTGTCTGATGTTGACGGAATTTTTTTGGTGGTGACCTAAAGCATAGAAAACCACCCTCAAAATGGGGCCAGTTCGCTAAAACGAGCGTAATTTCCTCGTTCGGTGTCCGATTTTGATGAAATTTTTTTGGTGGAGAGCTAAAGCATAGAAAACCACCCTCAAAATGGGGCCAGTTCGCTAAAACGAGCGTAATTTCCTCGTTCGGTGTCCGATTTTGATGAAATTTTTTTGGTGGAGAGCTAAAGCATAGAAAACCACTGTCAAAACGAAATTACAAAAAATAGACCATGATGTAATTTTCGAAAAAATATCAACAATTATATTGGAATGAGGTAGCCCTTCGGGTATCTCCAATATTCGACGCGCACGCTATTTTCAGCGTCGAACTCCATCATTGACGAGGCCAAGGACATAGTAGGATCGTTTACACCCGGACTCCCATATTTCATGGTAGTCAACGAACGAAGAGAAGTAGCCGACAGCACCTGGCCGTGCGAACGAGCGAACCGTGGGTGTTAGCACACGAAAAATTGGGCCAATTCGCTAAAACGAGCGTAATTTCCTTGTTCGGTGTCCGATTTTGATGATTTTTTTTTGGTGGAGAGCTAAAGCATAGAAAATCACCATAAAAAATTACAAAAATAGACCATGATGGAATTTTGTAAAAATATCAATACTTACATAGGAATGAGATAGCCCTTCGGGTATCTCAAATATTCGTCGCGTACGCTATTTTCAGCATCGAACTCCATCAATGAGGAGGCCAAGGACACCATAGGATCGTTTGTGCTCGGACTCCGGTAATTCATGGTAGCCAAGAAACCAAGGCAGGTAGCCTACAGCACCGGGCCATGCGAACGAGCGAACCGTGGGTGTTAGCACAAGAAAAATGAGTCTAGTTCGCTAAAATGTGCGTAATTTCCTTGTTCTGTGTCCGATTTTGATGAATTTTTTTTGTGGCGACCTAATGCATAGGAAACCACCCTCAAAATGAAATTACAAACAATAGACCATGATGGAATTTTTGAAAAAATATCAACAATTATATAGGAATGAGGTAGCCCTTCGGGTATCTCCAATATTCGACGCGCACGCTTTTTTCAGTGTCGAACTCCACCATTGAGGAGGCCAAGGACAATGTAGGATCATTCGTGCCTGGAACTCCGTATTCCATGGTAGCCAAGGAACCAAGGGAGGTATCTCACAGCACCAGGCCGTGCGGACGATCGAACCGTGGGTGTTAGAACGCGAAAAATGAGGCCAGTTCGCTAAAACGAGCGTAACTTCCTCGTTCGGTGTCTGATGTTGACGGAATTTTTTTGGTGACGACCTAAAGCATAGAAAACCACCCTCAAAATGGGGCCAGTTCGCTAAAACGAGCGTAATTTCCTCGTTCGGTGTGCGATTTTGATGAAATTTTTTTGGTGGAGAGCTAAAGCATAGAAAACCACTGTCAAAATGAAATTACAAAAAATAGACCATGATGTAATTTTCTAAAAAATATCAACAATTATATTGGAATGAGGTAGCCCTTCGGGTATCGCCAATATTCGACGCGCACGCTATTTTCAGCGTCGAACTCCATCATTGAGGAGGCCAAGGACATAGTAGGATCGTTCACACCCGGACTCCCATATTTCATGGTAGTCAACGAATGAAGAGAAGTAGCCGACAGCACCTGGCCGTGCGAACGAGCGAACCGTGGGTGTTAGCACACGAAAAATTGGGCCAATTCGCTAAAACGAGCGTAATTTCCTTCTTCGGTGTCCGATTTTGATGAATTTTTTTTTGGTGGAGAGCTAAAGCATAGAAAACCACCATAAAAAATTACAAAAATAGACCATGATGGAATTTTGTAAAAATATCAATACTTACATAGGAATGAGGTAGCCCTTCGGGTATCTCAAATATTCGTCGCGTACGCTATTTTCAGCATCGAACTCCATCAATGAGGAGGCCAAGGACACCATAGGATCGTTTGTGCTCGGACTCCGGTAATTCATGGTATCCAAGAAACCAAGGCAGGTAGCCTACAGCACCGGGCCATGCGAACGAGCGAACCGTGGGTGTTAGCACAAGAAAAATGAGTCTAGTTCGCTAAAATGTGCGTAATTTCCTTGTTCTGTGTCCGATTTTGATGAATTTTTTTTTGTGGCGACCTAATGCATAGGAAACCACCCTCAAAACGAAATTACAAACAATAGACCATGATGGAATTTTTGAAAAAATATCAACAATTATATAGGAATGAGGTAGCCCTTCGGGTATCTCCAATATTCGACGCGCACGCTATTTTCAGCGTCGAACTCCATCATTGAGGAGGCCAAGGACATAGTAGGATCGTTCACACCCGGACTCCCATATTTCATGGTAGTCAACGAACGAAGGAACCGTGGGTGTTAGCACACGAAAATTTGGGCCAATTCGCTAAAACGAGCGTAATTTCCTTGTTCGGTGTCCGATTTTGATGAATTTTTTTTTGGTGGAGAGCTAAAGCATAGAAAACCACCATAAAAAATTACAAAAATAGACCATGATGGAATTTTGTAAAAATATCAATACTTACATAGGAATGAGGTAGCCCTTCGGGTATCTCAAATATTCGTCGCGTACGCTATTTTCAGCATCGAACTCCATCAATGAGGAGGCCAAGGACACCATAGGATCGTTTGTGCTCGGACTCCAGTAATTCATGGTAGCCAAGAAACCAAGGCAGGTAGCCTACAGCACCGGGCCATGCGAACGAGCGAACCGTGGGTGTTAGCCCAAGAAAAATGAGTCTAGTTCGCTAAAATGTGCGTAATTTCCTTGTTCTGTGTCCGATTTTGATGAATTTTTTTTGGTGGCGACCTAATGCATAGGAAACCACCCTCAAAACGAAATTACAAACAATAGACCATGATGGAATTTTTGAAAAAATATCAACAATTATATAGGAATGAGGTAGCCCTTCGGGTATCTCCAATATTCGACGCGCACGCTTTTTTCAGCGTCGAACTCCACCATTGAGGAGGCCAAGGACAATGTAGGATCATTCATGCCTGGAACTCCGTATTCCATGGTAGCCAAGGAACCGAGGGAGGTATCTGACAGCACCAGGCCGTGCGAACGATCGAACCGTGGGTGTTAGAACACGAAAAATGAGGCCAGTTCGCTAAAACGAGCGTAACTTCCTCGTTCGGTGTCTGATGTTGACGGAATTTTTTTGGTGGTGACCTAAAGCATAGAAAACCACCCTCAAAATGGGGCCAGTTCGCTAAAACGAGCGTAATTTCCTCGTTCGGTGTCCGATTTTGATGAAATTTTTTTGGTGGAGAGCTAAAGCATAGAAAACCACCCTCAAAATGGGGCCAGTTCGCTAAAACGAGCGTAATTTCCTCGTTCGGTGTCCGATTTTGATGAAATTTTTTTGGTGGAGAGCTAAAGCATAGAAAACCACTGTCAAAACGAAATTACAAAAAATAGACCATGATGTAATTTTCGAAAAAATATCAACAATTATATTGGAATGAGGTAGCCCTTCGGGTATCTCCAATATTCGACGCGCACGCTATTTTCAGCGTCGAACTCCATCATTGACGAGGCCAAGGACATAGTAGGATCGTTTACACCCGGACTCCCATATTTCATGGTAGTCAACGAACGAAGAGAAGTAGCCGACAGCACCTGGCCGTGCGAACGAGCGAACCGTGGGTGTTAGCACACGAAAAATTGGGCCAATTCGCTAAAACGAGCGTAATTTCCTTGTTCGGTGTCCGATTTTGATGATTTTTTTTTGGTGGAGAGCTAAAGCATAGAAAATCACCATAAAAAATTACAAAAATAGACCATGATGGAATTTTGTAAAAATATCAATACTTACATAGGAATGAGATAGCCCTTCGGGTATCTCAAATATTCGTCGCGTACGCTATTTTCAGCATCGAACTCCATCAATGAGGAGGCCAAGGACACCATAGGATCGTTTGTGCTCGGACTCCGGTAATTCATGGTAGCCAAGAAACCAAGGCAGGTAGCCTACAGCACCGGGCCATGCGAACGAGCGAACCGTGGGTGTTAGCACAAGAAAAATGAGTCTAGTTCGCTAAAATGTGCGTAATTTCCTTGTTCTGTGTCCGATTTTGATGAATTTTTTTTTGTGGCGACCTAATGCATAGGAAACCACCCTCAAAATGAAATTACAAACAATAGACCATGATGGAATTTTTGAAAAAATATCAACAATTATATAGGAATGAGGTAGCCCTTCGGGTATCTCCAATATTCGACGCGCACGCTTTTTTCAGTGTCGAACTCCACCATTGAGGAGGCCAAGGACAATGTAGGATCATTCGTGCCTGGAACTCCGTATTCCATGGTAGCCAAGGAACCAAGGGAGGTATCTCACAGCACCAGGCCGTGCGGACGATCGAACCGTGGGTGTTAGAACGCGAAAAATGAGGCCAGTTCGCTAAAACGAGCGTAACTTCCTCGTTCGGTGTCTGATGTTGACGGAATTTTTTTGGTGACGACCTAAAGCATAGAAAACCACCCTCAAAATGGGGCCAGTTCGCTAAAACGAGCGTAATTTCCTCGTTCGGTGTGCGATTTTGATGAAATTTTTTTGGTGGAGAGCTAAAGCATAGAAAACCACTGTCAAAATGAAATTACAAAAAATAGACCATGATGTAATTTTCTAAAAAATATCAACAATTATATTGGAATGAGGTAGCCCTTCGGGTATCGCCAATATTCGACGCGCACGCTATTTTCAGCGTCGAACTCCATCATTGAGGAGGCCAAGGACATAGTAGGATCGTTCACACCCGGACTCCCATATTTCATGGTAGTCAACGAATGAAGAGAAGTAGCCGACAGCACCTGGCCGTGCGAACGAGCGAACCGTGGGTGTTAGCACACGAAAAATTGGGCCAATTCGCTAAAACGAGCGTAATTTCCTTCTTCGGTGTCCGATTTTGATGAATTTTTTTTTGGTGGAGAGCTAAAGCATAGAAAACCACCATAAAAAATTACAAAAATAGACCATGATGGAATTTTGTAAAAATATCAATACTTACATAGGAATGAGGTAGCCCTTCGGGTATCTCAAATATTCGTCGCGTACGCTATTTTCAGCATCGAACTCCATCAATGAGGAGGCCAAGGACACCATAGGATCGTTTGTGCTCGGACTCCGGTAATTCATGGTATCCAAGAAACCAAGGCAGGTAGCCTACAGCACCGGGCCATGCGAACGAGCGAACCGTGGGTGTTAGCACAAGAAAAATGAGTCTAGTTCGCTAAAATGTGCGTAATTTCCTTGTTCTGTGTCCGATTTTGATGAATTTTTTTTTGTGGCGACCTAATGCATAGGAAACCACCCTCAAAACGAAATTACAAACAATAGACCATGATGGAATTTTTGAAAAAATATCAACAATTATATAGGAATGAGGTAGCCCTTCGGGTATCTCCAATATTCGACGCGCACGCTATTTTCAGCGTCGAACTCCATCATTGAGGAGGCCAAGGACATAGTAGGATCGTTCACACCCGGACTCCCATATTTCATGGTAGTCAACGAACGAAGGAACCGTGGGTGTTAGCACACGAAAATTTGGGCCAATTCGCTAAAACGAGCGTAATTTCCTTGTTCGGTGTCCGATTTTGATGAATTTTTTTTTGGTGGAGAGCTAAAGCATAGAAAACCACCATAAAAAATTACAAAAATAGACCATGATGGAATTTTGTAAAAATATCAATACTTACATAGGAATGAGGTAGCCCTTCGGGTATCTCAAATATTCGTCGCGTACGCTATTTTCAGCATCGAACTCCATCAATGAGGAGGCCAAGGACACCATAGGATCGTTTGTGCTCGGACTCCAGTAATTCATGGTAGCCAAGAAACCAAGGCAGGTAGCCTACAGCACCGGGCCATGCGAACGAGCGAACCGTGGGTGTTAGCCCAAGAAAAATGAGTCTAGTTCGCTAAAATGTGCGTAATTTCCTTGTTCTGTGTCCGATTTTGATGAATTTTTTTTGGTGGCGACCTAATGCATAGGAAACCACCCTCAAAACGAAATTACAAACAATAGACCATGATGGAATTTTTGAAAAAATATCAACAATTATATAGGAATGAGGTAGCCCTTCGGGTATCTCCAATATTCGACGCGCACGCTTTTTTCAGCGTCGAACTCCACCATTGAGGAGGCCAAGGACAATGTAGGATCATTCATGCCTGGAACTCCGTATTCCATGGTAGCCAAGGAACCGAGGGAGGTATCTGACAGCACCAGGCCGTGCGAACGATCGAACCGTGGGTGTTAGAACACGAAAAATGAGGCCAGTTCGCTAAAACGAGCGTAACTTCCTCGTTCGGTGTCTGATGTTGACGGAATTTTTTTGGTGGTGACCTAAAGCATAGAAAACCACCCTCAAAATGGGGCCAGTTCGCTAAAACGAGCGTAATTTCCTCGTTCGGTGTCCGATTTTGATGAAATTTTTTTGGTGGAGAGCTAAAGCATAGAAAACCACCCTCAAAATGGGGCCAGTTCGCTAAAACGAGCGTAATTTCCTCGTTCGGTGTCCGATTTTGATGAAATTTTTTTGGTGGAGAGCTAAAGCATAGAAAACCACTGTCAAAACGAAATTACAAAAAATAGACCATGATGTAATTTTCGAAAAAATATCAACAATTATATTGGAATGAGGTAGCCCTTCGGGTATCTCCAATATTCGACGCGCACGCTATTTTCAGCGTCGAACTCCATCATTGACGAGGCCAAGGACATAGTAGGATCGTTTACACCCGGACTCCCATATTTCATGGTAGTCAACGAACGAAGAGAAGTAGCCGACAGCACCTGGCCGTGCGAACGAGCGAACCGTGGGTGTTAGCACACGAAAAATTGGGCCAATTCGCTAAAACGAGCGTAATTTCCTTGTTCGGTGTCCGATTTTGATGATTTTTTTTTGGTGGAGAGCTAAAGCATAGAAAATCACCATAAAAAATTACAAAAATAGACCATGATGGAATTTTGTAAAAATATCAATACTTACATAGGAATGAGATAGCCCTTCGGGTATCTCAAATATTCGTCGCGTACGCTATTTTCAGCATCGAACTCCATCAATGAGGAGGCCAAGGACACCATAGGATCGTTTGTGCTCGGACTCCGGTAATTCATGGTAGCCAAGAAACCAAGGCAGGTAGCCTACAGCACCGGGCCATGCGAACGAGCGAACCGTGGGTGTTAGCACAAGAAAAATGAGTCTAGTTCGCTAAAATGTGCGTAATTTCCTTGTTCTGTGTCCGATTTTGATGAATTTTTTTTGTGGCGACCTAATGCATAGGAAACCACCCTCAAAATGAAATTACAAACAATAGACCATGATGGAATTTTTGAAAAAATATCAACAATTATATAGGAATGAGGTAGCCCTTCGGGTATCTCCAATATTCGACGCGCACGCTTTTTTCAGTGTCGAACTCCACCATTGAGGAGGCCAAGGACAATGTAGGATCATTCGTGCCTGGAACTCCGTATTCCATGGTAGCCAAGGAACCAAGGGAGGTATCTCACAGCACCAGGCCGTGCGGACGATCGAACCGTGGGTGTTAGAACGCGAAAAATGAGGCCAGTTCGCTAAAACGAGCGTAACTTCCTCGTTCGGTGTCTGATGTTGACGGAATTTTTTTGGTGACGACCTAAAGCATAGAAAACCACCCTCAAAATGGGGCCAGTTCGCTAAAACGAGCGTAATTTCCTCGTTCGGTGTGCGATTTTGATGAAATTTTTTTGGTGGAGAGCTAAAGCATAGAAAACCACTGTCAAAATGAAATTACAAAAAATAGACCATGATGTAATTTTCTAAAAAATATCAACAATTATATTGGAATGAGGTAGCCCTTCGGGTATCTCCAATATTCGACGCGCACGCTATTTTCAGCGTCGAACTCCATCATTGAGGAGGCCAAGGACATAGTAGGATCGTTCGCACCCGGACTCCCAAATTTCATGGTAGCCAACGAACGAAGGGAAGTAGCCGACAGCACCTGGCCGTGCGAACGAGCGAACCGTGGGTGTTAGCACACGAAAAATTGGGCCAATTCGCTAAAACGAGCGTAATTTCCTTGTTCGGTGTCCGATTTTGATGAAATTTTTTTGGTGGCGAGCTAAAACATAGAAAATCACCATAAAAAATTACAAAAATAGACCATGATGGAATTTTGTAAAAATATCAATACTTACATAGGAATGAGGTAGCCCTTCGGGTATCTCAAATATTCGTCGCGTACGCTATTTTCAGCATCGAACTCCATCAATGAGGAGGCCAAGGACACCATAGGATCGTTTGTGCTCGGACTCCGGTAATTCATGGTAGCCAAGAAACCAAGGCAGGTAGCCTACAGCACCGGGCCATGCGAACGAGCGAACCGTGGGTGTTAGCACAAGAAAAATGAGTCTAGTTCGCTAAAATGTGCGTAATTTCCTTGTTCTGTGTCCGATTTTGATGAATTTTTTTTTGTGGCGACCTAATGCATAGGAAACCACCCTCAAAATGAAATTACAAACAATAGACCATGATGGAATTTTTGAAAAAATATCAACAATTATATAGGAATGAGGTAGCCCTTCGGGTATCTCCAATATTCGACGCGCACGCTTTTTTCAGTGTCGAACTCCACCATTGAGGAGGCCAAGGACAATGTAGGATCATTCGTGCCTGGAACTCCGTATTCCATGGTAGCCAAGGAACCAAGGGAGGTATCTCACAGCACCAGGCCGTGCGGACGATCGAACCGTGGGTGTTAGAACGCGAAAAATGAGGCCAGTTCGCTAAAACGAGCGTAACTTCCTCGTTCGGTGTCTGATGTTGAAGGAATTTTTTTGGTGACGACCTAAAGCATAGAAAACCACCCTCAAAATGGGGCCAGTTCGCTAAAACGAGCGTAATTTCCTCGTTCGGTGTGCGATTTTGATGAAATTTTTTTGGTGGAGAGCTAAAGCATAGAAAACCACTGTCAAAATGAAATTACAAAAAATAGACCATGATGTAATTTTCTAAAAAATATCAACAATTATATTGGAATGAGGTAGCCCTTCGGGTATCTCCAATATTCGACGCGCACGCTATTTTCAGCGTCGAACTCCATCATTGAGGAGGCCAAGGACATAGTAGGATCGTTCGCACCCGGACTCCCAAATTTCATGGTAGCCAACGAACGAAGGGAAGTAGCCGACAGCACCTGGCCGTGCGAACGAGCGAACCGTGGGTGTTAGCACACGAAAAATTGGGCCAATTCGCTAAAACGAGCGTAATTTCCTTGTTCGGTGTCCGATTTTGATGAAATTTTTTTGGTGGCGAGCTAAAACATAGAAAATCACCATAAAAAATTACAAAAATAGACCATGATGGAATTTTGTAAAAATATCAATACTTACATAGGAATGAGGTAGCCCTTCGGGTATCTCAAATATTCGTCGCGTACGCTATTTTCAGCATCGAACTCCATCAATGAGGAGGCCAAGGACACCATAGGATCGTTTGTGCTCGGACTCCGGTAATTCATGGTAGCCAAGAAACCAAGGCAGGTAGCCTACAGCACCGGGCCATGCGAACGAGCGAACCGTGGGTGTTAGCACAAGAAAAATGAGTCTAGTTCGCTAAAATGTGCGTAATTTCCTTGTTCTGTGTCCGATTTTGATGAATTTTTTTTTGTGGCGACCTAATGCATAGGAAACCACCCTCAAAATGAAATTACAAACAATAGACCATGATGGAATTTTTGAAAAAATATCAACAATTATATAGGAATGAGGTAGCCCTTCGGGTATCTCCAATATTCGACGCGCACGCTTTTTTCAGTGTCGAACTCCACCATTGAGGAGGCCAAGGACAATGTAGGATCATTCGTGCCTGGAACTCCGTATTCCATGGTAGCCAAGGAACCAAGGGAGGTATCTCACAGCACCAGGCCGTGCGGACGATCGAACCGTGGGTGTTAGAACGCGAAAAATGAGGCCAGTTCGCTAAAACGAGCGTAACTTCCTCGTTCGGTGTCTGATGTTGACGGAATTTTTTTGGTGACGACCTAAAGCATAGAAAACCACCCTCAAAATGGGGCCAGTTCGCTAAAACGAGCGTAATTTCCTCGTTCGGTGTGCGATTTTGATGAAATTTTTTTGGTGGAGAGCTAAAGCATAGAAAACCACTGTCAAAATGAAATTACAAAAAATAGACCATGATGTAATTTTCTAAAAAATATCAACAATTATATTGGAATGAGGTAGCCCTTCGGGTATCGCCAATATTCGACGCGCACGCTATTTTCAGCGTCGAACTCCATCATTGAGGAGGCCAAGGACATAGTAGGATCGTTCACACCCGGACTCCCATATTTCATGGTAGTCAACGAATGAAGAGAAGTAGCCGACAGCACCTGGCCGTGCGAACGAGCGAACCGTGGGTGTTAGCACACGAAAAATTGGGCCAATTCGCTAAAACGAGCGTAATTTCCTTCTTCGGTGTCCGATTTTGATGAATTTTTTTTTTGGTGGAGAGCTAAAGCATAGAAAACCACCATAAAAAATTACAAAAATAGACCATGATGGAATTTTGTAAAAATATCAATACTTACATAGGAATGAGGTAGCCCTTCGGGTATCTCAAATATTCGTCGCGTACGCTATTTTCAGCATCGAACTCCATCAATGAGGAGGCCAAGGACACCATAGGATCGTTTGTGCTCGGACTCCGGTAATTCATGGTATCCAAGAAACCAAGGCAGGTAGCCTACAGCACCGGGCCATGCGAACGAGCGAACCGTGGGTGTTAGCACAAGAAAAATGAGTCTAGTTCGCTAAAATGTGCGTAATTTCCTTGTTCTGTGTCCGATTTTGATGAATTTTTTTTTGTGGCGACCTAATGCATAGGAAACCACCCTCAAAACGAAATTACAAACAATAGACCATGATGGAATTTTTGAAAAAATATCAACAATTATATAGGAATGAGGTAGCCCTTCGGGTATCTCCAATATTCGACGCGCACGCTATTTTCAGCGTCGAACTCCATCATTGAGGAGGCCAAGGACATAGTAGGATCGTTCACACCCGGACTCCCATATTTCATGGTAGTCAACGAACGAAGGAACCGTGGGTGTTAGCACACGAAAATTTGGGCCAATTCGCTAAAACGAGCGTAATTTCCTTGTTCGGTGTCCGATTTTGATGAATTTTTTTTTGGTGGAGAGCTAAAGCATAGAAAACCACCATAAAAAATTACAAAAATAGACCATGATGGAATTTTGTAAAAATATCAATACTTACATAGGAATGAGGTAGCCCTTCGGGTATCTCAAATATTCGTCGCGTACGCTATTTTCAGCATCGAACTCCATCAATGAGGAGGCCAAGGACACCATAGGATCGTTTGTGCTCGGACTCCAGTAATTCATGGTAGCCAAGAAACCAAGGCAGGTAGCCTACAGCACCGGGCCATGCGAACGAGCGAACCGTGGGTGTTAGCCCAAGAAAAATGAGTCTAGTTCGCTAAAATGTGCGTAATTTCCTTGTTCTGTGTCCGATTTTGATGAATTTTTTTTGGTGGCGACCTAATGCATAGGAAACCACCCTCAAAACGAAATTACAAACAATAGACCATGATGGAATTTTTGAAAAAATATCAACAATTATATAGGAATGAGGTAGCCCTTCGGGTATCTCCAATATTCGACGCGCACGCTTTTTTCAGCGTCGAACTCCACCATTGAGGAGGCCAAGGACAATGTAGGATCATTCATGCCTGGAACTCCGTATTCCATGGTAGCCAAGGAACCGAGGGAGGTATCTGACAGCACCAGGCCGTGCGAACGATCGAACCGTGGGTGTTAGAACACGAAAAATGAGGCCAGTTCGCTAAAACGAGCGTAACTTCCTCGTTCGGTGTCTGATGTTGACGGAATTTTTTTGGTGGTGACCTAAAGCATAGAAAACCACCCTCAAAATGGGGCCAGTTCGCTAAAACGAGCGTAACTTCCTCGTTCGGTGTCCGATTTTGATGAAATTTTTTTGGTGGAGAGCTAAAGCATAGAAAACCACCCTCAAAATGGGGCCAGTTCGCTAAAACGAGCGTAATTTCCTCGTTCGGTGTCCGATTTTGATGAAATTTTTTTGGTGGAGAGCTAAAGCATAGAAAACCACTGTCAAAACGAAATTACAAAAAATAGACCATGATGTAATTTTCGAAAAAATATCAACAATTATATTGGAATGAGGTAGCCCTTCGGGTATCTCCAATATTCGACGCGCACGCTATTTTCAGCGTCGAACTCCATCATTGACGAGGCCAAGGACATAGTAGGATCGTTTACACCCGGACTCCCATATTTCATGGTAGTCAACGAACGAAGAGAAGTAGCCGACAGCACCTGGCCGTGCGAACGAGCGAACCGTGGGTGTTAGCACACGAAAAATTGGGCCAATTCGCTAAAACGAGCGTAATTTCCTTGTTCGGTGTCCGATTTTGATGATTTTTTTTTGGTGGAGAGCTAAAGCATAGAAAATCACCATAAAAAATTACAAAAATAGACCATGATGGAATTTTGTAAAAATATCAATACTTACATAGGAATGAGATAGCCCTTCGGGTATCTCAAATATTCGTCGCGTACGCTATTTTCAGCATCGAACTCCATCAATGAGGAGGCCAAGGACACCATAGGATCGTTTGTGCTCGGACTCCGGTAATTCATGGTAGCCAAGAAACCAAGGCAGGTAGCCTACAGCACCGGGCCATGCGAACGAGCGAACCGTGGGTGTTAGCACAAGAAAAATGAGTCTAGTTCGCTAAAATGTGCGTAATTTCCTTGTTCTGTGTCCGATTTTGATGAATTTTTTTTTGTGGCGACCTAATGCATAGGAAACCACCCTCAAAATGAAATTACAAACAATAGACCATGATGGAATTTTTGAAAAAATATCAACAATTATATAGGAATGAGGTAGCCCTTCGGGTATCTCCAATATTCGACGCGCACGCTTTTTTCAGTGTCGAACTCCACCATTGAGGAGGCCAAGGACAATGTAGGATCATTCGTGCCTGGAACTCCATATTCCATGGTAGCCAAGGAACCAAGGGAGGTATCTCACAGCACCAGGCCGTGCGAACGATCGAACCGTGGGTGTTAGAACGCGAAAAATGAGGCCAGTTCGCTAAAACGAGCGTAACTTCCTCGTTCGGTGTCTGATGTTGACGGAATTTTTTTGGTGGCGACCTAAAGCATAGAAAACCACCCTCAAAATGGGGCCAGTTCGCTAAAACGAGCGTAATTTCCTCGTTCGGTGTCCGATTTTGATGAAATTTTTTTGGTGGAGAGCTAAAGCATAGAAAACCACTGTCAAAACGAAATTACAAAAAATAGACCATGATGTAATTTTCTAAAAAATATCAACAATTATATTGGAATGAGGTAGCCCTTCGGGTATCTCCAATATTCGACGCGCACGCTATTTTCAGCGTCGAACTCCATCATTGAGGAGGCCAAGGACATAGTAGGATCGTTCGCACCCGGACTCCCAAATTTCATGGTAGCCAACGAACGAAGGGAAGTAGCCGACAGCACCTGGCCGTGCGAACGAGCGAACCGTGGGTGTTAGCACACGAAAAATTGGGCCAATTCGCTAAAACGAGCGTAATTTCCTTGTTCGGTGTCCGATTTTGATGAAATTTTTTTGGTGGCGAGCTAAAGCATAGAAAATCACCATAAAAAATTACAAAAATAGACCATGATGGAATTTTGTAAAAATATCAATACTTACATAGGAATGAGGTAGCCCTTCGGGTATCTCAAATATTCGTCGCGTACGCTATTTTCAGCATCGAACTCCATCAATGAGGAGGCCAAGGACACCATAGGATCGTTTGTGCTCGGACTCCGGTAATTCATGGTAGCCAAGAAACCAAGGCAGGTAGCCTACAGCACCGGGCCATGCGAACGAGCGAACCGTGGGTGTTAGCACAAGAAAAATGAGTCTAGTTCGCTAAAATGTGCGTAATTTCCTTGTTCTGTGTCCGATTTTGATGAATTTTTTTTTGTGGCGACCTAATGCATAGGAAACCACCCTCAAAATGAAATTACAAACAATAGACCATGATGGAATTTTTGAAAAAATATCAACAATTATATAGGAATGAGGTAGCCCTTCGGGTATCTCCAATATTCGACGCGCACGCTTTTTTCAGTGTCGAACTCCACCATTGAGGAGGCCAAGGACAATGTAGGATCATTCGTGCCTGGAACTCCGTATTCCATGGTAGCCAAGGAACCAAGGGAGGTATCTCACAGCACCAGGCCGTGCGAACGATCGAACCGTGGGTGTTAGAACGCGAAAAATGAGGCCAGTTCGCTAAAACGAGCGTAACTTCCTCGTTCGGTGTCTGATGTTGACGGAATTTTTTTGGTGGCGACCTAAAGCATAGAAAACCACCCTCAAAATGGGGCCAGTTCGCTAAAACGAGCGTAATTTCCTCGTTCGGTGTCCGATTTTGATGAAATTTTTTTGGTGGAGAGCTAAAGCATAGAAAACCACTGTCAAAACGAAATTACAAAAAATAGACCATGATGTAATTTTCTAAAAAATATCAACAATTATATTGGAATGAGGTAGCCCTTCGGGTATCTCCAATATTCGACGCGCACGCTATTTTCAGCGTCGAACTCCATCATTGAGGAGGCCAAGGACATAGTAGGATCGTTCGCACCCGGACTCCCAAATTTCATGGTAGCCAACGAACGAAGGGAAGTAGCCGACAGCACCTGGCCGTGCGAACGAGCGAACCGTGGGTGTTAGCACACGAAAAATTGGGCCAATTCGCTAAAACGAGCGTAATTTCCTTGTTCGGTGTCCGATTTTGATGAAATTTTTTTGGTGGCGAGCTAAAGCATAGAAAATCACCATAAAAAATTACAAAAATAGACCATGATGGAATTTTGTAAAAATATCAATACTTACATAGGAATGAGGTAGCCCTTCGGGTATCTCAAATATTCGTCGCGTACGCTATTTTCAGCATCGAACTCCATCAATGAGGAGGCCAAGGACACCATAGGATCGTTTGTGCTCGGACTCTGGTAATTCATGGTAGCCAAGAAACCAAGGCAGGTAGCCTACAGCACCGGGCCATGCGAACGAGCGAACCGTGGGTGTTAGCACAAGAAAAATGAGTCTAGTTCGCTAAAATGTGCGTAATTTCCTTGTTCTGTGTCCGATTTTGATGAATTTTTTTTTGTGGCGACCTAATGCATAGGAAACCACCCTCAAAATGAAATTACAAACAATAGACCATGATGGAATTTTTGAAAAAATATCAACAATTATATAGGAATGAGGTAGCCCTTCGGGTATCTCCAATATTCGACGCGCACGCTTTTTTCAGTGTCGAACTCCACCATTGAGGAGGCCAAGGACAATGTAGGATCATTCGTGCCTGGAACTCCGTATTCCATGGTAGCCAAGGAACCAAGGGAGGTATCTCACAGCACCAGGCCGTGCGAACGATCGAACCGTGGGTGTTAGAACGCGAAAAATGAGGCCAGTTCGCTAAAACGAGCGTAACTTCCTCGTTCGGTGTCTGATGTTGACGGAATTTTTTTGGTGGCGACCTAAAGCATAGAAAACCACCCTCAAAATGGGGCCAGTTCGCTAAAACGAGCGTAATTTCCTCGTTCGGTGTCCGATTTTGATGAAATTTTTTTGGTGGAGAGCTAAAGCATAGAAAACCACTGTCAAAACGAAATTACAAAAAATAGACCATGATGTAATTTTCTAAAAAATATCAACAATTATATTGGAATGAGGTAGCCCTTCGGGTATCTCCAATATTCGACGCGCACGCTATTTTCAGCGTCGAACTCCATCATTGAGGAGGCCAAGGACATAGTAGGATCGTTCGCACCCGGACTCCCAAATTTCATGGTAGCCAACGAACGAAGGGAAGTAGCCGACAGCACCTGGCCGTGCGAACGAGCGAACCGTGGGTGTTAGCACACGAAAAATTGGGCCAATTCGCTAAAACGAGCGTAATTTCCTTGTTCGGTGTCCGATTTTGATGAAATTTTTTTGGTGGCGAGCTAAAGCATAGAAAATCACCATAAAAAATTACAAAAATAGACCATGATGGAATTTTGTAAAAATATCAATACTTACATAGGAATGAGGTAGCCCTTCGGGTATCTCAAATATTCGTCGCGTACGCTATTTTCAGCATCGAACTCCATCAATGAGGAGGCCAAGGACACCATAGGATCGTTTGTGCTCGGACTCCGGTAATTCATGGTAGCCAAGAAACCAAGGCAGGTAGCCTACAGCACCGGGCCATGCGAACGAGCGAACCGTGGGTGTTAGCACAAGAAAAATGAGTCTAGTTCGCTAAAATGTGCGTAATTTCCTTGTTCTGTGTCCGATTTTGATGAATTTTTTTTTGTGGCGACCTAATGCATAGGAAACCACCCTCAAAATGAAATTACAAACAATAGACCATGATGGAATTTTTGAAAAAATATCAACAATTATATAGGAATGAGGTAGCCCTTCGGGTATCTCCAATATTCGACGCGCACGCTTTTTTCAGTGTCGAACTCCACCATTGAGGAGGCCAAGGACAATGTAGGATCATTCGTGCCTGGAACTCCGTATTCCATGGTAGCCAAGGAACCAAGGGAGGTATCTCACAGCACCAGGCCGTGCGAACGATCGAACCGTGGGTGTTAGAACGCGAAAAATGAGGCCAGTTCGCTAAAACGAGCGTAACTTCCTCGTTCGGTGTCTGATGTTGACGGAATTTTTTTGGTGGCGACCTAAAGCATAGAAAACCACCCTCAAAATGGGGCCAGTTCGCTAAAACGAGCGTAATTTCCTCGTTCGGTGTCCGATTTTGATGAAATTTTTTTGGTGGAGAGCTAAAGCATAGAAAACCACTGTCAAAACGAAATTACAAAAAATAGACCATGATGTAATTTTCTAAAAAATATCAACAATTATATTGGAATGAGGTAGCCCTTCGGGTATCTCCAATATTCGACGCGCACGCTATTTTCAGCGTCGAACTCCATCATTGAGGAGGCCAAGGACATAGTAGGATCGTTCGCACCCGGACTCCCAAATTTCATGGTAGCCAACGAACGAAGGGAAGTAGCCGACAGCACCTGGCCGTGCGAACGAGCGAACCGTGGGTGTTAGCACACGAAAAATTGGGCCAATTCGCTAAAACGAGCGTAATTTCCTTGTTCGGTGTCCGATTTTGATGAAATTTTTTTGGTGGCGAGCTAAAGCATAGAAAATCACCATAAAAAATTACAAAAATAGACCATGATGGAATTTTGTAAAAATATCAATACTTACATAGGAATGAGGTAGCCCTTCGGGTATCTCAAATATTCGTCGCGTACGCTATTTTCAGCATCGAACTCCATCAATGAGGAGGCCAAGGACACCATAGGATCGTTTGTGCTCGGACTCTGGTAATTCATGGTAGCCAAGAAACCAAGGCAGGTAGCCTACAGCACCGGGCCATGCGAACGAGCGAACCGTGGGTGTTAGCACAAGAAAAATGAGTCTAGTTCGCTAAAATGTGCGTAATTTCCTTGTTCTGTGTCCGATTTTGATGAATTTTTTTTTGTGGCGACCTAATGCATAGGAAACCACCCTCAAAATGAAATTACAAACAATAGACCATGATGGAATTTTTGAAAAAATATCAACAATTATATAGGAATGAGGTAGCCCTTCGGGTATCTCCAATATTCGACGCGCACGCTTTTTTCAGTGTCGAACTCCACCATTGAGGAGGCCAAGGACAATGTAGGATCATTCGTGCCTGGAACTCCGTATTCCATGGTAGCCAAGGAACCAAGGGAGGTATCTCACAGCACCAGGCCGTGCGAACGATCGAACCGTGGGTGTTAGAACGCGAAAAATGAGGCCAGTTCGCTAAAACGAGCGTAACTTCCTCGTTCGGTGTCTGATGTTGACGGAATTTTTTTGGTGGCGACCTAAAGCATAGAAAACCACCCTCAAAATGGGGCCAGTTCGCTAAAACGAGCGTAATTTCCTCGTTCGGTGTCCGATTTTGATGAAATTTTTTTGGTGGAGAGCTAAAGCATAGAAAACCACTGTCAAAACGAAATTACAAAAAATAGACCATGATGTAATTTTCTAAAAAATATCAACAATTATATTGGAATGAGGTAGCCCTTCGGGTATCTCCAATATTCGACGCGCACGCTATTTTCAGCGTCGAACTCCATCATTGAGGAGGCCAAGGACATAGTAGGATCGTTCGCACCCGGACTCCCAAATTTCATGGTAGCCAACGAACGAAGGGAAGTAGCCGACAGCACCTGGCCGTGCGAACGAGCGAACCGTGGGTGTTAGCACACGAAAAATTGGGCCAATTCGCTAAAACGAGCGTAATTTCCTTGTTCGGTGTCCGATTTTGATGAAATTTTTTTGGTGGCGAGCTAAAGCATAGAAAATCACCATAAAAAATTACAAAAATAGACCATGATGGAATTTTGTAAAAATATCAATACTTACATAGGAATGAGGTAGCCCTTCGGGTATCTCAAATATTCGTCGCGTACGCTATTTTCAGCATCGAACTCCATCAATGAGGAGGCCAAGGACACCATAGGATCGTTTGTGCTCGGACTCCGGTAATTCATGGTAGCCAAGAAACCAAGGCAGGTAGCCTACAGCACCGGGCCATGCGAACGAGCGAACCGTGGGTGTTAGCACAAGAAAAATGAGTCTAGTTCGCTAAAATGTGCGTAATTTCCTTGTTCTGTGTCCGATTTTGATGAATTTTTTTTTGTGGCGACCTAATGCATAGGAAACCACCCTCAAAATGAAATTACAAACAATAGACCATGATGGAATTTTTGAAAAAATATCAACAATTATATAGGAATGAGGTAGCCCTTCGGGTATCTCCAATATTCGACGCGCACGCTTTTTTCAGTGTCGAACTCCACCATTGAGGAGGCCAAGGACAATGTAGGATCATTCGTGCCTGGAACTCCGTATTCCATGGTAGCCAAGGAACCAAGGGAGGTATCTCACAGCACCAGGCCGTGCGAACGATCGAACCGTGGGTGTTAGAACGCGAAAAATGAGGCCAGTTCGCTAAAACGAGCGTAACTTCCTCGTTCGGTGTCTGATGTTGACGGAATTTTTTTGGTGGCGACCTAAAGCATAGAAAACCACCCTCAAAATGGGGCCAGTTCGCTAAAACGAGCGTAATTTCCTCGTTCGGTGTCCGATTTTGATGAAATTTTTTTGGTGGAGAGCTAAAGCAGAGAAAACCACTGTCAAAACGAAATTACAAAAAATAGACCATGATGTAATTTTCTAAAAAATATCAACAATTATATTGGAATGAGGTAGCCCTTCGGGTATCTCCAATATTCGACGCGCACGCTATTTTCAGCGTCGAACTCCATCATTGAGGAGGCCAAGGACATAGTAGGATCGTTCGCACCCGGACTCCCAAATTTCATGGTAGCCAACGAACGAAGGGAAGTAGCCGACAGCACCTGGCCGTGCGAACGAGCGAACCGTGGGTGTTAGCACACGAAAAATTGGGCCAATTCGCTAAAACGAGCGTAATTTCCTTGTTCGGTGTCCGATTTTGATGAAATTTTTTTGGTGGCGAGCTAAAGCATAGAAAATCACCATAAAAAATTACAAAAATAGACCATGATGGAATTTTGTAAAAATATCAATACTTACATAGGAATGAGGTAGCCCTTCGGGTATCTCAAATATTCGTCGCGTACGAACTCCATCAATGAGGAGGCCAAGGTCACCATAGGATCGTTTGTGCTCGGACTCCGGTAATTCATGGTAGCCAAGAAACCAAGGCAGGTAGCCTACAGCACCGGGCCATGCGAACGAGCGAACCGTGGGTGTTAGCACAAGAAAAATGAGTCTAGTTCGCTAAAATGTGCGTAATTTCCTTGTTCTGTGTCCGATTTTGATGAATTTTTTTTTGTGGCGACCTAATGCATAGGAAACCACCCTCAAAATGAAATTACAAACAATAGACCATGATGGAATTTTTGAAAAAAAATATCAACAAATATATAGGAATGAGGTAGCCCTTCGGGTATCTCCAATATTCGACGCGCACGCTTTTTTCAGCGTCGAACTCCACCATTGAGGAGGCCAAGGACAATGTAGGATCATTCATGCCTCGAACTCCGTATTCCATGGTAGCCAAGGAACCAAGGGAGGTAGCCGACAGCACCAGGCCGTGCGAACGATCGAACCGTGGGTGTTAGCACAAGAAAAATGAGGCGAGTTCGCTAAAACGAGCGTAATTTCCTCGTTCGGTGTCCGATTTTGATGAAATTTTTTTGGTGGCGCCCTAAAGCAAATAAAACCACACTCAAACAACATTAAAAAAATAGACCATGATGGAAATTTCAAAAAAATATCAACAATTATATAGGAATGAGGTAGCCCTTCGGGTATCTCCAATATTCGACGCGCACGCTATTTTCAGCGTTGAACTCCATCATTGAGGAGGCCAAGGACACCGTAGGATCGTTTGCGCCCAGACTGCTGTATTTCAAGGTAGCCAAGGAACCAAGGGAAATAGCCGACAGCACCTGGCCGTGCGAACGAGCGAACCGTGGGTGTTAGCTCACGAAAAATGAGGCCAGTTCGCTACAACGAGCGTAATTTACTCGTTCGGTGTTCGATTTTGATGATTTTTTTTTATGGAGAGCTAAAGCATAGAAAACCACCATAAAAATGAAATTAAAAAAATAAATCATGATGGCATTTTATAAAAATATCAACACTTACATAGGATTGAGGTAGCCCTTTAGGTATCTCCAATATTCGACGCACACGCTATTTTCAGCGTCGAACTCCATCATTGAGGAGGTCAAGGATACCGCAGGATCATTCCTACCTAGACTACCATATTTCATGGTAGCCAAGGAACCAAGGTAGGTAGCCGACAGCACCGGGCCGTACGAACGAGTGAACCGTGGGTGTTAGCACAAGAAAAATGAAGCCAGTTCGCTAAAACGAGCGTAATTTCCTCGTTCGGTGTCCGATTTTGATGAAATTTTTTTGGTGGTGACCTAAAGCAAATAAAACCACCCTCAAACAACATTAAAAAAATAGACCATGATGGAAATTTCAAAAAAATATCAACAATTATATAGGAATGAGGTAGCCCTTCTGGTATCTCCAATATTCGACGTGCACGCTATTTTCAGCGTTGAACTCCATCATTGAGGAGGCCAAGGACACCGTAGGATCGTTTGCGCCCAGACTGCTGTATTTCATGGTAGTGAAGGAACCAAGGGAGGTAGCCGACAGCACCGGGCCATGCCAACGAGTCAACCGTGGGTGTTAGCACACGAAAAATGAGGCCAGTTCGCTAAATGAGCGTAATTTACTCGTTCGATGTCCGATTTTGAGGAATTTTTTTGATGGAGAGCTAAAGCATAGAAAACCATTGTCAAAATGAAATTACAAAAAATAAACCATAATGGCATTTTCTAAAAAATATCAACACTTACATAGGAATGAGGTAGCCATTCGGGTATCTCCAATATTCGACGCGCACGCTATTTTCAGCGTCGAACACCATCATTGAGGAGTCCAAGGACATTGTAGGATCGTTCATGCATGGACTGTTGTATTTCATGGTAGCCAAGGAACCAAGAGAAGTAGCCGACAGCACCTGGCCGTGCGAACGAGCGAACCGTTGGTGTTAGCACACGAAAAATTGGGTCAGTTCGCTAAAACGAGCGTAATTTCCTTGTTCGGTGTCCGATTTTGATGAAATTTTTTTGGTGGAGAGCTAAAGCATAGAAAACCACCATAAAAAAATTACAAAAATAGACCATGATGGAATTTTGTAAAAATATCAATACTTACATAGGAATGAGGTAGCCCTTCGGGTATCTCAAATATTCGACGCGTACGCTATTTTCAGCATCGAACTCCATCAATGAGGAGGCCAAGGACACCATAGGATCGTTTGTGCTCGGACTCCGGTAATTCATGGTAGCCAAGAAACCAAGGCAGGTAGCCTACAGCACCGGGAGACCATAGTGCATCAAAATTCATGTAGTTTCACTAAAAAAGGGGAAATGTTAGGTAACAAATCAGCATGCAGTTCTAAAGGCTTTTGGAACCAGTCCTAACAAAACTCCAGGTTGGCAGGAAACAAAGATCTTGCATTAAGTGAGATAGTATGTTGTGTTCGATTCTTATCCCCTACCATGTGCTTATTTGAATCGATTCTTTAATGAATAACTCAACTTTTTTAGCATCGGACGAGTATTTGAAAAACACAATAGATCATTATACTGAAGCTTACACAAAGAGAGGGAACCCTCCAATCCATTTAACCTAGTTTGAGTAGGACAAGGTCATTGATTAGTACAAGCATAACCGTTTCAATATAAACTAGTACACTTTCAACAACAGACACTGATATTCTTAAATGAACATATGATACAGCAGCAATTTTGTTTACAGTACTCATCCTACATGATGTGGACATCAGGAAAACAGTTCTCAACATACAATTTGTGCAGCCATACCAAAACATCATAGCAAGATCCAACCTACATTGCACCTCATAGCAAGATCCAACCTGCATTGCACTAGAATTGAACACAGCCTCATAGCAACATACTTCCAGAGGAAGATATGCTGCCTCATGTCGCAAAGGAGACCTGGGATGATGCCCTTTAGGCCCCCCCCCCAAAAACAAAGCAAGGATGTCAGTCCTAAAGCTTTCTGGTATTCCCAGAGTAATTCCCACACACTTTAAAGTGCCCATTTCTACCAGGACAACATAACTACCACCTAACTCTCTTATTTCCATTTCAACCATTCCTGACAAACTGAATTGTCCAATGGTCATTGTTCTGTCACATTTTCCAGAAACATTTGTGTCTCGTTTTCATATTTCAGAAGAACAAAATCCTATCAGCTCCCTTTCGCTTGCAAATGCTGGAAAGCGCGTATCATATCATTCCCAATTAATCACTACACAGCTACGACCAGAGGCAGCAACAAAATTCGAGGTGGAAAAGAGCGCACAATCAATCGCCGGCCACCGCTCCTCTCCTGCCGGAGCCGAAGCCCCCACTCCTGCGCTTAGGGTTTAGGGTTTAGGGTTTAGGGTTTAGGGTTTAGGGTTTAGGGTTTAGGGTTTAGGGTTAGGGTTTAGGGTTTAGGGTTTAGGGTTTAGGGTTAGGGTTTAGGGTTTAGGGTTTAGGGTTTAGGGTTTAGGGTTTAGGGTTTAGGGTTTAGGGTTTAGGGTTAGGGTTTAGGGTTTAGGGTTTAGGGTTTAGGGTTAGGGTTTAGGGTTTAGGGTTTAGGGTTTAGGGTTTAGGGTTTTAGGGTTTAGGGTTTAG
>BTCW01000013.1:2500-10000 GCA_033239725.1 Echinochloa phyllopogon
AACCCTAAACCCTAAACCCTAAACCCTAAACCCTAAACCCTAAACCCTAAACCCTAAACCCTAAACCCTAAACCCTAAACCCTAAACCCTAAACCCTAAACCCTAAACCCTAAACCCTAAACCCTAAACCCTAAACCCTAAACCCTAAACCCTAAACCCTAAACCCTAAACCCTAAACCCTAAACCCTAAACCCTAAACCCTAAACCCTAAACCCTAAACCCTAAACCCTAAACCCTAAACCCTAAACCCTAAACCCTAAACCCTAAACCCTAAACCCTAAACCCTAAACCCTAAACCCTAAACCCTAAACCCTAAACCCTAAACCCTAAACCCTAAACCCTAAACCCTAAACCCTAAACCCTAAACCCTAAACCCTAAACCCTAAACCCTAAACCCTAAACCCTAAACCCTAAACCCTAAACCCTAAACCCTAAACCCTAAACCCTAAACCCTAAACCCTAAACCCTAAACCCTAAACCCTAAACCCTAAACCCTAAACCCTAAACCCTAAACCCTAAACCCTAAACCCTAAACCCTAAACCCTAAACCCTAAACCCTAAACCCTAAACCCTAAACCCTAAACCCTAAACCCTAAACCCTAAACCCTAAACCCTAAACCCTAAACCCTAAACCCTAAACCCTAAACCCTAAACCCTAAACCCTAAACCCTAAACCCTAAACCCTAAACCCTAAACCCTAAACCCTAAACCCTAAACCCTAAACCCTAAACCCTAAACCCTAAACCCTAAACCCTAAACCCTAAACCCTAAACCCTAAACCCTAAACCCTAAACCCTAAACCCTAAACCCTAAACCCTAAACCCTAAACCCTAAACCCTAAACCCTAAACCCTAAACCCTAAACCCTAAACCCTAAACCCTAAACCCTAAACCCTAAACCCTAAACCCTAAACCCTAAACCCTAAACCCTAAACCCTAAACCCTAAACCCTAAACCCTAAACCCTAAACCCTAAACCCTAAACCCTAAACCCTAAACCCTAAACCCTAAACCCTAAACCCTAAACCCTAAACCCTAAACCCTAAACCCTAAACCCTAAACCCTAAACCCTAAACCCTAAACCCTAAACCCTAAACCCTAAACCCTAAACCCTAAACCCTAAACCCTAAACCCTAAACCCTAAACCCTAAACCCTAAACCCTAAACCCTAAACCCTAAACCCTAAACCCTAAACCCTAAACCCTAAACCCTAAACCCTAAACCCTAAACCCTAAACCCTAAACCCTAAACCCTAAACCCTAAACCCTAAACCCTAAACCCTAAACCCTAAACCCTAAACCCTAAACCCTAAACCCTAAACCCTAAACCCTAAACCCTAAACCCTAAACCCTAAACCCTAAACCCTAAACCCTAAACCCTAAACCCTAAACCCTAAACCCTAAACCCTAAACCCTAAACCCTAAACCCTAAACCCTAAACCCTAAACCCTAAACCCTAAACCCTAAACCCTAAACCCTAAACCCTAAACCCTAAACCCTAAACCCTAAACCCTAAACCCTAAACCCTAAACCCTAAACCCTAAACCCTAAACCCTAAACCCTAAACCCTAAACCCTAAACCCTAAACCCTAAACCCTAAACCCTAAACCCTAAACCCTAAACCCTAAACCCTAAACCCTAAACCCTAAACCCTAAACCCTAAACCCTAAACCCTAAACCCTAAACCCTAAACCCTAAACCCTAAACCCTAAACCCTAAACCCTAAACCCTAAACCCTAAACCCTAAACCCTAAACCCTAAACCCTAAACCCTAAACCCTAAACCCTAAACCCTAAACCCTAAACCCTAAACCCTAAACCCTAAACCCTAAACCCTAAACCCTAAACCCTAAACCCTAAACCCTAAACCCTAAACCCTAAACCCTAAACCCTAAACCCTAAACCCTAAACCCTAAACCCTAAACCCTAAACCCTAAACCCTAAACCCTAAACCCTAAACCCTAAACCCTAAACCCTAAACCCTAAACCCTAAACCCTAAACCCTAAACCCTAAACCCTAAACCCTAAACCCTAAACCCTAAACCCTAAACCCTAAACCCTAAACCCTAAACCCTAAACCCTAAACCCTAAACCCTAAACCCTAAACCCTAAACCCTAAACCCTAAACCCTAAACCCTAAACCCTAAACCCTAAACCCTAAACCCTAAACCCTAAACCCTAAACCCTAAACCCTAAACCCTAAACCCTAAACCCTAAACCCTAAACCCTAAACCCTAAACCCTAAACCCTAAACCCTAAACCCTAAACCCTAAACCCTAAACCCTAAACCCTAAACCCTAAACCCTAAACCCTAAACCCTAAACCCTAAACCCTAAACCCTAAACCCTAAACCCTAAACCCTAAACCCTAAACCCTAAACCCTAAACCCTAAACCCTAAACCCTAAACCCTAAACCCTAAACCCTAAACCCTAAACCCTAAACCCTAAACCCTAAACCCTAAACCCTAAACCCTAAACCCTAAACCCTAAACCCTAAACCCTAAACCCTAAACCCTAAACCCTAAACCCTAAACCCTAAACCCTAAACCCTAAACCCTAAACCCTAAACCCTAAACCCTAAACCCTAAACCCTAAACCCTAAACCCTAAACCCTAAACCCTAAACCCTAAACCCTAAACCCTAAACCCTAAACCCTAAACCCTAAACCCTAAACCCTAAACCCTAAACCCTAAACCCTAAACCCTAAACCCTAAACCCTAAACCCTAAACCCTAAACCCTAAACCCTAAACCCTAAACCCTAAACCCTAAACCCTAAACCCTAAACCCTAAACCCTAAACCCTAAACCCTAAACCCTAAACCCTAAACCCTAAACCCTAAACCCTAAACCCTAAACCCTAAACCCTAAACCCTAAACCCTAAACCCTAAACCCTAAACCCTAAACCCTAAACCCTAAACCCTAAACCCTAAACCCTAAACCCTAAACCCTAAACCCTAAACCCTAAACCCTAAACCCTAAACCCTAAACCCTAAACCCTAAACCCTAAACCCTAAACCCTAAACCCTAAACCCTAAACCCTAAACCCTAAACCCTAAACCCTAAACCCTAAACCCTAAACCCTAAACCCTAAACCCTAAACCCTAAACCCTAAACCCTAAACCCTAAACCCTAAACCCTAAACCCTAAACCCTAAACCCTAAACCCTAAACCCTAAACCCTAAACCCTAAACCCTAAACCCTAAACCCTAAACCCTAAACCCTAAACCCTAAACCCTAAACCCTAAACCCTAAACCCTAAACCCTAAACCCTAAACCCTAAACCCTAAACCCTAAACCCTAAACCCTAAACCCTAAACCCTAAACCCTAAACCCTAAACCCTAAACCCTAAACCCTAAACCCTAAACCCTAAACCCTAAACCCTAAACCCTAAACCCTAAACCCTAAACCCTAAACCCTAAACCCTAAACCCTAAACCCTAAACCCTAAACCCTAAACCCTAAACCCTAAACCCTAAACCCTAAACCCTAAACCCTAAACCCTAAACCCTAAACCCTAAACCCTAAACCCTAAACCCTAAACCCTAAACCCTAAACCCTAAACCCTAAACCCTAAACCCTAAACCCTAAACCCTAAACCCTAAACCCTAAACCCTAAACCCTAAACCCTAAACCCTAAACCCTAAACCCTAAACCCTAAACCCTAAACCCTAAACCCTAAACCCTAAACCCTAAACCCTAAACCCTAAACCCTAAACCCTAAACCCTAAACCCTAAACCCTAAACCCTAAACCCTAAACCCTAAACCCTAAACCCTAAACCCTAAACCCTAAACCCTAAACCCTAAACCCTAAACCCTAAACCCTAAACCCTAAACCCTAAACCCTAAACCCTAAACCCTAAACCCTAAACCCTAAACCCTAAACCCTAAACCCTAAACCCTAAACCCTAAACCCTAAACCCTAAACCCTAAACCCTAAACCCTAAACCCTAAACCCTAAACCCTAAACCCTAAACCCTAAACCCTAAACCCTAAACCCTAAACCCTAAACCCTAAACCCTAAACCCTAAACCCTAAACCCTAAACCCTAAACCCTAAACCCTAAACCCTAAACCCTAAACCCTAAACCCTAAACCCTAAACCCTAAACCCTAAACCCTAAACCCTAAACCCTAAACCCTAAACCCTAAACCCTAAACCCTAAACCCTAAACCCTAAACCCTAAACCCTAAACCCTAAACCCTAAACCCTAAACCCTAAACCCTAAACCCTAAACCCTAAACCCTAAACCCTAAACCCTAAACCCTAAACCCTAAACCCTAAACCCTAAACCCTAAACCCTAAACCCTAAACCCTAAACCCTAAACCCTAAACCCTAAACCCTAAACCCTAAACCCTAAACCCTAAACCCTAAACCCTAAACCCTAAACCCTAAACCCTAAACCCTAAACCCTAAACCCTAAACCCTAAACCCTAAACCCTAAACCCTAAACCCTAAACCCTAAACCCTAAACCCTAAACCCTAAACCCTAAACCCTAAACCCTAAACCCTAAACCCTAAACCCTAAACCCTAAACCCTAAACCCTAAACCCTAAACCCTAAACCCTAAACCCTAAACCCTAAACCCTAAACCCTAAACCCTAAACCCTAAACCCTAAACCCTAAACCCTAAACCCTAAACCCTAAACCCTAAACCCTAAACCCTAAACCCTAAACCCTAAACCCTAAACCCTAAACCCTAAACCCTAAACCCTAAACCCTAAACCCTAAACCCTAAACCCTAAACCCTAAACCCTAAACCCTAAACCCTAAACCCTAAACCCTAAACCCTAAACCCTAAACCCTAAACCCTAAACCCTAAACCCTAAACCCTAAACCCTAAACCCTAAACCCTAAACCCTAAACCCTAAACCCTAAACCCTAAACCCTAAACCCTAAACCCTAAACCCTAAACCCTAAACCCTAAACCCTAAACCCTAAACCCTAAACCCTAAACCCTAAACCCTAAACCCTAAACCCTAAACCCTAAACCCTAAACCCTAAACCCTAAACCCTAAACCCTAAACCCTAAACCCTAAACCCTAAACCCTAAACCCTAAACCCTAAACCCTAAACCCTAAACCCTAAACCCTAAACCCTAAACCCTAAACCCTAAACCCTAAACCCTAAACCCTAAACCCTAAACCCTAAACCCTAAACCCTAAACCCTAAACCCTAAACCCTAAACCCTCCCTAAACCCTAAACCCTAAACCCTAAACCCTAAACCCTAAACCCTAAACCCTAAACCCTAAACCCTAAACCCTAAACCCTAAACCCTAAACCCTAAACCCTAAACCCTAAACCCTAAACCCTAAACCCTAAACCCTAAACCCTAAACCCTAAACCCTAAACCCTAAACCCTAAACCCTAAACCCTAAACCCTAAACCCTAAACCCTAAACCCTAAACCCTAAACCCTAAACCCTAAACCCTAAACCCTAAACCCTAAACCCTAAACCCTAAACCCTAAACCCTAAACCCTAAACCCTAAACCCTAAACCCTAAACCCTAAACCCTAAACCCTAAACCCTAAACCCTAAACCCTAAACCCTAAACCCTAAACCCTAAACCCTAAACCCTAAACCCTAAACCCTAAACCCTAAACCCTAAACCCTAAACCCTAAACCCTAAACCCTAAACCCTAAACCCTAAACCCTAAACCCTAAACCCTAAACCCTAAACCCTAAACCCTAAACCCTAAACCCTAAACCCTAAACCCTAAACCCTAAACCCTAAACCCTAAACCCTAAACCCTAAACCCTAAACCCTAAACCCTAAACCCTAAACCCTAAACCCTAAACCCTAAACCCTAAACCCTAAACCCTAAACCCTAAACCCTAAACCCTAAACCCTAAACCCTAAACCCTAAACCCTAAACCCTAAACCCTAAACCCTAAACCCTAAACCCTAAACCCTAAACCCTAAACCCTAAACCCTAAACCCTAAACCCTAAACCCTAAACCCTAAACCCTAAACCCTAAACCCTAAACCCTAAACCCTAAACCCTAAACCCTAAACCCTAAACCCTAAACCCTAAACCCTAAACCCTAAACCCTAAACCCTAAACCCTAAACCCTAAACCCTAAACCCTAAACCCTAAACCCTAAACCCTAAACCCTAAACCCTAAACCCTAAACCCTAAACCCTAAACCCTAAACCCTAAACCCTAAACCCTAAACCCTAAACCCTAAACCCTAAACCCTAAACCCTAAACCCTAAACCCTAAACCCTAAACCCTAAACCCTAAACCCTAAACCCTAAACCCTAAACCCTAAACCCTAAACCCTAAACCCTAAACCCTAAACCCTAAACCCTAAACCCTAAACCCTAAACCCTAAACCCTAAACCCTAAACCCTAAACCCTAAACCCTAAACCCTAAACCCTAAACCCTAAACCCTAAACCCTAAACCCTAAACCCTAAACCCTAAACCCTAAACCCTAAACCCTAAACCCTAAACCCTAAACCCTAAACCCTAAACCCTAAACCCTAAACCCTAAACCCTAAACCCTAAACCCTAAACCCTAAACCCTAAACCCTAAACCCTAAACCCTAAACCCTAAACCCTAAACCCTAAACCCTAAACCCTAAACCCTAAACCCTAAACCCTAAACCCTAAACCCTAAACCCTAAACCCTAAACCCTAAACCCTAAACCCTAAACCCTAAACCCTAAACCCTAAACCCTAAACCCTAAACCCTAAACCCTAAACCCTAAACCCTAAACCCTAAACCCTAAACCCTAAACCCTAAACCCTAAACCCTAAACCCTAAACCCTAAACCCTAAACCCTAAACCCTAAACCCTAAACCCTAAACCCTAAACCCTAAACCCTAAACCCTAAACCCTAAACCCTAAACCCTAAACCCTAAACCCTAAACCCTAAACCCTAAACCCTAAACCCTAAACCCTAAACCCTAAACCCTAAACCCTAAACCCTAAACCCTAAACCCTAAACCCTAAACCCTAAACCCTAAACCCTAAACCCTAAACCCTAAACCCTAAACCCTAAACCCTAAACCCTAAACCCTAAACCCTAAACCCTAAACCCTAAACCCTAAACCCTAAACCCTAAACCCTAAACCCTAAACCCTAAACCCTAAACCCTAAACCCTAAACCCTAAACCCTAAACCCTAAACCCTAAACCCTAAACCCTAAACCCTAAACCCTAAACCCTAAACCCTAAACCCTAAACCCTAAACCCTAAACCCTAAACCCTAAACCCTAAACCCTAAACCCTAAACCCTAAACCCTAAACCCTAAACCCTAAACCCTAAACCCTAAACCCTAAACCCTAAACCCTAAACCCTAAACCCTAAACCCTAAACCCTAAACCCTAAACCCTAAACCCTAAACCCTAAACCCTAAACCCTAAACCCTAAACCCTAAACCCTAAACCCTAAACCCTAAACCCTAAACCCTAAACCCTAAACCCTAAACCCTAAACCCTAAACCCTAAACCCTAAACCCTAAACCCTAAACCCTAAACCCTAAACCCTAAACCCT